>CM021106.1:35828722-35985642 GCA_007115665.2 Sequoiadendron giganteum | reverse complement strand
ATCCTTTAGTGATGCTCTAATTAGGTTGTAGAAATCAACACAGAGATGAATGTCTATGTTCTTCTTTCAAAACAGGATGAGGTTAGATACGCATGTACCATGCTTGATTGGAAACACAATCTTGGACTGGATCAACTTTCTAAGCTCTTGTGCCATCAGGGCTTCAATATTCAAATTGATAGGCCTTTGCTTTTTTTGAACGGTTTTAGCACCCTTTTTTAGTTTGATAGTGTGCTAACTGATGTCGAGATCATATCTCGTGAGGTCATCATAAGACTAGGTTACTACTCCTTCATATTCTTCATAGAAGTGCATGAGTCTATCCTTGTCATGTTGCAGAACTTATTTTCTAAGTTTTAGTTTTCTTCCATTTCTAACCTTGAGATCGGCGTAGTCTTCTTGGTCTACCACAAATTTTCTCCCATCATTCCTCACATTTTTATATTTGAACAGATTCTTGAGAGTGACCAGCCCTTTTAAAATTTTGTTGGACCTTAGCTGAATGATCTGCCCTTCATATGCTTCTTCAATTTTTGGTTGAAGCTGATCAGAAAACTCTCTTGATTGTTGGATGAATGAGGAAATGTCTTCCTCACTTTCAAACACTTTCCATCTCTGATCGATGTCTGAAATGGAGGTTTGGACGATCACTCGCATAGAGTGTAAATTCTTAATCAATTCAGAGGAAGGATCAAACTAAGATCCTATCATTTCCATGTGATCCGCAATTGAATTTTGCTCCCTGGGCACCACTTGGATGTCAAAATCCTCAAAACCTTCAATGAGGTCCCATACCCTATGTCTATAAGACCACATGTAGACATTTTTTTTAGTGGAGATGTTGCAAACTTGATTGATTATAAGTTTGGATTCTTCGAACACCATTATTTTCTTGATGCCCATGCGCTCTGCAAGGCTTGGACCTTGCACTAGACCTTCATACTCAACTTCATTGTTTGAGCAAGTGAACTAGAAGTAGAAAGATCTAAGAATCTCTTCATCAGTTGGGGATGTTAAGCATATCTTGGCACCATGCCAACTTTGCATCTTGCACCATCAAAGTGTGATGTCCACAGCTCTGAGGTTTGTTCGACTACGGGGTCCTTTTCTACCTTCAAGATTTCCTTATCCTCATCATAGATGATGTAGGTTCCTAATCTAGTAGCATGATAGTTTCTGAAAGGATCAACATCTATGTACTCGGTCAATAGGACTTCTTCTTGATCAGTCTAGTCTCTAGATATCTTCTCATATTCGAGTAGCTCAATACCATACGTTTCTTCTTTGGTGAAAGAAGTATGAGTGGATTTTAAGTTAATCATAGCCTCCTTGGCTACGTGATTTGAATGTAGGGGTTCTAATATTATCTTCATTTTAGCTTCGTGCTTGGTTTGGAGGATCAGGTGCAACCAGTCCAAAGAAAGGTACCCGCCTATCTTTGAAGTGAATTTTCGGGATAGGCAAAGTTTGAACATGGGAGGGACATCTATGATCAAAATATCTTGAGGAATTGTGATCCTAGGATAGGAGAATAAAGTCAAGGGGAGGTCTTTGATGACACCTACATTTTTTACTTTGTTTGCATCTAGCTACATAAACCCCTCTTTAAGGGTTCATAGCTAAGTCCTAAGGCTTCATCTATCTACTTGGGCATGATTGTGGTGCTAGCACCAGAGTCAATCATGGAATTATGTAGCAGTTTATTCCCCACAATGAGATTTAAGAAAAAAGGCTTGGGTTTCAGATTCTCTTCTTTAACCTCAGTAGAGGTCTCCTCTTCAATATTTGTGAGAACTTTGGCCAAAGGTGATGGTTCGATATCCTTTTCTTTGAGCGATTTCTCTATCAATTGAACAATTGCATCTTCTTGGAGGGCCTTCTGTAGTAATTAATTTTTCTCTAGAATAGCTAAGATATCCCAAAAGGATATGTTAGTAGAATATTTCTTCAATTGTTCCACCACATTGAATGGTGGTAGATTCGAAGGCTTTTGTTCTTTGGCCTTGGTTATAACAATCTCTTTGTGTAGTTGCGGTTGTTAAGTGACTATAGAAGGACCAAGGGATTGGTCGGGGATGCTTTTAGGTTGTGGAGTGATCATTTCACCCATGAATCTCCTCTTTGATTGAGTGTTGTAGTTGGACTACACTCATGGGGTCTCCAATGTGGATGCCTCGTACGTGAACACCGCTTCTTCTCCTTCCATCCATGAGAAAAGCGCATGGTCGGGAGCTATGTCATTTTCTTGCTCCAAGAACATTCCTTGCATTTGTGCGATAAGAATCACATTCTCCATTTATGGAGAGGCATATGTATAACCTCCCAAATTTGACACCACACCTTGGTTGTGTTGTTCTGCAACCTTCTGCTATAAATTGCCACGCAAAAAATTTTGAGGCATATGTGCATTATCGCAAGGGGAGCACCAAGGATTGATCTCTTCAATGAGGTTGTTCTACCCTGCGGTCAGCTCTCTACTTGTACTTGGCTAAATAGCTCCCAGTGGAGTAGGTACTAGCACTATTTGGCTAGTCATCTGAGCTTGCAGATTTGTGAATGCACCTCCTTGATATTGGTTTTGCTTGTATGAAAGCCTTCCGCCTTGATAATTTTGGTAGGTTGGTCTTGGAGGAGCGGCTTGGTTGTGCTTGATAGTAGTTACTTCATTTTCTAGGTTCCACAATAATTCTTTTATGGTGCTCATCTCGTCCTTTGAAGATCTGGATATAGAAGCAACATTTTGTGGTGTGCTTGAATATGTGTACATAGATTGGGGAGGTTTGGGTGCACTGGTAGATGGCATCTCTTGGGCGGGAACTAATACTTCAGGAAATATAGGTATGATGGACTGAGGTGGAAACTTCCTCGCATCGATCAGATTGTTCTCTGCCATGACTGCTACACTATATGCATCTGGTAGAGTGGTTTCATTGAGAGACTGAATCATCATCGAGATATCAGCGTTGATGGATTTTTTTTTGATGAATTTTCTAGATATCTATATTAATAAAGATAAAATTACAAATTCACAAAAAAGGGGCATTGATGGATTTTAAGTAGAACATGAATTACAACTCATTCAGTGGTCAAATAGCAGTTTGTATCCTCTGCCAAGTTGTATGGAACTATGTGTTGAATTCATTCATGGCCTCATATGGGGTTCACTTTATTGTTTCTAGTTGATGGTATAGTGAAGACCTATCTCCATCATTCGAGAATCTTTCAGAGAAAGGATCTTTGAGCTGATCCCAGGTACTGATGGTTTTAGCCGGCAGAGTGTGGTACCAGTCTAATGCTTTCCCTCTGAAATAGGTTGTGAGCAACCTTAGCACTATGTTCTAATCTATAACTCTGTGCACCAAACACACATTCACCACATCTTGCAGATGTTCAAATGGTGTTCTTGAGCCATCTCCGGTAAATTTAGGAATAGATTTTAGAGTAGAGACCAAGATAGGGGCCCAAATAGCGGGTGCAACTGGTGCTACAAGGGGACTTCTGATATACCAAGCCACATAATTTATGTTGGTGATTTGCAACATTGCTAATGGAGGAGTCAGAATGTTCACGGGACAAGTTCGGGTTTGTGTTGTTACTAGCGGACGCACTAACAAGCTAGGGTTATTCACTATTTGAGACCTAGTAACAAGTTGATGGCTCATACACCCTCTTTTGATTTAGGTACATTTAATCAGTCCCACTGGGTGTGATAGAAAAAATAAATTATTGATGCCAAAAATTAGCAAGGTAACAGCCTTTATGGGAAACTCAGTTAAACGAGGGACCTATTGTGCTAAACTGAGTGACCTTCAGGTTTTTAAAGAAGTCGACTTCTTCTATAATTTGGGGGTTGAAAAGGGTAGAATGAAATGAACATAAAATAAATCTAATCTAAGGTGATACACCAAGAAGTAGATATGGGCACGATAATCCTATCTGTGAGATATGATTTAAGGGTCGTTCAGCAATCTACTATGTCCTAGAACAATAGAAATCAAAATGCAAATCTGAACAACATATTCAATGACATAAAATAACTTCCATACATCTACTGAAAATAAGATTCGAAGACATGATCTTAATCAGCAAGCTTATATTGAAATTATAGAAGTCTACGAACAAATTAATCAATACATTAATGGCATAGTATACAGCTTTATCAAATAGTTTAAGAAATAGAAAGGTCGAATAATGGCACAGTCTTCAAATCTTATGCAATAATCTAAAACAATAGAAAGGCCTGGTTTATTTCCACAAATTTCTCTATAAATTCGGAACCCCTAATTCCAAAGAAGAAGTAGTATTTATAACTAAAAATCCACCGTCTGGTGGGCTTGTAATAGAAAAGATCCCCTGATTATGAGCAATGATGCATATAGCAATGATTCCCCTGGCAGTTGCAATGGAAAAAGATTCAAGCCATAAAATTGGTTCTCTAAAATGAAAGTGTCTAAGTTTGTGGGGTTCATTTTATAGCACCAATTGAATATTTTTCTAAGCTAGAAAGCTTTTGAAAGATTCCTTTTAAGCACCAATTGAAATATTTTCCTCAGCTAAAAAGATTTTGAAAATATTCTTTTTAAGCACCAATTGAAACAATTTCTTAAGCTAGAAATCTTTTGAAATATTATTTTTAAGCACTAATGTAAAGTGTGTGATTTGTGGGGTTCATTTTATAGCACCAATTTTTAAGTTTTATAATCTAGAAAGCTTCTGAAAATTTTGAATTGGACCGTTCACCTTCTCTGCAATAAAAATTTTGGTTTGTTCTTGGATAAACACATTCCATGCTTTTGCAAATCCTTCATAAACAATGTTAGCACCTTTCAAACATTCAAACCAACAATCGTTAGCATTAGAAATCAAAAAATGACTTGCAGCTTTCAGATAAAATTTTAACAAAGAAAAAAGCAAATTTTTAAAGCAAAAGTGGCTGAAAAAATCAAAAGTGGCCTCGGTTTATCAAGTAGAAGCAACTGAAAAATGCAAAAGCACCCCTGTCATTTTAGCAAATGCGGTTGAAATGAAAAAATTAGCTGGTAAAAATTTGACTGTGGAAGGAACGAGAAATCGATCACATGATTTTTTTTGTAGCTTTTGCGTGAAGATTTTTCAAATGCATTTTAGAAACCTGTAACTACTCAAAAACTCATACAAATGTTAGTATTAAGGACCGTGGTCCCACCGGGCATGCTAGAATGTATAAGGGGGAAATTGAATAGTGCAATAAGATAATCAATGTTAAACGAATTCAAAAAAAATACTAAGATTCATACCCATTACTCACGAAATGAACAATACAAGAAGAATGAATTCAAGAAATAAATTGAAACAAAATAAGAACAATGAATTCAAGAAAGCAATTGAAACAAAATAAGAACAATAAATTCAATACATTGTAAAGTTACCCATCCTGTGTCGAAGTGTATTCACAAAGATGTTGGATCATTCATTGTATCAATGTGAAGCCTCCATTTGTGCGTAGCAAAATCTTCAAAGTGTGATGTTGTTGATTAAAGATGTGTGTTGAAGTTCTGAAGAAATCAATTGTAATCCCAGCATTACTTCGTTGTGTAAAACATGTTGATTCTCTGATCATTTTTGAGGAAGAAGATGATTGTTATATAGTTTTTTTGTTTCAAAATAAACGATCGAGATCACGTAGTAGAATATCTTGATCAACGGTTCAAAACCATTGAGAGGAATTAGATAGGAAGAATCAATGGATTTTGATTACATAATCAGTGTAATTGAATAAATTAATTTGAGTGTTCAGTGGAATTGAGGAAATAGATGGATCCTTCAGTGGGATTGAAGAAATCATGTTGAACCTTCAGTAGGATTGAAGAATAGATGAATCAGTCAGGAATAGATGGATCAATCAACCAATCAAAGTGAGCAATCGGTGGACCATAATTTCTCAATCATGAAAGTGGGTGAGGGTAATTAATTAATCTAGTTGAGTTGAACGTGAAAATCATGTTTGAATTTTACAAACAAAGTCGTATTTGCTTGTTTGACCTTTTTGAATGATGTTTGAATAATTTATTCAATTATTCAAGTTTAGGGAAAATTGATTTAATTAAACTATTAAGTATTAATAATTTAATTGACTTAGGGGAATAGGGTAAATTAGTGACATAATTAAATAATTGATGTTATTTAATTAATCAAGAGTAATAAACTTCGATTGGGACTTTATTAAATAAATAAAATTTATTTAATTAGTCAAAAATGATGAAAAAGTGAATTAATCAAATAATGTAATATTATTCAATTAATAAAGGAAATCAGAGTTTCTAGGACTTTATTAAATAAATGAAATTTATTTAATTCGTTAAAAATGGTGAAAAGATGAATTAATTAAATAATGTAATATTATTCAATTAATGGAGGAAATTAGGGTTTTTGATGTAATTGATGTGGAATGCAGTGATATTTAGTGATAATGATGTCGATGATGATAAAATTTCATTTAGGATGTGCAATAAGTGTTAGGTCATGTTTACATGTCTACAGTAGCTTTTGGGAATTATGTTATTCTTGTGCACTACTTTGAAGAATCGTTTCAGAAAACTTGGATGGCCTCTAGATACAAAGGTTTTTAATGACACCGTGAACACCATAGGTATACTTCAAATGAGAGACACCAAAGTCTCTAGCTTCCCCTAAGTGAACCATTCATTCACATGAGAGTAGGCCCAAAAGGTATAACGTCCACAGATTTATGCTACTTACTTTCATTTTCAAATACTTTATATAGCCCATTGGTAAACATGCTTGAAGGTCACCTTGAGTTCTCCATTGCAGGATATATCTCAAGGGAGGCTCTCTCTAATAAAACTAAAATTAATTTTATTTCTCTTCACCCAAGATCGCATGAAGCGCAAGGAGAGAGGATGCATTGCAAGCCTTGGGTGACTCAAAAAGGTGTAAACTAAGAGTTTTTCTCTTCATCCAAGATCACATGAAGTGCAAGGGGAGAGGATACGTACTAAAAAAAATCTAATTATAGCAAGCAAAGAAGACAATGGTTCATTTTAGTGCACTAAAGATAAATGTTTTATTCATTTTAAGCACCAAAAATGAGTGTGAATTTGTCTTGTTCAATTTTAAACCAAATTGAAGTGTGAGGATGTTTGGTTCAATTTTAATCCAACTTGAAAATGAAAGATAGAATGTTCATTGTTAAACCAAATTGAAGTGTTATTTAACTAAAGAATAAAATAAAAAGGCTCTTAGATCATCCTTTTCACAAGTATCTAGAAATACTTTAAAAAATTAAACAAGATAAGTGTTAATGAACATTTATTTTTCATTCCATGCTTCCATGCTCCAATTTAAACATGTAAGTTGTTAGTACTAAAGCTAGAAAACATAGATCAGAAACTAATTAGGTTTATAAATTAATTGAAATTTGGATTAACTTTGAAATTTTACCTTTCTGGATTTTCCTGCAAGTGTGTCGCTCTATCAAACAAGTGCATCGAAGTTCTAATAACAATTTTGTTGGATTTTTACAAATACACCACTCTGGTGAACTACAAGTGCACCGACGTGTCAAAAACCAAAAACCTCAAATATGTTAGAAAATAAGTGTTTTTCTATATTGAAAACAAATTTGCTCCAATACATCAAGTGTGTCACTCTGGCTGAGAACAAGTGCAACACCCTACCTCAGAAACTTGAAAAACATAAATTTCTCAAGAAAATTTGATTAAAATGATGGATTAGGTCCCATTGGGCATGCCAAATATGTGAACATGATTATAATTAGGATGAAATACAATTGAATTATGTAATTAAACAATCAATTGAATAAATAAAACCACATTCCCAATGAAATTCTTGAAACATCAAACTAAGAATCCATTCATGACCAATAAAACTTAAAAGCATGTAAATGACTAACTAATTGACATTCAAACCTCATCCCATTGGGGAATTGGTGTTGAATTGATGTGGAATGCCAGCCCTTCCCAATCCCATTGATTGAAATCAGCTTTTGATGATTCTCCAATGGAGAAAATGCCTAGAATTAATGCTAAATTTCTCTCAATAATTGCTTTAAAATTTGCTATAGTCTAATTGCTCTCAAATATTTTGGATGAATTTCTCATGAAATGGAGGCTATTTATAGGAATTTTGAGTGAATCAATGGTCAAGATCATTTTTATTAATAAATGGATACAAATTTATGAGAATAATTGGTATGGATCAAGGATTCAAATCTATGGAGGAGATTGAATAATCACATGGATTGATGTAATTAATCAAGGGCTGAAATTGATTTAAAGAAACACAAATCCTAAAATTTAGGAGGAATGTGCAAGGTATTTCCATTTAAGAGGGAAATAGTTTGAATTGGAGGAATATTCCATGGGAATATTCCTTTGCAAGTATTTGAAATTGGAGGGATGAAAAAAATTAGTTAATTAAATAATTAAAATATTATTTAATTGTGCAAGGTAAAGAAATTAAAATATTTAATTAAACAATTATGTCATTTAATTAAAAAGAGGGAATTAATGGCATTTAATTAAATAATTTAATTATTTGATCAAATCAGAGGACTTAGGGAATTTAATTAAATAATTTGCATTATTTAATCAAATAGGATGAAAATTATGTAAGGAAGCTAAGGTAGCAGAACAACTTCCTACACTAATCTTGAGATGAGAATAATGCAAAAAAATTACAAGTCTTTAACAGTTACATAAACTTAAACAAAAATAAATAAAAATATCATGCATACCATGACACATTGATTTACATAGGGAAAACCCTTTCAGGAGAAAAACCCCACACTCCAAAAGCCACCCAATATATTATTCAGTAAATCATAAATATTACAATATACTTGCAGAGGAAGATTCTCACGGGAGTATCACCACCAGAGATCAAGAGACAACACAACTGCTATCAGACTCTCAGAATACATCACCATCTCTACTGCAATCATAATACAATGCCCTCATAAAATAGGGTTATATTCTAGGGAAATACAGGCCAACAAAATATCCACCATTAGATCTAAAACCTAATAATTAATGGTCTAGATTTATAGTGTATCATTTATATAATGTATGTCATTCATTTTAGAAGTTTCCTTAAAAAACAAAAAAATATTTACACGCATCCCACTCCTCCCCTTGATTCCATTGTATATTACACTTATCAGTGTAACTAGGATATATATATATATATATATATATATATTCATATATATCCTACAACAATAACCTTTAAAATAATTTCCAATTTCCCAAAAAATCTCCCACTTCTCGAACACCTTGCAAGAGCAACAGGAGGGAGTAAACATTGTCTCTTAATTGTTAGGGGTCAAAAGGCCCATAATCTCTTAACACCATCTGAACTTCTTTGTGCTCACAGACTTAGTTAAAGAATCATCAACATTCATCAAAGTATCTACCTTAACCAACTTCACCCTGCCATCTTCGACCATATCTTGGAAAAAATGATATTGTACATCAATGTGCTTGGTCCTGGCATGAAATGTTGGGTTCTTGGCTAGACATATCACACTCTAACTATCGCAATAAATTATCACTGCACCTTCTTTTATTCCAATATTTGAACACAGTCTCTTAATCCAAATGGCTTATTTACAAGCATGAGTAGATGTCATATACTCTGCTTCAGTTGTGGATAAAGCAACCACAGCCTGTTGCTTACTCATCCAACTAATTGCACCAATGAATAATGGAAACACATAAGCACTAGTGGATTGTCTACTATCAATATCACCTGCCTAGTTTGAATCCACATAACCATGAATATCAAGGGAAATCTTGTCTTCAGTCATATTACTATGATAATATAAGGAATAATATGAGGTACCATGCAAATATTTGAAGACCCTTTTAACTGCATCCCAATGAACTCTACCAAGATTAGACATATATCTGGAAAGAACTCCCACCGCTTAGGCAATGTCTAGTCTAGTACAAACCATAGCATACATTAAACTTCCAACCGCACTTTGGTAAGGCACTCTGCTCAATTCTTCCATCTCTGATGGAGATGTTGGAAAATCTAAAATAGATAACTTTGTTACAATAGAAAATGGAACACACAATGGTCTACAATCCTACATGTTAAATCTTTGTTAAGTTGAATTAACATAATTACTTTGGCCAAGCCATAGCTTTTTGTTCACTCTATCTCTTTTAATTTTCATCCCAAGAATGTGTCTAGCTACACCAAGGTCTTTCATTTCAAATTTAGCAGCAAGTTGAGATTTCAATTTTGAAATCATACCTTTCCCTCTACCAATAAATAGCATATCATCAGCATATATTACAATAAAAAGGAAAAGATCACTATCAATTTTATAATAAATACAATGATTTGATTTAGAACTCTCAAATCCCAAATTCAGCACATATCTTAAAATTTCCGGTACCACATCCTAAGACTCTATTTTAAGCCATACAAAGATTTTTTTCAATTTTCAAACCAACTTAATTTTACCTTTCACCATATAGTGCTCTGGTTGTGTCATATAAATATCCTCCTCCAAGTCACCATGAAGGAAAGTAGTTTTCACATCCATTTACTCAACCTCTAAATCATAAGCAACAGTAATAGCAAGCAAAAATCTAATTGATGTCATTTTTGCATCAGGAGAGAATATCTCACCATAATCAACACCTCAACTTGAGAGTAACCTTTCACAACCAACCTTTCTTTGTACTTCTCAATACCTCCATCTGAACCAATCTTTTTCTTGAACACCCATTTGCAACCAACAGGTTTTCGTCCTTTAGGCAATGGTACAAGATCCCATGTATCATTCTTTTTCAAAGATGTCATTTCTTCATCCATAGAAATCTTCTAGGATTCTGCATCACTCATACCTAATGCCTCTTCTACAGATTTGGGTTCATCCATGTCAGTATTTAAAGAAAAAATACATCTCCAATCATCAGGTGTATACCTTTCAGGTGGTTCTCTATCCCTTGTAGATCTACAAACAAGTTGAGTTGGAGGATCTTCTTCCTCTTATGAAGATCCAAAGCTAGATGATCTCTCCTCAACTTCTTGTCTATCATTGGGCCTCGATTCAACTTTCTCAGGTGTAGAAGGAAATTGAATCACATCTTCTTGTTTACTTTGTTCTAGCTGCAATGTAATAGAAGAAGGCTTAGTTTCTTTAAAATAACACTTCTATTATATATTACCTTTTATACAACAGGATCCCAAAGCTTGCATCCTTTCACACCATAACTATATCCGATGAAGATACATTTCACAGCCTTTTTTCCAACTTTGTTTGCTTCTCCTTTGACACATTTGCATATGCCTCACAACCAAAAAATCTAAGATATCTTAATGAAGTCTTACGACCTGAACATGCCTTTATAGGAATCTTATCAACAAGATTTGATGTAGGAGACCTGTCAATCAAGTAACAGGTAGTGGAAACAGCTTCAACCCAAAACCTTTTGTTCTAGGCCAGCACCACTCAACATACTCTTATCCTTCTCCATCAGTGTACTATTCATTCTTTCTACAACTCCATTCTGTTGTGGAGAATACGAAGTTGTCTTTTGTCTATGAATACCAAAATATTTACAAAATCTATCAAAATTGTTAGAGGAAAATTCACCACCATTATCAGTCCTCAAACATTTTATTTTCTTTCCAGTCTACAACTCAACCATTGCTTTAAATTCTTTAAATCAACTGAAAAAACTTCAAATTTACTCTTTAGAAAATATACCCATGTCCTTTTAATATTATCATAAATAAATGAAACATAATATGTGGATTTATCAATTGAAGGAACATCCACAGGACCAAACACATCAGAATGAATAAGATTCAATACACCATAAGATTTATGAGAACTCGAGTAAAACTGAATGTGATTTTGTTTTCCATAAATGCAATGCTCATAGAAATCAAATTCAATATTACAATCAGACAAACCTTCATAATAAAAAAATATTTTTCAAGGTCCTTAAACCCTTTTCTCCAATGTGGCCAAGTCTCTGGTGCTATAACATAGTTTTCTCTGTAGGAAACTTTGATTCAAAAGAAAGAGCGCCCTTGGGTACCCAAAATCCATAACCATCTATTGAAGGTGAAACCCTCACTTCTTCCACAGACTTTTTTTTTCATAGAAGTACTATTACACTCAATAGTGCATGCATCAAACTTATAAAATGTGGCATATCTAACACCTCTAGAAATCACCATAGCACCTCTAACCATCTTGCATCATGCATCATAAAATACTACCCGCACACTCGCATCTATTAGTTTTCTCACAAATAACAAATTTTGTGCTAATCCAGGGATATGTAACATGCCATTAATCCTTTTTATTCTACCATCAGGAAACTTGATTTTAACTTTACCATGACCAACAATGTCTAAATGAGAATCATCACCCAAGTACACCTTACCTCCATCAAATTCTTCATATTCAGAAAATCAATCTCTATTAAAGGTCATATGGAAAGATGCACCTGAGTCAATTAACCATGCATCATTACCTGTACGAGTTTCCAAAGATGCAATGAATGTGTTGCCATCTTCCTTCTCAGACTCAAAATTAGAATCAAATTTCTTCTTTTTCTTCTTCTTTTCTTCTTTGCAATCCTTACAAACATGTCCAAGCTTACCGCAATTCCAAAAAATAAATTTGGACTTTCTAGGAGATTTACATCTCCTCTTGGACTTGGATTTATCATGTTTCTCATTCTTCTTTCCTTTTTCCTTAGGTCTTCCATGAATATTTAGGGCCTCCTTGGCAATCAAGGACACCTTCCTCCTCATCTCTTCAGAAAGAAAAGAGCCCACCACATCTTCAGTCTTCAAAATTATAGAAGTACTCCCAATAGCCATAACAACAAAATCCCATGAATCAATAAAAGAACAAAGCAAGATCTGACATTTCTCCTCCTTGTCCATTTTGACACCAATTGATGCCAATTGAGCCACCAACATGTTGAATGCTTCTAGGTGGTTTGTGATTCATCCACCCTCTTCCATTATCAAGGAATACAATTTCTTCCTCAAGAAAATCTTGTTCACTAAATATTTGGCTTGATACATCTCTACAAGTTTCTTCCATAGTTTCTATTCAGAGGTCTCTTCATGGACATTAATTAAAATAGAGTCTACCAAGCACAATCTGATTAGACCCTTGGCTTTATGGTCCACAACATCATATTGAGTAGCCTGAGTAGGATCTGTAGGCCTTGAAACATTTTCATCAACAACATCCAATAGATCTTGATCTATCAACAGATCCTCCATCTTCAGTTTCCACATTTCAAAATTATTTCCAAAAAATGTATCCACCTCTATTCTCCCTGATGAACTTTCCATTTGAAAATTCCTACAACAAGATCACAAAGTTTCTTCTAATCAGATGCCAAGTTCATCCAGAATTCTGACCTAATATGAAATGTAAATTGTCATAATTCTAGATATTGGTGGCACTAATACTAATGCTTTGGTAATGTTGATATTCGGAATTTACATTTCATATAAACCTATATCAACATGGGAAATTTGATGGTGTGGAACATAACCAATCAAATAACCTTCGAGATTGAGAAGTTGTTGATTCTTTATTTGATATTCAATAAGTAAAATTTTAATCTATTTGGAATTAAAAGGGGATAAGAAATATTGAAATGACAACCTACTTCTAAGGTGATGCATCATTAAATTTACATAAAAAATTAGCACAATGTGTGAGATTCAAATCAATATAGCATCAAATTCAAACACATACTAATACTAGGAGGTAATCAAAATAAATATTCAACAAAGATGATATTTAGCATAGGGAAGTAGAAAAAATATTTATTATGATCTTCATATTACTTACACAAAAGTCCAAGATGGCACAATCAACCAAAATTATATTTCTACATAAATTGTTACAAATTCTATCACTAGAAGAAGTCCCCCAATTTTTTTGTCTACATTCCTTCTTATGTATCCTTATCATATGCATTTCCCACCTCTTGAAATATCATTTCCATTCTGATTGAATAGTTTTGATGATTGAATCTCTATGAATTCCTTTTGATTTTTTGGCATGTTCTTGTTCACCATGATATCTACCATCTATATAAAGAAAAAAATTGCAATTCAAATAGCCTTTATTGATGGAAATTTGTTAGTTTCATAGAACACCAAATATAGTGTTCTTGACTCTTGTGGTAGGAACCACTTGGGAGTTGACTTGGAACCTTCAACCAATGGAACAACAAAAAAATTGTCAAAATTGACAGGGCCAAAATGCTACATGAGTCATTGATCTACATCTTTAATATACAATTCCCTTTTATTATATTATTTACTATGATCCTTATATATAGCCAAGACTTACTAAATCCATCTTAGTAACCAATAACCAATGGCACAATGGTGGTAATATTAAAATGGTGAGCAAAAAAAATTATCTAACCCATGAATGCACAATTTAATATTAAAAAATATGTGCAATATTATATTGTATAATTATTTTAATTTTCAATTGATGCTTTCAATATTATTTATTGCAATAAATATGGATTTATAAGGCCTTTATTTCCACTACCAACTACCCAAAACTACTTACAAAAAAGTAACTCCCAAACAAAACTGTTATCTAATTATTTAAGTTGACTACTACCTAACATTTATTTATAAATTAACATATACATGTTAATTTATTTTTTATTATTTAATCTAATATAGACTATAAACTAATGATGTAATACTAATTAAAGCATTCCCCCCTTATTACATCAATTCAAAAAAAGGACAAAACATTACAATGACTAAACATAGCAACCCTTTTAAAAACTTTGATGAAGTGCCTTCGCCAATTCTCCATACTCACCCTAGAAACACCAAACTGACTCCATTAGCGGATCTCCCAAATTTCAAACTTGTAAAACATTTATAAAACATGAGAGAACATAAAATATTCACATCCTCCATGCAAAATAAGAGAAAAAATCTCCTCTAAGAGTCAACATCTCCTCTAAGTGTGTCAATCCCTCCTCTAGTGTTACATATGAGAGAAAAACTCTCCTCCGAGAGTTCACTTTTCTCTTAAATTTCCAATATCCCTCCTCCAATACTATGGGAGCCAATCCCTTCTTTGGTGTAAAAAATAATTGAATCATTGTAGATATAATCCACATGTTCTTCCATTAGATGTCAAGCCCCCTTGCTCAATGAAGGGACACAAATATGAAATTAGTGCTTCTCATGCAAAGTATCATCTCTAAGTGAGAAGTTAGCACGATATGATAAAAATATTCCAACCTTCAACACCTTCAACCTCCAATATGGTATTATTTTAAAATCTAGTAATTATATGTTGCATGTAAGTCTTTGAGAGCTTTGAAACCCCTTGCTTTGACTTGTCTCCCCTACATGAAAAACTCTTTCCATTTCTAAACAAAACTTTACATGAGAATAATTTTACTTTGAAGGTAGATGGAAATGTTTCCTGTCAGACAATTCTTACGTGTCACTTCAAAAAATCCTTATTTTTTTAATTAGTTATGCTCCAAGTTTAAATACATCATCATGTCAAATTTGACAAAGAAAGAGAAGATTTTAATTTGTAGACTTTATAAATTAATCAATAGCAATCTCCAACACTCACACAAAGGAATGATAATATGCTAATATTTTGTTGCTCCTTCTTCTACAACAAATTGCACATAAAATACTAACATCTTTAAACAATTTATGAATTTTATTTCCCATTTCATCACCTTTCTAGAATATTTTGAATTTTCAAATTTTATTGAGAAATGAGAAAGATATCATGATTTTAATGAAACAATATTAAAATGTTAAGGAATAGTTTGAATGCCCAGCAATGGGTTTGAACTACCAACAATGATGGAACACCTTAAAACAAGATTTAAATTCCCAAAAGAAAATTTTAAATGCTTAGAATTAACAAAAATACATAAACAACATTTTTTCTACACCTTTATATGCCTAACAAAGTGAATATTCATGTTTGTATACTTTTGAACATGAGTGACAAGAAGAAAAAAAATTGGACGCCTTGGATGCAATATAAACTTCCTTCAAATTCCTGTAAATTATTTCCATAGAAAAATATAAAATATGCTTTGATATCATATTAAAATGGTGAGCATAAAATAGAAATTATCTAAGCCATTAATGAAATATATTATATTGAAAATATGCAGTACTATATTGTATAATTATTTTGATTTTTATTGATGCTTTCGAAATAATTTTACATTGCAATCAATATGGCTTTATAAAGTCTTTATTTCCACTACCAACTACCCAAAACTAACTATTATTTAATTATTTACTAACTATTACCTAACATTTATTCAAATTAATATTTACATGTTAATTTATTTCTTATTATTTAATCTAATATAAACTATAAACTAATGATATAATAATAATTCCAATAGGGAAAATTTTAGTACTAACAAGGTTAAAACGTTGCACACTGTTGATGTGTGGCCTTATGATCAATAAAATATTTTTGTCATCCAAAAAATTGGGGCTGCCATGTACAAATCAACATTGGTTGAGCCAATAGTGCAACACCTCGAGGTTTTATAATTGAAATCTTTTGAAGCTTGCAATATCCTTACACATGGCTTATTCCTAACTGAAATTCAATAGCCAAAAAATTACCCTACCATTATTTCTTTTGACAAAATTTCAAGCTATGGTGGGTCCATCATTAATGACTCAAAAACTTCAACCAATGTCACAATGAAAAGATGTGCTAGGATTGACATTTATTAGACCTTCACAAACTATTGATATTATACCTACATCAATGACTTAGAACCTCTCTAAGTCTTATCTTGAAAACATAGGCTATCATGTATCAAAACAAGTTTTTCAAGGAAAATGAAGAGTGGAGATCTATAGTTTTGGTGATCTCACAAGGGATATATACTTGCTAAGATGAATCCTATAGAACTTATCCTTGGGCATGGAGTAAAATTTTCATAATTATAAAACTTTTAAAGTGAATATTTTTAGCTTTTGCAAGGCTTCTTGTAAAATATGCCACTCTTCTTCATATGTATCCTCCTTGCTCCTCAAGGATTTCAAATCCTTATCCAACTTAATGATTTATTTATGAGGATTATTATGTAGCTTCTCTATCATGGTTTTGAGCTATAATTTAAGCTAAGACAAAACGGGAAGGATTGCTTCAATTTCTCCAGTGCTTGGTATTTGTCACCAGCCCCTAAATGATGTCTAGTATGACTTCCTTTTATCAAGCAATGTCTTAAAATTATCTTCTTAGATCATTGTATCATCATCATGAAATAGTGAGGGAAGGCCTTGCTACACTATGGATAAGATATGTCTTCTAATTTATTTCACAACCAAATTTTAAGTGGTCAACTATATTTTACACTTTTGAACATATTTATTCTTCCTTTGAACCCCATTTGATTTTGCTGCTACCACTACCCTATCATAAAATCCTATGAAAATAGATATTTAATCTATTATGTTGTAAAATGTATTCATTGAAGACTATGGGGAACCTTAGGATACAAGGAGAGTAAGGATTGGTAAAATTCAACCTTTAATTGAGCGTTTAGAATTTTTAGCTATGAATTTTAATGTTGATTTGAGCTTCATGGCATTAGAAGTGTTTTGAACCAATCCAAGGTATATTACTCTTTCACCAACAAGATGACTTTGAAAAATTGTTTGGAAACCTTTGCTACTTTTTGTGCTTCTTAAAGTCTTTAATCCTTCAATATGAGCTCATATTTTAAGGATTCATTTGAATTCCTAAGCTCTAATAAATTTGACTGCAATTGGGTTACATCCGCCACTCTTATTTTTTCTTGCTTCTCTACCTTGAGCATATCTTCCTTGTGTTCCTCCAATGTGATGTTAACTATGTTCAAATATGTATATAACTAGTTAAGCTTAGATTTCTCTACCACTAGCCTTTCTATCTTTTATTCCTTGCATAACCACCCCATCTTTTGCCTTGGTCAAAATGGGTCACCGTTTATGTTTTTTATCTTTTGTTGATTTTCAAACAAAGTTTTGGAGTCTTTTGTTTCAAACACTTTGTTTTTCTTTGGTTTAGTCTGTCGAAATCGGAGCCGGAACCAAATCGGATTGTGAAACTTCTTTTAAGACTTATTCCTATCCCTGTCCCGACAGTCTTTCTTTTAAACCTTTTTTTTTTGTCTTTATCGGAGCCGAAGCTGGATCGGACGTTAAGTTGGTATTTATTCAAAATTACAAAATCAAAATCCATCCCGTCTCCACCTCCGCTTTTTGAACTTTTGTTTTACTTTAAGTCCTTGTGTTAAGTTTTATTATTTCGGTCTTTTTGTTTTTCTTTTGTGTTTGGTTTTGTTTTGTGCTTTGTTGGCAGAAGCAGACCCAGAACGGGAATGAAGTTGGGAAATTCCTTGAGTTTCTTAATCAGATTCCATTCTGATTCAGCTCCCGTCATTTTTTGGTCGTTGAATTTTTACTGAAGTCGCACTGTAGTGAAGTGTTTTTTCTTCTTCAGTTCTGACTTCGCTTAATTGCATTTAATGCGTTAATGATAGCTGTCATGCGTAGGTAGAAACTCTGAATTTTATCTTGATTAAGGATTAAACGAGTTATTATTATCATTGTTAAGAAATCAAAAGAGCATAGTGGAGCAATAGTGGAGTTCATCTGAGTGAATCGATTGAAAGAGGAGGAGACAGTTGCTTGTGAATTTCTTCAGAAGGTTTGCCAATTTTTGTGTTTGAGGTAGGGTTCCTATTCTCATTTTTTTTATTTACTTTCGTGTTCTTTGTTCGTGATTGATTGTTTTGATTTTTGGGCAAGTTCATCGTCTCTGTAGGTTGGTGTGTTTGTTTTTATTTCTTTGTTTTTTTTTCTTGGTTTCGTTCTAGTTTGCGTTTCTAGTTTTTAGTGAGTTTGAGTGTGGTTGTTTTCACGTTTTGTCATAATCACATCGTGTTGTGTTGGTTTTTAAATGTGTAGATTAATTAGGGTTTTTACAGTGAGGTAGATTAAATCTAGGTTTTTTATAGTGAGTTAGAATTGGTAGAATCTGGTTTTTACTTAGGATTTTATTGCGCATTCGTCTGGTCAAAATAGAAGGGTTAAATTTGTGCCCTAGTTTTATATCGCGTTTTCTAGATTAGGGTTTTTATGCGTTCTGAGATCATGTTTAAAAATGATTAAATATGATGCCCTAAAATACAGCCACCCCATGGTCATATAGGCATGGTCCTTTCATGCTATATTTTAAGCCTTATTTCGTTTAATATGACCTTGGTCTTTAATCATGAAGTAATGCATTAAATTGTTAAAATTGTTGATGATGTCATGGTCAACATAGCCGGAAGAGGGATCGAAATTGATTTAGAATTTTAGATATGTTTTATGATTAGTGTCAATTCCATTTTCCATCCCGTCTCTGACTCCGCTTGTAGTAAGAAGCTTTATTTCAAGATAATGTTAACCTTAACGGAAGCGGAAAAGGAACTGAAACAGAATATGAAAATAAAAAATCTAAAGGAAACCGAATTAGTTTCCCTTCTGGTTCTGGTTTCGATCACTATTCCACTTCTGACTCTGAGCCCTCTTCTAGTTAGTAGAATGTCAATAACAGTTTTTTCTTCGAGCCCGGTAGTATGTTGAAAGAGGATTGTTTAAGATATTTGCTGCCTGGTTCCACCTCTGATGTATGTTTGAAAGGTATTATTTTAAGACACATTTTAAGATGTTTATTCAAAGATCTAACTAGAGTTTTTTGTTGCAGGAAAGCTGACAAATGTCAAGAACATCGGGAGAAGCCTCCCAAAGGAACCGACCTGCAAGAACATCAAAAGCAGCAGCTAAACCAAAGAAGATCAAGCCAAAAAAGTTACTTTATACCTTGAGGTATAATCACAGGAGTCATATTGTCAAAGTAAGCAAAGTAGAATCAGATTGGTTAGACATCACCGACACAAATCTGGGCCAATACAATTTTGACAAGCTATATTTAGAAACCTTTGCTGAAGATATAACAGGGAGGACATAAAGAATTGTTGATTCCAGCTTGGCCCATATCACTTTGTTTCCTTTATCAATCCAATGCTCGGAGTTGATCTTGATGGCTGCAGGAGCTTATAATCTAGCTACCTGACAATGCATGGATTCCCAAGATAATGTAATTATTGATATTACTCCTCATATGTTTCAAAGTATATTTAATGTCCCAAATCCCAAGAGCTTGGTGCAGTTGGATGAGGCAGAGGCCCTAGAGAAATATAGAAAGTATAAGGAATATAATAAGTCTCACTTGAACAAAACATGGTTGAAGATAGAGAAGAAGTCTCTAACCGAGCTTGTAGACCAACCAAAGAGGGTAGATTTCTATAAGGAGGTATTAGATTTAATAATGATGTTGTCTAAGGATTTTGGGAAGAGAGATACCTTTCATTTCAAGGAGTGGATGTTTCCCTTCATCCAAATAATTTTAAATGGCACCCATCAGTTTGATTGGTCGATGATTGTATCAAATGCTATTCATGATCAATTGACCAGCATAAGGGAGACTAAATGATTTTTTATGACTTCTTACATTGTGTATGCAGTAGCAAGATAAGGTATTTTCCTAGGCTTGAATAGAGTGGGGATAATGGGAGTGTTAGATGGACAGAAGAAGGTGTGGGAGCATTATAACCAGCTATCTCTATAGGTTGTTGATACTCAATTCAGAAGGGTTAATAATGCATTCATATATGTAGTCATTAACCAACTTAATGGAGATGCAGGGTATAGACTGAGTCAAGAGTCCATGGCATTTATTGCTAAATAGGGATGTTGGTATATTCAATACCCCAGGTTTACATATTTTAGGCTAGCTGGTTTTGAGGGCCATCCACATTTACTGCCAAGGTGTTGCAATAACAGGATAGTGTTAATGGAATTTGTATATCAAGCTCTTGGGGTTAATGCTCAGTTTGGATTAAAACATAAGATAGGATGTCACAAGTTCCCCATGAAGTTGGGTGAGTATAGTTTTCAGTATTTGGTAGGAGCAAAGGTGGTCTGTAGTGAGCTGATATAGTTAAAGTTAGGTTTATATACAGCTCGTAAGTATTTTGATCCAAAGTGTAAGATGAATGCCTTGTTGCCTTCTATGTTTGACAAGCATTTCAATTTATTAGAAGATTTCTAGAGTGACCGACAGGATGAGTATGATCTGAGAAAAAATAATTATGAGAGATTACCTGTCTCACTCATGTCAGAGTTTGGAGTCAAGAATGGCATTCCTGACACATTGGTGGATGATGGAGTTGTATTGGATCCATCTTATGAAGCTTTGAACATTGGAACTAAAAGTCTGGATCCAATTGACTGGGATAGTGAGGAAACTATTGATATTAAGCAGATAGTACTCAAACAGAATATGATATCCCATCTCTCTTGAAAGGTAAATCTCTATGGGAAAAGAGATAACCCCAAGGTCTCTAATGTCGGGTCTTGATAATGCAGCAAAAACAACTCAGTGATAAATGTGAAAAATGCTAGTAATCACAATGGGACCTTACTATGAGCAACATTGGATTTCGAATCTTATCAGATATAAACAATAAATTGATGCTTTAAGACTTGATTGGAACCCTGATAATAAAGAAACAACAAAAGATAAAGGTTCCAGAGATAATCTTAAAACTACTTCTAACCCTAAGATTGAAAATACCAAAGGATAAAATGCTTAAAATGGACTGATCTCTCATAAACTATCTTCTGCTTGACCCAAATGAATCAGTCAATCCTATTGCAATTGATATGAATAAACCTTCATAATTGAACTAAGCACAAATATAATTCCAAGCTAACTTTGCAAAGCAGCTAACAATCAACTAACTGCAAAAAGTATGGACTAGAGATCGCTGCAAACATTCCAAACATGAAAGCCTAAGCATTACCAAATCATTTACCATAAAGTATTAAGCAATTTGAAAGATAGAATAACAAGAACCATGCCAGATGAAATTCCAAAAGATAGATACCAAACACAATATCTCTCTTATATTAAATCATCCATAATAGCAACAACTCCAGTTTTCTGTTACAACACTTTCTTGAGAATAAACCCTAATTTTCTCTAATATTTATCTCCTAATCTACCTATCCTTCTATATCTATCTTCTAATCTCTATGTATCCAAATGAGGCAACATGCCTATTTTTATATAGAATCCATAAGATAGGTCGACCCAAATTATAATTTTACAATAAAAACATGACCCACAAGAGGTCGGCCTCAAAGAGTAATTCGAACATATAAAATGTGCCATTGGCACCAATTTCATCCAAAACAACCAAGATACCAAAAGGTCAGCCCAATACATATGAATTAATGGGAAGCACAAATACTAATGTAACCCTATATAGTTACTCCCCATCCTTATCCTTAGCTTTATCTTCTTCACCATGTACGGACAACAGGACCCTATCTAGCTCAACAACGGGTGGCACAGGAAAAACCCTAATCTTTCTCTCAAGAGACTTGATATCTTCCCTTGCTTGCCTAACTATACCATCCCAATCGGCTTTGTTGGTCAAATACTTGTCAATGACTGCAATGTAAGTTGCAGCATCATCCAATTGATGTCCAGTAACTGGCCCTTCACTGATTGGAGAATAAACATCCCTCCACCATTCTCTAAGTTGCTCCAAATTGAGATGTTTTGGAGCAAACTTCTTCCTTCCAGTCAAGACCTCAAAGAATAAAATACACTTATCATGAACATTGGTCAGAGCATCCTCAATCTGCCTCGCCTGTTTGTGGATCTTTTTCAGGGCCTTTTGCCTCATTTCCAAGATTTCAAACCATTCCCAAGGTTCGAAAACTCTTGGAAAAGGAAGAATCTTGCACTATACCTGTAGACACCTAAAAATTACCTAGGCCTACGAACACTATTTTCACTTTTTTCCCTAGCATAATTATGACATTTTAATTATGTTTCTAACCCACATTCAACTATTAATTAAATAATTCATAATCTCTCATTCTTCATGATTATTAAATAAATAAATCTTATTTATTTATTTTAATATGTCACTAATTGTCAAAGTCTTCTAATAATTAAATAAAGTCATCAATTTATTTAATTAATCCTTATCATTAAAGTCATCTTGGTTATTTAATTAATATATTTTAAATATATTGATTTAATTCCTAAATCCTCTCTTAATTAAATAAATTCATTTATTTATTTTAATTAAGTAATTGTCTCTTAATTAAAATTAAATAATTATTATTAATTATTTAATTGCCTTATGTGACACTTCTATATTTTTAAATAAAGAAAATCATTTAAAAATATCTTCACATAGTTAACTGATTCTTCATTTAGTAATTGATTTCAAAAATCAATTACTTATTATCTCACAAAATCTCTATTTTGAATTAATTTAATTCAAAATGGAATTATTCCTCTACAAATCAAGTAATTTCCAAAATTATTGATTTTCTAAAATCTCATCTTCTTGTCTTCTGATT
Organism: Sequoiadendron giganteum; assembly: GCA_007115665.2. Classification (NCBI taxonomy): domain Eukaryota; kingdom Viridiplantae; phylum Streptophyta; class Pinopsida; order Cupressales; family Cupressaceae; genus Sequoiadendron; species Sequoiadendron giganteum. The sequence goes on along the minus strand of CM021106.1, from coordinate 35,962,101 downwards.
TCTTACTAATTTCATCTCCACTGTCACATTCAGTCTGGATTTAATTAATTTAATTAAATCTTATTTACACCTATGGGTATTTTACCCTAACCCTAATTAGGTTTGCCTTATTGAATCTCGACCTTTGATTCTAGGGTATTCTTCAATCTCTCATCTTGTCCGTTCATTCAAGACTTCATTTTCTATAAAATGACAATCTTGATTTCATTTTCGGATCCATGATCATTTAATATAAACTTTTATTATAGACATTCTAGAGATCATAGACTTTATTTACTATTTGCATATTAGAAATTGCTTTCTAGTGTGCATAGTTTGATATTTTAAAATCCTTCAAAAGCATTGTTAAGGCTAGGCATTAGAGAAGTTTGCTCACAAAGCAATCTGAGGGCATTCCATCATTGTAGCAAGGCTTGAGAAGGTGCAATGGAAGGAATCATAAATAGAGAAGATTGGTGAGATCATTCCATTTCACTTTATTTTTCTTTTTATATTCTTATGTGTTTCATTGCTTGATATTAAACTAACTTGCAGGTATAGCTAACTGTTTGAATCTTATCTTGCAGGATTTTTTAGATCATTACATTGGTGAACCCGACAAGTTTGTTTAACACATTTTTTTGTAGATTTGTTGCTTTTCTTGTTTGTTTTTGTTGTTTTGCAGGTTACAGCCAAGAATTCACACAAAATCCTGTCATATTCTTTAGAGCACAGAAAAATGGGTGAATGAAAAATTAAAAAATGATTATTTGGGTTTTGTAGGCCTTGTTTCTAGCTTTCCAAAACTTCAAATGATTTAAAATTTCATTAAGGTTTGAGAAAGTTATGGTCATTTTACTATTTGCTGTTTTTTTTTTAAATTCTGGTAAAAATTTCGCCTTTTAGAATTGTAATCTGGATCCGACGCGACCGCGGCCAGTCTTTTTTTTTCTGGGTTTTAAATGAACCAATCCTAGGATAGACACACTTAAGGATTAAATTTATCAACCCTAGGGTAGGCATTTTTTTAAATTTGGAATTTATCAATCTAGGATAGTCACCACACAAAATTTTGTTGAATTAAAATGAACACCATGTCTGTGTGAAGCAACATCTTCACTTAGATTAGAAAATATTTTTTGTGGGATTAAAATTGAACACTTTCTTTGTGTGTTTTGGATAGTAGGCATATGCTCTCCCCTTTACTAGGTGATCAAAAAGCCAGACCTATCTTTTCTTTCATACTTATGCATTTACTGCTTTCATACAACCCTTAGCAGGCTTGTCGTAGTGGGAAAAAGTACTCACCCTACGGGAACGATCTAAGTGGGAACACCTAAAGCCAAGGTTTCCAACCCACTGTAACCAAAAGCAAGTTGTTGATGAAAATCCAACTTGATAGTAGTTGATAGGATAACCATCCCCAAAACCTTTGTTCTAAAGGTTGGGAGGTCTCTCGAGGGAGTATATCCATTGTCACACTGAATGGAAAGACTTACTAAGAACCTAGTGTAGTAGCCAGCCGTGTCAATAACCAGACATCCTTTCAATCACGGTGCAAGGGGAGGGAAGAATCTCCCCCCAAGACACTCACCATATAATCACCACGGACTGTTTGCTCAGGGGATTCGGTATCCACTTCCGTCACTTTGAGTATGCACCTGGAAAAGGCAAAAACACGGGCGCCCTCTAGGGGGTGACAAGGTTGTGTGAGTCAACGTGATTTTAAGATGTGGGCTATGATTGCGAGGATGACCCACTTGACTTTTAAGAGTGAGTCTGTTTGAACAAGCATTTCATATTGTTTTGATTTATGTGTTTGCCAAAAATATTCAAACAAATTACAAAATCACAAACTGAAATCACAAAAAACTGGTCGAAAATTACAAACTGTGTTTGGGTTTTTCCCTAAAAATTACATATTGTGACGCAAGCACTCTGCTGCACCGCATTCAACATCTAAAAAACCGCATTCGATCTGATGAGCCACATTTGAGCCATCAGGAGCTGCATTCGCTCTGTCAAAATGCAATCGACACTTACAGAGCCGCATTTTCAATCAGTGAGCCGCATTCGGTTAATTGAGCCGCATTTGCCATACCAAACCGCATTTGTTGTCTAAAATGCTGCATTTGCTATTTTGCAAAAACAAGTCAAAATCCTGCAACGCATCTACTTTAGTGCATCGCATATGAGACCTTAAACGACGCATTTGCCTGTCAATTGGGAAAACATTAATTTTGTCAAAAACCAGCAAGGCACTTGTCCAAGTCATCCATCTTCGCATTTTAGTCTTCATCTAGCTTGCAATCCGTCATCCTCATCTTCATAGGAAAAGTATTAAGTCCTCAAATTTACACCTTTAGGATAGGCAAACTTTCCTTCCTTTGTCAAAACCTTTGTCTCAAAAACACATTGTCATTGGACCAAGTCAAAACAAATCAATCCTAAGTCATTGTCCTTTGGTGAGCTATTTCCAACTCATAAGTCTAGTGTGGAAATCTCACCTTGTCATTTTATCATGTTATCCTTCAAATCAGTCCTTTGACAATCCAAATCGAGACATTTGGCCAAACTTTGAGTGGTTAGAAAACCTTTCCTAAAAATCATTCAACATAAGGCATCCCCTTTTATCACTTTGCATTATCCCTTTGCATAGTCTTAGTCTCATTTCATCCACTATTATGTCTTCAAGTCACGATGGCATGCTTGCTAGTCAAATCGAATGCCAATTCAATAGTCAGGGTCACGCACAACTTGCTAGGGACTTCAAAACGCTATACCTACAATTCAAGTCCAAATGCACCTCACCCTCTAGTCCTTCATCCATCCATCCCTCTTACCAATAGTCCAATAGTCCTGGTCCACTATCCATCTACTATCAAGGGTCCCATAACATCATCCATGGCATTGAGTCACAACAAGCTTCCAATAGTCATACCCACCCTAACTTTGACAAGGGAAACCAACCCTCCATTAATCCATCCCAAGCCTCCACATCATATCCTAGTCCTTCATCATATGCTAGTCCTCCATCCACGTCATATCTTAGTCCTCCATCCACATCATATCCTTGTCATACATTCATGTCCTACTCTAGCCCATCATCTCTCAACCAAGTACAAAACTCCATGTCCTATCCTATTCCGTCATGCACCAATCCATTTCAAGACAATCCATTTTGTCATGAAAACATATCTAGTCATGGTCTCCAAAGTCCCATCCCATCTCCTAAACTTGAGGATACATGTCAAGAGGCAAGTCCAAAGCACAACTTTATAACATCACCATCATGTCAAGATCAAAGTAGTCCATTTCATGACTCCATCTTTACATCCATTCAAGACATCCTCCTAGACAATAATGGCATACCAAATACACTTATCTTTGGTCAAGAGTCCATCCAAAACCATGTCATTCAAGAGGAACCTATCCTCGATCAAGACACTATTTCCAATCATGACATTCAAAAGGCACCCATCTTTGATCAAGAAGTCCAAAATGATCCACTCCTAGACCTCTATTCCATTCACAATGAAATGCTTGAAGACAATTCCATTCAAACTTCAAGTAATGACGCTCCCAAAAGTGAGACACTTGCCTCCATGGGACACATAGATGATCTACCACTAGAACAAGAATATTCTAACATGGACATATTTGAAAATAATCAAGCTATAGCTGAATTTAGTGGGCTCTATGACAATGACCATGAAGACAGTTTTGACATAGACTTGGAAGCACCAAGAGAATCATTGGAATCCGACATGTCACCTAATCAGACTGAAGGTATAAATCAAAAACATGTCCAACACATCAATAAAGCTACAACATCCTATCAATTAGGATCATCTAAGTTTTTCAGAGCAGGCTTTCTTACAGAGGAGAAGATTTCAAGCATTAATCTTTCCAATAAGGATGGGTTAGCATCTTGCTTCCAAAATGACAAGTATCCCATCACCAACAAAATCTGTTAAAACATGCATTATCAAGGCAAAGGATTAGGCCTACACGAACAAGGAATTCTGGAACCTGGACAAGTTCAAGTACATTACAGACATCAAGGTCTTGGCTATTCATCAGTCAGAAAATCAAAAGACATTAGTGGTCCCTCTTCGATACTGGGGGCAACTTTATCTAATACAAATGTCAAAATGGGTATCATGAGTAGTCCTTGTCATAAGATTGTTGCCAATACCCCTTCCCTCCACACCCCAAACCATCATTCCATCATGAATAAACCTTCCATTTGGAACCAACAAAAGTCTTACAAAATACAAAATCAAATGTCAAAGGCCATCAAATCAGACAAAAAGTCAAGTGGACAAATGAAGCTAAAATGGATCCCAAAACAAAATGGATCAAGTCAAGAATCAGGCAAAGAAAAGATGCAAAATTCAAAACTAAATCAAAATATGGAGCCACAGCACAAGAGGATTCCCACATACAATACATGTCCACCTCCATCAAAATGGCCATCAAGAAAGACATATGAAAATGTTGGTTCCAAACAAAATCCTAACCCAACACCCAAAGTTTGGAGAGTAAAAATAGCTACATCCAAACATCCAACCAACCCGTCCACGTCCACCATCATCCATCATAATCCTACATCATCCTTAAAGTCCAAACATCCCATGTCAAAAATTCGTCGCATCTTGGCAACAACTCTCTATCATAAGGACTCTCATGGCACTCTATCATGATGTGCGTATTCTGATAAAGCCAACTCTAGTATCAACAAAGATCACAATGACATCAATCAGGTGTATGCAAGCGCTATCATCCTGACAAGGCAACTACTTCAGAAAGGTCACTATTGGCATGTCATGGCACCAATCTCTACATCGGCATCGTCAAAGGCTTCAGCATAGACAGTGGTCATAAAAAGCATCAAGGCTATTCGACAAAAAGGCAAAAATGCAAAAAAAATCAAAAATCAAAAAAATCATCCCTTGATGAAAACCTGGCAAACAGGCGTCTTGGTGACACCAAAAAAAATAAAAAACATATCAAAAATAGTAAAGAAAAAAATTTCGTCCAACGGTGAAAACCTGGCAAACAGGCACTTTGGATAAGTACCATGATGAAAACCTGGAAAACAGGCATCATGTGTAGAATAAATCATCTATGTGGACCATTACACTTGGGGGCAAGTTGTCTTATCTCCCATGCATTTCCCATGACATCTTTCCATTCATCCATCTTGGCTCTATCATGTTCATCCATTCTTCTACCTACTTTGATCTTGACAAAGACTAAGGCACAAACACAAATCAAACTTTGGAAAACTTTTGACATGTCCATCCTTTGGTCATACACTAGTCAAAAAATACCATGTCATTAGCTTCATAGCCTCCTTTTCACTATGAAACATCATCCTTGGAGACCATATGATAATTCTCCTAGTCCAAGTCATCAATATCTCTTGCCTTATACCTATCACCCATCTTGGTTTCCCTTGTCAATGGTTTACAAATCCCTCGTCATTCCATCCAAGTCATTTCAAATGCAACAATATGGCACCCTAGAACATTATCCAAAACATTCCTTGGCTTTGTCCCTAGACCTGCTGTAGACTTTTATACTCTTGTCATAACATTGTCATCTTCACGTTGTTTTGGGATGTGTCCTTCCCACGTCAAACAACATTGTCATTTTCACGTTGTTTCGGGATGTGTCCTTCCCACGTCAAACAACATTGTCATCATCATCATCACCTGTCCATCGATATTCAACTTGGCTAATAGAAAAATCATGGTTGTCCTTGGATTCATGTGCGTCGGCATCATCCACATGCATTTGTCACAATTTTCGTAAAGCATCAAAAAGTCATAAAAATTACAAAAAGTCCTGAAAAAAGATAAAAATTTGAAAATTGTCCTGAGAAAACACAAAAACATTCAAAAAAGTGTCAAAATCCCAAAAGCAGAGTCAAAGTCAATCTCTATCTGGTCAGTCCCATCAGTCTCGTCAGTTAATCTTTGTCATTTGTCCGAACTACGTTGTCTCTGCGCATTTGCTACGTAGGCAAGATTCATCTTTGAATCCCCAAGACATTAGGTTAGTCCTTTAGGTTTGTCAAAATAAAATTGTCAGTCAAACTTGGTCACATCTTTTAAAACAGTCATTTGAAAGGTCAAACGTCAAAATCAAGTCCAAATCAGACAACATAAGTAAATCAATTACACAGTCAGCTTGCCAAGACATTGGTCAAAATGTCAATCTCATCACTTTTTGGTCCTCTTCAAGATGTGTCCTTCTTGGATTTGGATCTCGTCAAAGTGTCGTTTGCCTTTTTAGGATGTGTCCTTCCTGACCTCAGGCACCGTCAAACCATTAGAACCATCAAAACTATCAAGCTTTCAAACAATTAATCTTCAACAAACAAACATTGGCAATACAAAGTAAATGACTGTGAATTTTTGGCTATTTTGTCTTATCTTTTTATTGACTTGTCTTTTGGTCATGTTACTAGCTACCTCAAGGATGTCCCCTGAAGGATTTAGAGGTGCGACGACATCTCATGACCTATTTTATTTTTCTTTGGTTGTTGTTTGTGGATTGTCTTAATAAAAAGACTGGGGCAAATGGGCCTCTAGTATGAGTTAGGATATTCCTTGTCTGCAATTGTCTGTCTTACAAGTGGATGACCTTGCACACCTTGGTCTATGTCATACCCTGGTGTTTGTTGTCCATTTGTGTCATTTTCACTGCCCAATGATGATTCGAGCAACACGTATTAGTACCTTGGCAAATATTGAAGGATTTTAACATGCATTTCATTTTCCACACTAACTTGCATCTCCTTCCTCATATCGACATCCATGTCTTCTATCCTAACATTCATCTCTTTCTCTCTAAATATTTCTTCTAGTCCACGTCATTATCATCCTTATTTATCTTTCCTATACATTTCTTTGTCTCGCCATATTCTAGTCTTCTCATCAATTTCGAGAGCACACTTGTGTTCTTGAAACCCAACTATCCTCTCGAGGGGGCATACCGCTACCTCCTCCTCATTCTTCCTTAACTTATTCTGCACTGGGGCATATTCTAGATTTGTTTTTCTTTGCCATAAAGTGACGAGCTGCATTATGACAAAGAGGGGCAAATGTAGACACCTAAAAATGACCTAGGCCTACGAACACTATTTTCACCTTTTTCCCTAGCATAATTATGACATTTTAATTATGTTTCTAACCCACATTCAGCTATTAATTAAATAATTCATAATTATTTAATTAATTCATAATCTCTCATTCTTCATGATTATTAAATAAATAAATCTTATTTATTTATTTTAATATGTCACTAATTGTCAAAGTCTTCTAATAATTAAATAAAGTCATCAATTTATTTAATTAATCCTTATCATTAAAGTCATCTTGGTTATTTAATTAATATATTTTAAATATATTGATTTAATTCCTAAATCCTCTCTTAATTAAATAAATTCATTTATTTATTTAATTAAGTAATTGTCTCTTAATTAAAATTAAATAATTATTATTAATTATTTAATTGCCTTATGTGACACTTCTATATTTTTAAATAAAGAAAATCATTTAAAAATATCTTCACATAGTTAACTGATTCTTCATTTAGTAATTGATTTCAAAAATCAATTACTTATTATCTCACAAAATCTCTATTTTGAATTAATTTAATTCAAAATGGAATTATTCCTCTACAAATCAAGTAATTTTCAAAATTATTGATTTTCTAAAATCTCATCTTCTTGTCTTCTGATTTCTTACTAATTTCATCTCCACTGTCACATTCAGCCTGGATTTAATTCATTTAATTAAATCTTATTTACACCTATGGGTATTTTACCCTAACCCTAATTAGGGTTGCCTTATTGAATCTCGACCTTCGATTCTAGGGTATTCTTCAATCTCTCATCTTGTTCGTTCATTCAAGATTGCATTTTCTATAAAATGACAATCTTGATTTTATTTTCGGATCCATGATCATTTAATATAAACTTTTATTATAGGCATTCTAGAGATCATAGACTTTATTTACTATTTGCATATTAGAAATTGCTTTCTAGTGTGCATAGTTTGATATTTTAAAATCCTTCAAAAGCATTGTTAAGGCTAGGCATTAGAGAAGTTTGCTCACAAAGCAATCTGAGGGCATTCCATCATTGCAGCAAGGCTTGAGAAGGTGCAATGGAAGCAATCATGAATAGAGAAGATTGGTGAGATCATTCCATTTCACTTTATTTTCCCTTTTATATTCTTATGTGTTTCATTGCTTGATATTAAACTAACTTGCAGGTATAGCTAATTGTTTGAATCTTATTTTGCAGGATTTTTTAGATCATTACAATACCAACTTGTCCTCAGTAAACCCCGTGATTGTTAAAGTCTTCTACAGTAGGAGGTTGGTATCCACATCATCCTATGCCAATGCAGCCTTTAACCAATCTATCAATCTCAGAGCATCCCCTCCAGTTGACAATATGCCCTTAATGGCATCATCTCCTTTAGCTTGGACACCCTACAACCAGGTAACTATAGCACGTGAGGTGCCCTTCATCTTTTCTAGCTCAAAGATTGTTTCCTAGGGTAGGAATCCTGCAGCAGAAGAGGAGCCAATAGCTTGCAAAGGTTTTATCAACTCTTGCAAGTATTTCCTTAGTTTTTCATTCTCCTTCTCCAGCTCATGCCTAGTTTGTACTACCTTCTTCAATCTCCCCACAATCACTGCACTAGAGCCCTCATATTCTTCAATATCCTACTCCATGGTAGCATGCCCCCAAGTCAACAGTCTGCACATTATAGTCCTAGGTAGTCACATTGTTCCTATCTTTGTTTGGAGAAGGAGTAGCAATGTGGGCCACCCAGTTACCTGATCCATCCCTTTCAATTTTGGATACAACCCTTGCTTTCTTTTCAGTCTTTTCCTTCTCTACATCAGCCATGAGGGTATCCCAATTAAGAGGAGTATCCTCCACTATTACCATTTTGTTCTTCAATTCCCTCTCAAGCCAATCTGGAATAGTGGACCCAGCAAGCACTATGTCTTGTTTATCTTGTTCCTTCTCCTACTAACCAGCAGTTGCATCTCTTTCAACACTTGGACTTTTAGGAACATCCACAGTTGGGTTCTCTTCTTCTTGTACCTTCTCTTCCACAACCACATGCAATGGTGAAGGGGCCCTAGCTATTACCTCTTTCTCCTTTTGAGGAGACCTATCTACTTTTTCTTTTACAGGTGAATCGGCATATGCAACCAAGGGAGATTGAACCACCCTATCGATTTATGCCTCTACATTAAAGAGGTCTCCTTCTTGAAATTCTTCCTCACCCAAATCCTTAAGACTTTCATCCTTCTTTGGTTCTCCTTGTACACTACCAGCATCTTGAGGAATGGAGGGATTTACTTGTTCAACAGCAAGGATACTCACTGAAACATTCTCCTTTGCTATAGTATCCCTTGGGGAAGGAGTCCTTGATCTCCTCATGTAAACTTGTGTCTTTTCCCTTGAGCTTTCCTTCTCTACCACCGGTGGCTCAATTTCCCTGTCAACCCTAGGGGCTTCCTCCACCTTTTGTGATGGCCTTGTAACTCTTCTCTTCTTCATCAGTGCATGAACACTTTCAACCTCCTCCTCTTCCTCCTGATTCTTCTCAACTTATTTCTTTGAGGCATGTTTCCTCTTCTTGGAAACATGCCTCCTTTGTTTGCCTATCTTTGCAGCCTTCTCAACTTGAACCTCTCTTACCTAGATTCTAAAAGGAGAATCCACTTTCTCTTTTCCCTTTGGATCTGGTTCAAGTGAAGCCTCGAAAGTAGAATGAGACTCTAAGTCTCCCATCAGTTCATAGGTGCATGGAACACCCTCGCTCTCCAGCTCCAGAATTTTGTGCTTTAACCACATCTTGGTATATTTGATCATTGGGGCCATAACCTAATCTAAATCAGTCTTTTCTTCCTCTAACCAATCAACTTCCCCCACTGGTTTATCCTTTACTACCTCATAAACATGACCCTGGATCACATTTCCATCCTCCTCTACCTATTTTGGGATGGCCTTTACATTGTACAATCTCACCAAATCCACTGGCAACCTGGAAAATCTCTTCTTTCTCACCTCGAACTCATTAGCAAGGTTAATCCAGTAGTCTTCAATATGAGCCTTATGGCTATAATCCCTATTGGCCTTCTTTTTGGCTTCGCCAGTAATATCAAACCTTGCTCTCTTAGAATGGAAAGAGAGCTCAAAAGTGTTCATCTCCTCCTCTGAAGCATGAGTAGACTGAATGGAAGCACAAACCTCTCCCATTCCTATCTTCAAAGGGAAATAATTCCCAAAACCTATCTTATGCATTTCTCCCTTCACAACATTGTCAAAGTCAAAGATTTGTCTAGTGACTTCCAATAATACAATATGATCAATGGGATATCTAGGGAGTCCATAGGGAGCCCTTTGAAAACCATCAATTCTGATATATGAGAAGGTTGGGAACTTGATAAACCAAGCTCCATATCTCCTTATCAACTCTTTTTCCTTATCTGAAATTCTCATATGCTATGCACCTTGGAGCAATCTAGTAATGTACATTGTGAAGGCATCATTTAACCTCCTGTAGCTTCCACTAATCAAGTGCAACTGTGGATACACTTCATAGATAGCATCCTTCCCAAAAATACCCTTAGTGCTCAACCCCTTGTATGGATGAAGTTTGGACAATGAATACACTAGGTAAGAGGTCATAGTGAAGGTCTTGGTCTGCAAGACATTACACAACTGATGATGGATCACATTACTGATAACACCTGCCCAATGATAGTCAATTCCCTATTCCATTCTGGAAATCACATTGAACATCCAAGTTTCAAAAATACCTGCACTCTTCAATCCCACCAACCTGTTGAGAAGAGTAATGGAATTGTAGTACTCTCTCTTGAATTTAAGCCTGAATAGTTGCTTAGGCAACTTAGAGAAATGGGATTTAGGCTTTTCTAGCCAAGAGTTGATCACTTGTTGAGACTTGACTATGTTCTCCTCATAATCCTTTCTAGCAACATCTATGTCGAAGCCCACCACATGGGACCTATCAAGCATGTCAAAGGTTGCAGCAATGGCCATAGGATAGAAACCAACAAGAATCCTTCCCTGGGGACCAATTATTCTCTGTGTCCCTCTATCATAGTTTCTGGCACACTCAAGCACCAGCTCATAGCACTGCACCGTAGAAGGAAAACCTGCCACATGAGCTAGCCCGGAGTCCACCATTCTTTTTTCCAACAGAGGAGGGCTCGATGCTGACATCTCATCCTTGAATTCCTAGTAGTCCCACATGCCTACATTCGTATATGTGATTCCTGACCAAATTGAGGCTAGCTTACTCTCAAGAATTTTTCTTTTTATATCCAGCTTTACCTTTTCTGCATCTGAGATGGTAGAAGTCTTTGCACCTGGATCTATTGCCTTCCCCTTGCCTCGACCAGCAACATTATGTCCTGATCCTTCCTACAAACACATTAAGATGACCACAATTAGATCCATAATAAATAACAAGTGTAGAAGATTTATACCCCAAAGTTTAGGATTTAGCCCCCCTTGCGGATTCTGCATTGGGAAGGATTTTCGGGAAAATTCGGACCAGGCAGATTCTAGCGAACCAAGCATGCAAAAATCCCATAACATCATTTAAACTTATCAATTAACAAAGGGAAATCATTAGAAACACTTAGCATAAGCTCCTTAAATCAATCAAATAGTTTACCAATAAACCAAACATCTATAACCATTAAACTCAACATTTCCCAGAAAAAACCCAGAAGAATCCGACAGAGATAGATTTTGGCGAAATCGACAATAGTTATAACTAACCTGGGAAAAATGAAGAGACATGGACAATTCGGGAAAATCCGGATGGAACGGATTTTGGCGAAATCTAGATATAACATTATTAAAGCATGAAATCAATAAAATGACCCGACCGTGGACATCGGGAGAATCTGCATGGAATGGATTTTGGTGAAACCAAATGAAATCCAGTAAAAAGTGATAAAAGAGGAAGAGATAGAAAAGTCAAGGAAATCTGGGGGAAGTGAAATTCCATAAGGACCTCGAAAACCCGAACCTGTCTACATCTTCACTACTTTCACCAAAACAATTCAAATCACTTTGGATTCAGGCCAGAACTCTGAAACCAACTCAACCTGGGCCTCTAATAAATAAAACATGAACTAAGGACACTCTCCATAGCAATTGAAAAGGATTGGCCATGCCCTAGGTCAAGAACCCTAAATTTCCGCCATGAAAGAATAGGGGGTGAAGCATGACTCGCTCATGCACCAGAATGGAGAGTTGTAACTAAAGAAAGCAAATTCCCAAATAAGAAGCAGCACCAGGCCAAGCATATATGTTCAATCAATCAAAATGGAATGGTACATTAATGGAGAACCCCAAAATGCTCAATGATGACGTGCACCCAGAAGAACCAGGAAACCATGAAGGACCCCTAAGCAAATGAAGAAAAGTAAGGGAAATCAACAGAGACAAGGGCACATCTACATACCATGGAAGCACAAAGGTCGAAACTAGTGAAGCCAACAAATAACTATCTAATGCGAACCAGATACAATCCACGCATAGGAAATGCAAACACACAGTCCAAATGGCTTCAAAAATCCAAATATCCAGAAAAACACCAAGAACTCAAAGACACAAGCCCAAATGATAGCAAATGCACAAACTCAAATGATCAATTACTTCTCAAAGAATCAATATATCAAAGCTCCAAACGTCCACACAAACATCATTAATGCGTTTGACAAGACAGCCACGACCGCGGAAAAACTAGGGATTCGATGTTGCGACGGACTTCGGGGATTCAACATGGCGATAGACTTTGGGGAAATCTAGATCAGGTGGATTTTCCCAAAAACAGGGCAAAAGGTAGCCACTTCAGACATTGAGAGGAAACCAGGAGAATCTGGCCCAGGCGGATTTTCCCGAAAAGAGTGAAAAACCAGAAATAAAGTTAGAACTTCAGATTTTCAATGAATTTCAAAAGTGTGCCACTTCAATTGGCAAGATGGACATTAAAGCACAAACCCAAGCAAGCAAAAACCCCCATAAAAGTAGGGCCAAAACACCAAAAACGAAAAAAGAGGGTTCCCACTTTCAGTGGGGCGTGTGTGCAAAAACTACATAACAGATAGGAAGAGCAGTCTTGGATAGAAGTGTTCAATGGTTGGTTCTAAGAACCAAAGTTCCTCAATGACCAGCTCCTAAAAAGTGAAAAGTATATAAAAGGCTCAAAAGAAAGAAACCTCCCAAAGATCCCTTGGAATTTCTTCCTCCAGACATTGAAGAAATAGATCTTGAAGCAGCAGTTGATGAACCCAAGACACAAGAAGGAGAGGCCCAAATGGGATCTGTTGTTTCAACACCTACATTAGGTGAATCTTCTACTCAAGTCCCACTTGCAAAATAGAAAAGTGGTGAAGTACAAAGAGGGACTCTTCATAATGTTGTTGAAACTATAAAGGGAAAAGAAGTGGGAGTAGAAATTCATGATGTGGGAACAGATTTGGATGAAACTTTGTCAGATAAAGGAATACAAGAAAATATGCCTCTAGAGGAGGATACTAAACAGGTAATGACACAAGAGGATCAATGGGCATTGTTTGAAGAAGTTAGGAAGCCTGCTGAAGAGCAAGCTATAGCAATAGAAAAGCAAAATTTAAGGGATGCCAAGACACAAGTTGATACCATACTATAGCAACAACAAGTAAAAGCTAAACAAAGAGCAGATGAAATAGAGAAATAGTAGATGCAACGAGAGCATGAGCTTAAGGTCAAGGAAGAGAATGACAAATTAGAATCGATACAAAAGATTCATGACCTTGAAGAAGAAAAGGCCAGACATCGAAGGGAGAAGGAAGTCCTTATGACTAAGTTGAAGCTTGTTGAAGAGGCTCAAAAGGAGAAAGAGGAAGTAGAGCGATTGCAAAAGGAGAAGGATGTCGAGGAGTTAACCAAAAAGCTGCAAAAAGAGAAAGATGTTGTAGAACTGATCCAGAAGAAACAAAAGGAAAAATAAGATGCAGATAAGCTCAAGGCATTAGAGGAAGAAAGAAATGAAGAACAAGAGAAGAAAATATTGGAAGAAGAAAGAAATCAGGAATTGGAGAAAACAAGATTGGAGGAAGAGAGGTTGAAGAAGGAAGAAGAAGGTAAGAAGATACAGGAACAAAAGGATAGGGAAGAGGCTGAAAGGCTTGTACAGATGCATGTGGTGCAAGAACAACAAGAGGAAATAAGGATGTATTTTCAACCCCAAGTAAATGTGCAACCACCCTCTACTACTACTATTGCTTCTTCTTCCACTATGATGACTACTGCTCCATGTGCTCCCACTTGGTTGAAATTGGACCTATAGAAAAGAACAGTAACACCTTCACAACCTCTCAATTGGGAGGATATGATGAAGGAGATTGAACAAGAAAGGCCTAAAAAGAAGGCCAAGATCCTACACTCCACCAGGCTCACAGACAAGGGAGAAATTGTTGCTGAGTGTGCCATATCGATGACAGAAAAGGAGGTAGGAGACATGCAGTTAACGGATCATCAATTAAGAACTGTTAACTTGGGAAGGCCTACCAAAGATCAGCAGATGAATCTAATTGATGTGGTAGCTTCAACAACCAATTCAAGGATGTTAAAGGATAAGCATAAGAAAGATGAGCTTAAGGCTGAGTTAGATCAATTGCATTCCTTTTTGAAAAGTGTCTCTTGTCCAAGATCAAAACAAGTAGCTGCTATTGAGACTCCAATTTTGCTGAGCAAAAAGGAGGTAGATGATTTAGTACAAGTAAGGGGCAAAGCAGAGATGTTAGATAGGTGGGTTGACAAGTTAAATCAAGAAGTAGGTGAAATTTTGGTCAAAATTTTTGAGATTCACAAAGAGACAGAAGAGTTGATAGGGGAAATGCATCAATATATTGAGGCATTGGAGAAGCAGGAAGAGGAATATAAGGAATATAGTCAGAAATTGAAGAAGGTTAGTACATTGATTTGACTACTCTTCTTGAACAGTCAATACTCAAGGAGGATAATAAAGATTTTGTGGAAAATACCTCTCGTATACTCTGATTCAGAATAGATTTCTTGTGCAAACATAGAAATGAAGTCCAAGATGTTGTTAAGGATCTAATTGAACAATTTGAGGAGTTGGAGGTGGTTATTGCTATCATAGTAGATGTTAATATACTAACAAAGGAAGGCCTTCCTTTGAGCCAGATAAAAGAGAAATGGGGTGAAAGGTTTAAAGGAATCATAAAGAAAGGAGATGATGGTGAAGATCTACAAATAGATCGACTGATGGACATCAAAGAAGAGATAAAGGCTGCTAAAAGAGAATTGATGAAGCTGAAAGATATGAGAGCGTTTTCTGCAATAGAGTTGGAAAGAATTAAGTTTGAAGATAGTTGGGTAGATGGGCCTGAATCAAACACATTAAAACAAGTCTTCTCTAGCTATGACAAATATATGATGGAGAAAACTTCACATGCATAAATCTCATGCATGCATGGCTTTTTCTTCTTTGCATGTTGCATGTAGCACTGATAGTTCTTGAAGTGCATGAATTCCTTTTTCTCTTCTTCTATTTTATGTTCTCTAGTTTAACTAAATGTTTAATGTAAGAACTCAAGATCAAATTGATCTGAGTTTCCAAGAGATTTTTAATTCCTAAAAAGGTGGATCAGCTTAAAATAGAAGTGGAGTTCAGATTTTTGTATATCTATAAATACCCTTTGGGTATCATATTGTAAGGGTTGGCTGATAGAGAATATAATTGGCCTACCTGATATTAGGAGATAGAATTTTTCATGGTGATTACAGAGATACATTGTTACTTGATTTTTACAATTAAATAAAATTACAGGTCTATGCAATATGGTGTTAGAATTAAGTTTTACTTGATAAGGCTGATGAGTTATAATCTATCTATATGTCAGTGATTGTGTTGAAGCATGATTATTTCTTATGTGATGAAATTCATTAGAAGAAGCAGGATTCAAGGATTATCTTGTTAGATTATCATTGGATTAAATTTATTGAAGTCTGTTGATCTATGATCTTGGCAATGAATGAATGTGTGTTCTTTCAAAAAAATATTTGAAATAGTTGTGATAGGCGAATTAAAATAAGCACCTTAGATGCATACAATGGTATAGATTATTCTATGAATTGTATCATGCTTTGGTTTTTTTTCTTGATCTGATTGGAAAACTTTCATTGTTGAAGATATATGTCCAGATGCTAGATGATTTTTGTTCATGTTTACTAGTTTACCCTCTGATCTATCTTTTTATTTTGTTTGAAAACCCCTTGATTTACTAAAACAGTTTGGTAAAATGAGTCATTGCTTGCACTCTTTGTTACCAGCACATGCCCCTTCAATATTACAGTTGCATGGACCAATTGAGTGACACCAGACAGTTGAGAACCAACTACTAGGACCTTGGGAGTTAGGTTGCTATATGTTGTCTTTCTTTTTCAGGAGAAATAGAGTAGAAATATTATGTTTTAACGTTGTTTGTGTCATTTTCACCATCAACACTATCAACACTTAGGTTTTCATTTTAGTATTGAGCATCTTGATCTCCTACTCCTACACTTTTATCTAGGCATAGTACTAGTTCACAGTGCCCTACATCTTCTTCAAATATTTCTATTTATTTTCTAATTTCCTATTCAATGTAAGTCTAAAGTGAGCAGATTTTGAATCTCTTCCATCAATTCAAATTTATATTCTAGTGTAGCTTGGGTGAGGCTCAAACTAACATGTATGGAGTACTAATTACGGCATATTAATTTATGTGGTTTGTGTATAGAAGGATTCACTTGAGAAATCATCAAGGATCATTGTATAAGGTTTTAGAATGATCTTATGTGCATGCATATCAGAATATTGGATTCCTTTTGTTTCCTATTCACCATCTTAACCTTGTAAGTCCTACTTTCATGTCATCATTTGTTGATGGAACTCTACAACGGATAGGATGAATCCACCCATAAATGGAATACCTTTTAAGAATCCATATGGAAATGTGAATTTGAATTAGGTGGGAATAGTTATAGCTCTTGGGAGCGATGGAGAATGAATCATCAAATTTGAAGGAGAAAAGGGGGGGACAAACCTAGGGTGACTAGTGGAGGTTGGATCAATGTTATTGAGTGGGAGTGAAGGAAAAAGAAGGGACCATAATGCCATCAATAATTTATGTTTCTTGTGTGGGGGTAGGTGATATTTTTATAATATTGGGTGGATACAATAGGAGGAGAGATAGGTATCTCTAGTGAGGTAAGGGATGAAGAAACAAGAGGCAATCATACAATAAAAGGGGAAAATAAGGGGGAGATGGAGATTGATAAAAGAGAGGAGAAGTAGGGATGTGTACTTGAGTAATTTGAGGAGATTGAGCCATGGTTATTATGTATAACATTCCAATAATTGTATCCTCCTTTCCTATTCCTTCCTCTTCAGAACTCTGAACCATTTGTACCTTTCTTCTTTTCCTCAAAAATTCTTCTTGAAACTTGACTCTTGTACTTTGCTCAAGGAGTATGTGGGTAATCACTAATGGAATTGTTGATATATCATAAGAGGTTGTTGTGTTGCTTCTTATTGTATTTATTTATGGATTTCTTCAATCATAAGACCCCTTGAGGATTACCCTTTTTCTTGATATAGTGGATTTTTGCATGGGCCCAAAGTAGACATTTATAGGAGGATTTCTTCTTCTTCTCCTTATGAACTCTTAGTCTCTTCATATTCTAATATATCAACACTTTCTTCTTCTTTTTATATCTTGATAATTTGGATATTGATTGTATAAGGACCAAGAGTTGATTACCTATGATGTTCATCCTAGAACTTTCCCATTTTTCATTAGCCTCAACCAAATCATATGGTTCAATTACACTTCCACTCATTGATAATTCCATAAGGAATTGATTTTCTAATCACTCAATTCCTCTTTTGAGAGATTCCTTTTGAGAGTGGGTGGAATGATAATTTCCCAAAGGGGAAGAAGATTAGTGGGGAGATCATATATTTCAACATACAACTCTAATGAATCATTCATGGGTAACTTATTGGCCTCAATCTCAAGCCTACTTTAATGTTTGAACAAATATTTACTTTTATTTTTTTTAACCATCAGTTATGAAACTGACTCGGTCATAAGACCAATAGTCTTCTATTATTTTCAACCCCAATTCTACTAACTTTATCATCAATAAATATATTTTTCTCTCTTTTCCTGGTGATCAATTCCCCCAAGAGAGAAAGGAATGTCATAAAAGGCCCCCTCTTTCTTGCAATCCCAAATATGAGATCAATGGTTTCTACCTATCGGTAAACTTGATGCCTAAATCATGTTTTTCAACATGATGGGAACTTTTATATCCATACAATCAATAAATTATTATATTGGGTGCTAAGGAACCAGCTGCAAGGTACTCTAAAACTCTTCATTTACCCAATCTATTGTTTATTCAACTGAGGAACATTCTCTTCATTTCTAAGGTCTACAATGAGTGGAGCATGAAATACCTAAAAGTTTGTAATAATATAAGGTCTTTGAAAGGATGGGTTTCCATGAAAATATGAAAATGATTTCTTAGGGATCAAATAACTTGTCCACCATATATAGGTACATAAATTATTGGAAGAACCTATAATTTTGAAACAAAATCATGTATATTAAAAATGAGGACACTTGAATTCACATTATATATTGAAGTTACGTAATTGATATTGCATTGTGTTTTCTATATTTTGCAAATTCAAGATTCAACACTTGATACTATAGGAGATTTTTGAGTTTGTAGAGGATACCCAATTGGTAATCATACATGATCCCATCATCATTCAAAATAAAAATGAAAGCCATCATAGACAAGGATTATTTGACATTTTACTAGAAGTATTTCAAAGAGATGGGAAATGGTGGTAGCTCCATCTACAATGGTGAGTTTAGATATTCATTCAAAAAGGTAACTATTATTTCTCTATTCCCAAAAGTATTGTAATTTTTGGGTGCTACAGAAGCAAGCATGAGGATCATAGGGTAGCTAGATCATTTCATTTATTTTTCTCCTTTGAGGAATAAATTAATGTTCTTTCCAAAGATTGTGTAATTTTTTGGATCATACAAGTTTGCACACATTCAAATTACCCTTGCACGCGAGTGGACATGAAGAACCATACATTGAGCAAGGGTTGAAATCCATACCCTCATTATTAATGCCTCATATTCCCTCATATTTATCCTTTCAATTATTTGTTGTGAGATCACTCTCTTAATATTTTTGATAGAATATAGAGCACTAGGTCGAACACATTTTCTAAAAAATATAACACCATATATGCATTGATAGATTTTCCTTTAGTTATCATTCTAACATTGACTTCAAAGGAGCCACTTTCAATTGTGTTGGGGATAATGCATAGGAATTACTATTCTATAATTCCTACAAGAGTTCATATAGGGGCTTTTGAGCATAATTCATCTTTCTCTTCATCATTTTTATGCTTTTTTGTATTTCAAAAACTTAGCCTTTCTTAACTCTAAGCTTTAAAAACACTTGAAAACTACAAGACACAAAATTTATTTATCTCCAAGACTTATGCAAATAACTGTGTATATGAAAACCACATTATATTTATAGGAAATCAATGTAGTTTTCCACCATGCTCTTATTAAATATTGTCATTAATAGCAAGTTGTGTTAAGAAAAAAAAAGATTGTCTAGAAAAGGAAACAATATTTTTCTAGAGTCTTCTAAAAAATCTAGAGTCGTTTGTAAAATTTTGAGTCTTATATAGAAGCTAGAGTCTTCCACAACATTCTAGAATATTGAAATTAAAAATTTAGAATGTAGAATCCTCCAGAAAGCTTGAAGTTTCTAGATTTTAGAAACCCCCAAGTATAAATATGAGATTGACCATTGAAAACACTGCTGTTGTAAATTGTTGGATTGAATGTAACAAAAAGCTAGATCAATGTAAATTTCTTCAGCCATTTCACTTTGTTTTGTACTCTATTTCGCATTGTTTGTTGCTATTAGTTTGTTTTATAGCTATTTTTGGGCTTTTATTTTACATGGTATCATAGCCAAAAAAATATAACATGGGTAAGATATTGTTGGATTGGTATTTGTCTAGCTAGATAGGCTTTGAAGTATTTTAATCATTTGTTTGAGGGTTGATTGTTTCCAACATGGGCTCTACAAATGAAAGTTTTTCAATCTTTGATGGAAGTGGTTTTTCAAATTAGAAGATTGCACTCAAAAATTCTTTGAGAGAAAAGGCTCTATGTAGCATATTGAATAAAAATATTGGAGAACCTCAACAAAAGAAAGAAAAGGAGTTATAGAAATGAAATTTGGAGCAAGCTAGAAGTATTATTAGTAAGGCTTCGAGCCCTAATCTTAGTAGAAGATTTGTTGATGTTGATAATCCAATAGAGCTATGGGAAAATTTAGAAAAAAAATTATAAATTGTAGATATTGCTAGTGTGTTTAGCATTTAAGAAAAAATGGTGAACTTCGATCCAATTGATTTTAAATAAATGATTGATTACTTAATGAGGTTAAATATTTAAATATCCCTGGCTTAAAAAAAAAATGTTGAATATGCAACAACAAAAAATAATTTGATTGCAATAGTTGAAATAAGCTTCCCCCACCATATAAGGTATTCAAAGAATCAAGGAAAAGGGTTATCCAATTAAATCCTAATACCCCCCAATAATTTTTTTATCAATTTTGTAAGTCAGTTTTAGATGAAGAGGTTCAACTCATTAGAGAAGAATCATGCATATGTAGCTAAGGGTAAATAATTTTCTAGATATTTTGATGGAAAGAAGAATTGTAAATGATATAATAAATTTATAGATAATTATGGTTCTAACCACTTTTCTATAAATGATGGTGGATAAAAGAAAATGGGAAAAAAACCCATTATTTGCAAATATTGTGGAGGTGAGAGCCACATGAAAAAAAAAAATTGAAGAAGAGAGACAATGAAGGAAAACAATACAATCCTAAGTAAGAAATGTTCAAGGATGGAAATATGGATAAACATAGTTTTGTGTCCATCTCTAGGCAAGTAAAATCAAATGCAAAGGTAATTTCTTGACCCAAAAATAAATATAGAGTTAAGGGGAGATACTTTTCTTCATATTCTAATAAAGAATTGATTTTAGATTTGGGAGAATTTTTCACATGATTAGGGATAAATCTTTGTTTATTGATTTTTATGAAGGAAATAATTCATATCAAGAAAATACCATTGACAATAAAGTGAAACTACCAATTCTAGGAACATGAACTATTAATGTAACAAATGGAACTTTGAAATATTTTATTAGTTGAAGGGTTAGAGGTTAATCTTATTTCAATACATAAAATTACAATAAAATTATGATTTTTTTTAATTCTAATCAAGTTATTGTTAGGGAAAGAAAAGACCCATACAATATAATTACTATTGGAAGAGTTCATCATAAGGAGAGTCTCTTTAAATTTGTTGGTTTTGTTGATGATGAATAAACACTCTCCCATGCTTTTATTTCTCAAAGTGATTATATGTCAAAACTTTGGCATAATAGACTTGGACAGACAAATTATATTAAATTAAAAGGCATGGTTAGAATGAATATGTTTAGAGGATTAACAAATATTTCAGCTTTTGAAGGTGTGTGTGAAGGATGTGTGTTAGGAAAACACCATCAAGATCCTTTTGATTTAGGAAAAGAATGGAGAGCCAAACATTGACTCCAACTCATTCATAGTGATTTATGTGAACTAGGCTATCCTTCCATTTCAGGTGCCAGGTACCTTCTCACTTTTATTGATGATTATAGTAAGTGAGTATGAGTTTATTTCTTGAAAGGAAAAATGAAGTATTTGAGGCATTTCAAAATTTTAAGGCATTATTTGAGAACCAAAGTGGAAAAATAATTAAATATTTAAGGACAGACAATGGGGGTGAATATTGTAATATTCATTTGAATCATTTTTTGAAAAATATGATATTAATGTAAAAGAACAGTTCCATATACCCCTCAACAAATGGAGTTGATAAACTGGTGAATATAACTCTTTTAGAAATGTCATGTTGTATGTTGCATTTTAAAAGTTTGCATAATATATTTTGGGGTTTGTCTTGTTGGTGTGAATAAGGCATTTTACCTAACTAGTTCACCTAGTAGGTCCTATTCATATATTAAGTTTAATTAGATCCTAGGAATATTTCTAGAAGTATTAGTTGGCATTAAACCTTATCTTATCTTATATCATTTACTTCTTGTGTATTATGTTATTTAATATTATTTTTCTTATACTATAATATTAATACACTTATCATAATCCTATGATATATTATGTCTCACCTTGGCCTATATAACCAAGGGGTCTCCTTTGTAATCCCAATCTATCATCATTGTATATTTGCATTCATTGATATGAATGCATTTTATTCTTGATCTTGTCTTTTTATTGTGCTTTCCCTTAGGCCTCTAGATATTGGTTGGCTATCTCCATAGCCAACTCTTACATGGTCATCTCTTGTGTTGCACATATTGTGAATATAATCCCCACCAATGTCACTCTTGAAGAAACATGGAGTGGAAGAAAACCTCACATTGGGTATTTTAAGGTATTTGGGTGTATTCCTTGGGCCCACATCCTAGAAGAAAATGGGAAAAGGCTAGAACCAAAGATTCATAAGTTCTTTTTTATGGGTTATAGTGAAGAATCAAAGGCTTACGAATTGTATTATTTGATAACAAAAATAATCTTTATTAAAAAAGATATAAAGTTTTATGAACATTCAAAACTTATAGCCACAAATGATTTCCACATTTTAGATATTTTACAAATAAATGGAAACTCTTCTAATGAGGATGATAAGTGCACTACTACTAATGAAGACAATACTATTGAAAATGAAAAACTAATCTTTGTGACCAACTATTTTTTGCAGGTAGTGATGATGAAGAACATCCAACTAGAGAGAAGACAAAGAGTGTTGAAGAGATATATAGACAAGGCCCAAAGATACAAGGAATGATAGTGATCTCATTGAAAACTTCTTACAAAAAAATGACCCAATCTCATATAAGCAAGCTCGAGAGAAGAAAGAATGGAACCAAGCCATGAAAAACAAAGTTGGTGTATTTACTAAGAGTATGACTGAAGCCAAAAAAAATTACAAGGAATGCTTGGTATGTTAGAGTTGAACATTAAGGGGGGATAGTGGTATAATGTTCCCCTCTCCTTTGTATCTTTTTTATATTATTCTAGCCAATAGTAAGGGGAGTGTTAAATAAATTTTGTCTATAAAAGAAAACAAGATTTTTTTAGTCTTCTAAAGAAGCTAGAGTCCTTTAAAGAAGCTATAGTTTTCCACAAAGCTGGAACATTCTAGAATATTGAAATTAAAAATTAAAAATGTAGAATCCTCTAGAAAGCTACAATTTTCTAGATTTTAGAAACCCCCAAGTATAAATATGATATTGACAATTACAAACACTATTGTTATAAATTATTGGATTGAATGTAACAAAAAGCTAGATCAATATATTTTCTTCAGCCATTTCACTTTATTTTGTACTCTATTTTGTCATGTTTGTTATTAGCAAAAAAAATTATAGTTATTTTTGGTCCTATTTTTATGTTTTTAAGAAAAAAATCACTTCACATGCACAAACCATATTTTCTACAATCATTCTGATGTGCTACATGATGGCTCTCCTTATAAGATGGTAACTTCATCAGTAATCCTCACGAACCAGTAGTTGGATTAATTTCCATGGAGATATTATCCATTTCTCCTAAATTTTGTAATAATACAATCATAACAATAAGACTACCCATTTAAATTCAAACAAAACCATGTTTTCATATTTATTGAAAGAAAAATCGGTATACACACAAACCTTCCATAACCAAAAACCACACGAGACAACGAAAAGAAAAATAAAAGTAATAAACTATGAACACATGTACAAAGTAATGTCAATTCCTTCAAGTATGATGTTTCAAATGAATCCCATTTACTAGGATTTTCAACATATTTTTTGTCTTGTTCTCCAAATCTAATACATTGTGCTACTTGTAGGCTACTATATTATTGGGGTTGTTCCATAAAGAATCAAAATTTGCATGGTGCCCTAGATTTTTTTCTTTCTCTTCCCATGATCACAAGTTATCCAACCTTAAAATCAAGCTCAGATGTACACTTATCAAACTATTGCTTTACTATTTATTGATGAGTAGCCATTAATTTAATTGAGAGAAAATCCATTTTTTCTTGTAACTCATTTTGTTTGGCTATCTAAACTTCCATAACACCATTTTCCTCTACCTCCAACTACTTGAGAAAATTTCAAATGAACTATAAGAGAGGCTTCCTTACCATCACCAGAGTGTAAGGAGAAATAGAAAATATCTTTAGAGTAATTTGATTAGATCAAAGTACAAAATTGAAATTAATATGTCACTCTCTCTAATATTCCAAGTGAATCCATTTAATTATTTTGATCAAGTTTTTATTTATGTACTTTTCCAATCCATTCCCCTAGGTGTAGTAGTTGGAAGATGTTTTTAGATAAATGTCAATTTTTTATACAAAACTTAGAAATTTGAGAACCCAATAAGACCTTAGAATTATTTGATATAACCACACGTGGTGCTCCAAATCTAGTTACAATTTCCTCTAAGAAACCAAGAACAATATATTATGTAGCCTCCTTCAATGTTGTCACTTTACTCCCTCAAGTGAAATAGTATATGGCAATCAAAATCCATTTATGCCCTACACTTGAAACTATATTAACCATCTTGATAAAATATATTCCCCATTCGGTGAAAGGTTATACTAATATTGGGTGTAAGGGGAGGGCATCACACCTCCTTTTACCAATATAGAACTGGCACTATTGATATTTCTTCACCAACTTGCGATAATCTATGAACATCGAAGGAATATAATAACTTGCATGAGTGATCTTTATTGTAGTAGTTTTAGCTAAAAAGTGTCCTCCAAAATTCCATTGGTGAAATTCACATATAATTGTATCAATTTCTTGATCCCTTATACACTTCAAAAAAACATCTTTAAAACTCTTCTAAAAACTCCCATTAATCAGGGTGAAATTTACCCTGTGCAACCTATAGAATTCTTTTGAAAATAGGGAGATGACTAGGATATTTCCCATTTTCCATAAATTTAATTATATCTTCAACCCATGATACTATCAAATCTTCTCTATTTAGCAACTCAACTTATGTCATTTCCTTTTCTTCTAGTTACAATCTAATATATTAAGTGATATGTTGTTAGAGAGCTCTTCCTTTTACCATCTTAGTTGGTTTGATGTCTATATCATATCCAAGGATCTTAATTATCCACCTATAACACTTTTATTTTTTCTCTCCCTCCATGATGTATCCCCTCACTAGGGTGAACAATGTAAAAAGTGACCTTATTCCCTAAAATGAGATGTCAAAATGTCACTCTTCACAAGAGCAAGATGTATTTTTTAACAAATTTATATTTTTCCTCATAGTCTTTGAGAGTGAGGGAATTAAAAGCAATTGGGTGTTCCACTTTTTTTGAATCATCCTTTTGTTTTGAGATTATTTCTATGTTGTGATATCCACCCTATACATACATAATAAAATCTTAAAAATTTAGGATTTACTAGAGTTGGCTATTGAAATTACCTGTTTAATTTTCATAAATGCTTCTCGGCCTTCTAAAGACCATTTGAATTCTTTATCCTTTTTAGTATCAAGGTAATAGGTCTAACTAACCCCATAAATTTTGATATAAATCTCCCTAGAAAATTAATCTTTCCCAAGAAATATTGAACTATTTTTTAGTGATCAATAGGGATAAGTCCAAGATAGCTTGAAATCTATCAAGATTTATAGAAATCCCTTCCTTTGATATTACATGACCCAATAGCTTAGCCTAAGTTAATCCAAAGACACACTCCCTAGGGCTTAAATATATAAAAAATTATTAACATCTTTGGAAGACTTTTTTTAGATGCTCAAAATGTTCTTCCTTTGATTTCAAAAAAACACATTAAGATCATCTAGATATATTAAGATAACCTTATTAATCAACTCACCAAAAGAAATATCCATGGCCTATTAAAATTTAACCTACATTGGATAATCCAAACAATATTTTGGTGAAAGAAAACATCCCCCACTTAGTGGTGAAGGCAATTGTGTACTAGTCTTCTTCTTTGAGCCATATCTGATTATAACCAAAAACCCATCCAACAAAGAAAACCTTTATGCATTAGCTACTATCTACAATATCTACTCCATAGAAGGAAGTGGATAATTATCCTTAAGAGAAGCTCTATTGAGGTCCTTTAAATCTATATATAATCATATCTTTTTTTCTTCTTTCTTACTAGCACTAGACTAGACACCCAGGTTGAATGCTTGATATAGAAAATAATCTAAATGATTCAATAAATTTGGCTATTTATTGTTTCATTAAAGGTTTAATTTGTATATTGACTAGTCTTTTCTTTCATCTAATTGGTTTTGACTTGGGTGATAATTTAATAGTGTGTTGAATGATATATTTCTTATATCCTTTCAATTCTTCATAGTTTTGTGTCATGACATGATCATACTTAGTGTAGAGATATATTAGTTTATTCATCTCTCCTTGAGTACATACTTTTCATATCTTCACTTTCTTTCCTAGATAAACTTTGATCTCTACATAACCCCCTCTATCTACAGTAAATTTTATTTTATCTCCCCTCACATCATCATGGCTAAATAAACTTCCAATGGTAATTAGTCCCTTCAGAATCTTATTGGACTATAATTTCATGATTTGGTCCTCATATTATTCCTCTATCTTGGGCTAGATTTAGTTAACAAACTCTCCTGACTATTCTATGAATAGAATAATTTGGACATCGCTCTCACAAAATTTGTCAATAATCTCTATTATCTGGTATTGAAACATAGAAAAAGGGGGTAAGTGAGTTATATGTATGGTAAATATGGAATGATTAAAAGGTTTAAACCAACCTACCCTTTTCCTAATTTCATTATAAATAGATATATCAAATGGGTAGGGTTGATTTTCAACCTTAACATGAGTCAACCCTATTTTGGGATCTATAGTTTTCTTATGACAAAAATGACTAATTTGCAATATTAGGAGATGATTTAAAATGCATTAACTAAATAAACTATATGAACTAATGTTAGAAATGCATAATTATATGATAATAGAAAAGAAAACAATAATTTTTTGATAGATCTGAGAAGGGCATAATGGTATGCACTTGTGCCAAAAAGTAGGTTTCACGACTTTTATCAGGACTGGTTCACCCTAGGACAAATGGGTCCTAGTGTAAGGGTCCAAAAATACTTTTTGCAATCATCTAATCTTGGATCTAAGATTTTGATTCCTCTAGGTTTGACTATTGGAAAGTCAGAAATAAAACCTCTAGGTGAGTTTTTGTAGCTTGAAAACAATAAAGACAACTTTGATAACTTTGCAAAATTTCTCCTTTGATCCACATCTAGTCCTTCTTCACCTATAAATCTGCACATTCAAAGAGAGAAGAAAAAAAATTATTTTGGGGTGAATAGGGGTTTGTGCTAGAAATATGAAATACATTGAATAACCCAAAGAACTTTTTAAGGAAAATCAAAGTTACATAAACTAGTAAAACATAAAGAATGCACACCAAAACTCTGAGAGATTGTGCAATGTCAATATGACAGAATGCATTAAGAGCTTCCAAGATTTATTGATACAAATAAAAATGCATAAATGGATGCAATATTATGCAAATACAAGCTAGGTAGTGATTTTATATAGAACTTAGGAGAGGAGGTAGGTGGAAAATCCAACCAATAGGAATCAACCACAAAAAGTGGAGATGGACCACCAAAAGTGGAGGATGCCACGAAAAGTTGTAAGTGGTTCCACCCTTTAAGGAAGGGGACTCCACATCACTTATCTCCTAGTTATCAAATAATAAACTCACTTTATTATCCTAAGCAAGCTTAAAAGTGTAGGAAAAACCTAGGACTAAGGAAAATAAATTAACCCGCTAGGAAAATAAAAACCTACACCAACAGCCCCCTTAAGCACAACTTAGGAGGATGTAAAATAAGATGGGTCCTAGCAAATAAATCCATGTTAGGTACCCATGTACATATAAAATTTCTCCCCAAAGAAGAAGAAGCCCCATCCCACAAAAATAAGTATGCACCCATGATAGAGAGAGAAATAAAGTGGAAGGAAAAAGAATCCCCCCCAAAGAGATCCAATGGTAGATGCTCAAAATTGCATGTATAAAATGGTCCATGATTGTTGAACAATGTTCCTCCCCTTAGGAAGAAACAAAACCAAAGGTGTATGCGAGATATCTCCCCACTCTTGGAAGGAATATGTAGGAAGAAAACTCAAGTTGTATGGAGTCTCTGAACTTGGATCAAGTGTCCCCATGTTGATGTTGAAAGTTGCCACAATCAAATCAGGCATCCTAGGCCACACTGATGAAGATAAATCAAAATCTCCTAGAGACTAATGTAGAACACCATCCAAAGACTCCATTGTCTCCTCTGAAGATGTCTTCCCAAAATTTTGATCCAAAGTGTCCACACTCATGTCAAACTGTGATGAATGATCATGTAGAGATTAAACAAGAGGGTCAAAGTGTTTCCTCACAACAACTGAAGAAGAATCAAATTCATCATTGATGAATATCATCAATAATGTCTCCTAAATCAGTAATATGTGTCTCCATAAACAAGTCTAAAATACCTGTCAAGAGATCATCCTAAGTTGAATCTGAAAGACAATGTATGTCTTGCTACAAAGAATCACTAGAAACTTTCAAAGAAGCAACACTATAATCTTGAGTAGCAGTAGTAGATGGTGATGGGGTATCAATGAATTGATCATCCACACAAGATGGGGAAATGTAAGTCTCAATATCATCCACAATAGTTTGGTTCTCCAAGGAAACATCACTTTCAAATGAAGATCCAATGTCTCCATATAACTGTTGAATGATGGTCCAAGTAGTGAAAGGGAACTCAGTATGCTCTACATTATGTAGAATATCCTCAAAAATAGTAAGACATATTAGTCCATAGACCATTTCATTATTGTTAAACCGTGCATTTTTCTTATTATAGTCACTTGGCTCAGGAACGATTCCAAGGAGATAGGGTAGTAGATCCTACTCAAGGCAATAATTATGTATCCCTTGTTTCCAAGACAAATAGTTCCCTGAAGTTAGGTTGACAATAGAAGGATGGAAATAATTTTTAAGACATGTTGAACACCCCCATAAATGGAACTTTATCTTAGTTTGTGATTACAAATTATTTGTATAATCCCCCCGAGATTGATACAAAAAAGAAACTTTAAGTGAATACAAAAAGAGACATCAAGAGACACCCCCCTTTCCACTAGTCTCAGAAATCACCCCCCCAAGATATTGCAACGTTGGCACTTTATGATTAGTGTATTTACAAAACCTTTTCCAAGATACAATGCTCATAGACCCACAATGACCAAAATTATAAATTCTGATACATAATGAATCTGAGATAAAATCTGGAAAATTTGGCTTTGTAGTTGTATAGTTCTCTTCAATACCTTTCCAATGCCTATTCATTTCCAAAAAATAGAGCTCTGAGGCGAAAGTTATGGCATGTTGAAGAAATTAGCACAAGATAGCTTCAACCTAAAATATATGGTACAAAATGGAAAAAAATATCTGCAATACCTATGTGGATGGAAAGCGCTCATCTCCAGCTTTTCGATGATATCTTATTTGCTAAAATCCAATGCCTAAAGCAAAAGTTATGAATTTTTTTTTAAAATGGCTAAATTTAGCCTACAAGAAACGGGTTTTCTAACAATTTTTTCTACTTACGATTTGATTTTTGAAAAATCTGCTCAATTTTTGTAGACAATAATAGAAACCTAGAAATATTTTGATGCTAAGAACAAAACCCAAAAATCATCTATTTGATCCAGCAAGTAGAAGATGAAAAAAAAAAAAATTTCAACTTTCAGTTGGTACAAAAATGACACGTGACATTTTTTGGACAGAAATTTTCTTCAGATCTGCAAACGATATGAAAAATCTAAAAGATACCCAAATGAGATTTCGACCCTCGCTACAAAACCCAAAAATCATTTTTCCTAGAAATGAGTGGAAGCTGAAATTTTGAAGCAAAAATGAAAATGGCTCCAGTGAAAAATGGTTTTCTTCAAACCCCTGTTTGCAACTATGTCAAATGATCTCCAATTTGGATGAAACAAAAGTCAAATCTGAATTTATCGAGCCTTCTGGACACGTTGTAACAATCAAAAATATTGTTAGTATAACCAAAAAAAATTGCAATCACCCAGATCTCACAAAACACATATGCAAAATAAAGAGGTAATTAAATATTTGTGTACCCTTTCTGATTCTCCAAATTGTTCAAGAATGCAAGAGAAGAGCATATGGGAATTTACAAGATTTTTACAAGAAACTCAATCTCTCAATCAAGAATCTAAGATCTTCAATTTCTCAAAACAAAAGCTCTCATACCATGTTAGAAATCTGAAATAGATTGAATAACCCAAGGAACTTTTTAAGAGAAAATCAAAGCTACATAAACTGGAAAAACATAAAGAATCCACACCAAAACTCTAAGAGATTATGCAATGTCAATATGATAAAATGCATTAAGAGCTTCCAAGATTAATTGAGACAAAGAAAAATGTATGAATGGATGCAAGAGTATGCAAATACAAGCCAGGCAATGAGTTTATATAGAACTTAGGAGATGAGGTAGGTGATAAATCCAACCAATAGGAATCAACCACAAAAAGTGGATGTTGGTGTTTTTTCTAGTACACCTTAGGAAGACTCTAGAAGGTAGCCAACCTTCATCGCTAAGAATCCTAAAGATGAATGGCAACCTCAACGGGTAAAGGCTTTTAAAACTTTAACCCCTGCACTTTAGGCTTTGTGGAATCAGGGAGGGTATTTCCCAACTGTGTTCATGAGAATTTTGTTACAATGGTGAACACTTCTAGATAGACAGGTTCCTCTCTAATGCAAACAAACATCATTCAGCAAAAGTGTGGCCAACCTTTACACAAATAATCATCTATTTGCTAGGAACAAGGGTATAATTAGGACTTGTATCTAAGAATTGATAAAATTTGATTTAACATTGTCATCATTATGAATCTGTGGCTAGGTATTTCAGTCAATACACTGGATTACAAAAATTTACAATGAAACAAACCAGTGTCTTGTCAATTGGGAATGGAGTCAAATATGTGACAATCAGTAATGCGTGAATTAACTAACTATGAAATAATTGGACTATTTTCACAATGCCTTACATTATGGAAACTTGTAGTTCCTAACATAACTTCTTATCAAAATCCTAAGCAAAGTCTTACAAACCCACAACTCCTTTCAAGTATTTAATTAACCCCTTGAGTTAAAACAAGAACAGAGGTATACATTCAAATGACCATCGAAGACAAATGAAAAAACACTTGATTTTCCCATTTATAATATGTAATAATTACATACAGGCGAGTACATGCTTTAGTTTTGTAGATTTGTTTCGATATCATAAATCCATGCAAAACTATTTTAAGAATATCACATACAAAACTTGTACCCAAGACAATATCCTGGCATATTCATTATACATTTTGTATTACTTTTATTTTTTTGTATTCTACCTATGTCATTCTAGACTCAAAATATGACCCCCTCTAATGAGCCTTGAAATCCCTTTTATAAGCCAAGGGAGCAAGAAGCAAAGGGCTCATTACAATTACATTTTGATAATTTTCATGTTAATCTCATTTCATGGGGTTTCATTTTGAAACCATTACATTTCATCATTTACACACCATGGGAAAGGGAAAAGGCAAAAGGAAAAAAGGAGTGCAAAACCATTTAACAAAGATGCCACACGAGCCTTTCAAAAGGCACCATCACCAAAATCCGCACGTCGCTCAAAACTGGGAAGAGTCACCATCATCACCAGCAGCCAAAAAACCATAAAACTAGCCACATAAGAAGTACACATCACAGCACCCAGGAACCAAACACTAGTTTTATGCCTTGCATAACCACCCCATCTTTTGCCTTGGTCAAAATGGGTCCCCCTTGTTGTTCTTTATCTTTGTTGTTTTTCAAACAAATTTTGGGGTCATTTTGCTTCCAACACTTTGTTTATTTTGGTTTAGTCTGCCGGAACCGGAACCGGAACTACATCGGGTTCTGAAAGTTCTTTTTGAAACTTGTTTTGGTTCCCATCCCGGTAGTCTTTCTTTTGGCCTTTTGTTTGTCTTTAGCGGACCCAGAGCTGGAGTGGGTGTTAAGTTGGTCTTTATCAAAAATTGCAAAATCATAATCGATTCCCCTCCCGCCTCTGCTATTTCAACTTTTGGTTTTTGTTGGTGTCTTAGTGTTTAGTTTTATTATATCAGTCTTTTGCTTTACTTTTTATGTCTGGTTTTGTTTTGTGTTTAGTTGGCGGACTCGAAACCGGAACAGGAATAAAGTTAGGAAATTTCTTAAGTTTTTGAATTAGTTTCCATTTCCGACCCCGCCCCTGCCACTTTTGGGTCGTTGACTTTTTTACTGAAGTTGCACTGTAGAGAAGTGTTCATTCCCTTTCAGTTTCGACTCCGCCTTAACTGTGTTTAATGCATTAATGACAGCTACTCGTGTAGGTAGAAATCCTCATTTTTACCTTCATTAAGGGTTAAATGAATCATTATTGTCATTGTTAAGAGATTAAGGAGCACGAAAGAGCAGCAGTGGAGTTTGTTTGAGCAAATTGATTGAAGGAGGAGAATATTGTTGCAAGTGAATCGGTTCAGAAGGTTAGCTGGGTTCTTGTGTATTCGAGGTAGGGTCTCATGTCATTGTTGTTCTTTGTTTATTTATTGTCGTGTTTGTTATATCTACTCGTGCTTTGAATTATTTTATTTTAAACGAATTCGTAGTTTTTGGTTTGTTTATTCGAGTAGGTTCTTACTTTATTTGGTTGGTTTGGTTGTGTTCTTCACATCTTTGTTTTTGTTTTTTAGGGTGTGGTCGCTTTCACAATTTAATCATGATCGTGTCGTGCTATTTTGATTTGCAGTAGGATTAGATTAAGTTAGGGTTTTTAAATGGCGTTGGTTTAAATTAGGGATCTATAGTGAGGTAGGTTAGATTTGTGTTTTTACAGTGATTTAGGGTTAGTTGAATCTCATTTTTTTACCAATGGTTTTGTCGTGCATGCAAACTGGTAAAAGGGTAGGGTTTAAAATCCATGCCCTAGTTTTTATCATGTTTTTCTTTTAGGGTTTCAAATGTTTCTGTAATCATGTTTAAATGATTAAAATATGATGCCCTAAAAATATACAGTTGTTCCCTAGGGTCATATGGGTATAGTCCTATTTCAGCCTCTTTTCATTTAATACGACCTTGGTGTTAATCATGGAGTTGTGTGTTAAATTGAGGAAATCTTTGATGACGTCATGGTCAACCTAGGCGGAGACGGGATCGGTATTGATCTTGAACTTGAGAATTTTTTCTTGCAAAAGGTATTGATTCCATTCCCATCCCATCTTCGGATCCGCGTATGGTGAGAAGTCTTCTTTCAAAATAATGATAATCTAGACGGAAGCAGAGGTGGAATGGAAATAGAATATGAAAATATAAAAATTTGAAGAAAACCAAATCCCTTTTTCATTCTGATCCCAGTTCCAATCACCTTCCCGGTTCCGACTCCGAGCCCGTTCATTATTAGTGAAATATCTATAACGGTTTTGGCTCCGAGTCCGGCAGTGTTGAAAAAGAGACTGTTTTAGATTGTGTTTCTAGCTGGTTCTGCCTCCGGTGCATGTATGAACGGTATGGTTTTTCAAGCATGTTTTATAATGATATCTAAAGATCTAATTAGAGGTTTAGCTTGCAGGAAAGTTGAAAGATGTCAGGAACATTAGGGGAAGTTGCTCGGAGGAACCAACCTACAAGAACATCAAAGGAAGCACCAAAACCAAAGAAGTTGAAGCCAGAACAATTGCCTTATACTTTGAGGTATAATCATAGGAGTCCTATTGTGAAAGTGAGCAAAGTAGAATCAGATTGGTTGGATATCACTGATACCAATTTGGGCCAGTACAACTTTGAGGAGTTACATGCAGAAACCTTTGCAGAACAAGAAAATCTAATAGGAAGGACGCAAAGGATTGTTGATTCAGGCTTGGCACATATTACTATATTTCCTTTGTCATTCCAATGCCCGGAATTGATCTTAACAATGGCTAGTGCCTACAATCCTGCTACAAGACTATGCATGGATTCACAAAATAATGTGATCATTGATCTTACTCCTCAGATGTTTCAAAATATATTTAGTGTTTTGGATCCCAAGAATTTGGTGCAGCTAACTAAGGCAGAGGCCTTGGAGAAGTATAGCAAGCATAAGGACTCCAATAAATCTCATTTGAATAAAAAGTGGTTGAAGACGAAAAAGAAATCTCTGAGAAAGCTTGCAGATCAGCCAAAGAGGGCAGATTTCTATAAGGAGGTGTCGGATTTAATCATGATGCTATCAAGAGTTTTCGGGAAGAGAGATACATTTCGGTTCAAGGAGTGGATGTTTCCTTTCATCCAGACTATCTTAAATGGAGCCCGGCAGTTTGACTGGCTGATGATTGTCTCTGATGCCATACATGATCAACTAACAAGGATCAGGCAGACCAAGTGTTTCTTTATGACTTCTTATGTGGTGTATGCAGTAGCAAGGTTGGATATTTTCCCAGGTTTGAACAAAGTGGGCATAATGGGAGCACTATGATCAGTTGTCTCTTCAAGTTGCTGAGACTCATTTTAGAAGAGTCAATGATGCATTTTTATATGTGATCATCAACCGATTGAATGGAGATGCAGGATACCGGTTGAGTCAAGAAGCCATGGCATTCATTGCTGAATGGGGATGTTGGTACATTCAATACCCCAAATTTACATATTTCAGGTTGGCTGGTTTTAAAGGCCACCCACATTTGCTTCCAAGGTGTTGCAGTAACAAGATAGTGCTAATGGAGTTTGTATATCAAGCTCTTGGAGTTAATGCTCAGTTTGGGATCAAACATAAGACCGAATGTCATAAGTTCCCCATGAAGTTGGGTGAATATAGTTGTCAACACTTGGTAGGAGAAAAGGTGGTATGTAATGAATTGATACAGTTGAAATTGGGATTATACATAGCTTGTAAGTATTTTGATCCAAAGGGTAAGATGCATGCCATGTTGGCTTCAGTATTTACTAAACATTTCAATTTGTTAGAAGATTTCTGGAGTGATCGACAAGATGAGTATGATCTAAGGAAGAAGAATTATAAAATATTGTATGTTTCACTCATGTCAGACCTAGGTGTTAAAGAAAACATTCCTAACACATTGGTGGATGATGGGATTGTCTTGGATCCATCCTATGAAGATTTGAATATTGGCACCAAGGATCTAGATCCAATTGACTGGGATGCTGAAGAAACAATTAATATTAAGAAGATTGGAAGGACAGTGTTGGATAGGAGTGTGTAGTGGTTAATGTTAAGAACTCAAGATCCTCAAGGACCAGTCCTTAAAAAGGGTAAGGGATATAAAAGGATTAAAAGAAAGACACCTCCCAAAGAGCCATTAGAATTCCTTCCTCTGGACATTGAAGAGATAGAACTTGAGGTGGTAGATGATGAAGAGGAAACACAAGAAGGAGATGTTCTAGTAGGATCTGTTGTTTCAACATCTACATTAGGTGAATCATCCGCCCAAGTCCCAATTACAAGGAAGAAGAGTAAAGAAATAAAAGAAGGAGCTCTTCATAGCATGGCTGAAACTGACAAGGGAAAAGAAATGGAGAAAGAAGTTCTAGAAGTAGGAACAGATTCAGAGGAGACTCTATCAGAAAAGGATATGCAAGAGACCATGCCTCTAGAAGAGGATATTGAGTAGATGTTGACACATGAAGATCAATGAAAGTTGTTTGAAGATGTGAAAAGAGATTCTGATGCAAGGGTTGCAGTGGAGAAACAAAAGGAAATGGAGGCCAAGGTACAAGCTGATGCTATACTGCACCAGCAACAATTGAAAGCCAAACAAGTTAAGGAGAAGGCAGTAGCTGATGAAGTGGAGAAACAAAAAAGGCAACAAGAACAAGAGCTCAAGGTTAAAGAAGAGAACGACAAGCTGGAGCTAATACAAAAAATTCATGACCTTGAGGAAGAGAAGCCAAGGAACCGAAGGGAAAGAGAAATCTTAGTTGCCAAACTAAAACTTGCAGAAGAAGCTCACCAGAAAGAAGAAGAAGAAGAAAATTTAAGAAAGAAAAAGGATGTTGAGGAGCTGGTTAAAAAGCAGCAAGCAGAAGAAGAAAGGGAAAAAGAAGAAAAGCTTAAGGCTTTGGAGGTAGAAAGATTAGAAAAGGAAAGACTAGAGGCTTTGTAAAAAGAGAAACTAGAAAAAGAAGCTCTAGAGAAGGAAAATTTGGAAAAAGAAAAGTTAGAGAGAGATCGGTTGGAAAGAAGAGGAAGAAAAGAAAAGGGAAGAACAGAAAGATAGAGAAGAGGCTGAAAAGTTGGTGCAGATGCATATACTGCAAGAGAAACAAGAGAAATTAAGGGTTGATTCTCAACCTCAGGTAAATATGCAGCCACCTTCTACAATTGTTGCTTCCTCTTCTATGATGACTACTGCTCCAAGTGCTCCTACTTGGCTAAAACTGGACTTGCAGAAGAGGGTAGTAACACCTCCACAACCTCTCAATTGGGAGGATATGATGAAGGGAATTGAGCAGGAGAGGCCTAAAAAGAAGGCCAAGATTCTACATTCTACCCGACTCACAGACAAAGGAGAAATTGTTGTTGAATGTGCCATGCCAATGACAGAAAAGAAGGTAGGGGACATGCAGCTAACAGATTATTAGTTGAGTATTGTCAACTTAGGAAGGCCCACTAGGAATTAGCAGATGAACTTGATTGATGTGGTGGCTTCAACAACCAAGTCAAGAATGATCAAGGATAAGCAAAAGAAGGATGAGCTTAAAGCTCAATTGGATCAACTACATTCATTCTTGAAGAGTGTCTCCTCTCCGAGATCACAACAGGTAATAGCCATTGAGACTCCTATTTTATTAAGTAAAAAGGAGGTAGATGATTTGGTATAGGTGAGAGGCAAAGCGGAGATGGTGGACAAGTGGATGGACAAGTTGAACCGAGAGGTAGGTGAAGTTTTGGTTGAAGTTTTTGAAGCCTACAGGGACACAGAAGGGTTAATAAAAGAGATGCATCAATATATTGAGGCATCTGAGAAACAAGAAGAAGAGTATAAAGAATATAGTCAGAAGTTAGAAAAAGTGAGTGCATTGCCTTTAACTACTATTCTGGAACAATCAATACTTGAGGAGGACAATAAGGATTTTATGGAGAAAACTTCTCATATACTCCATTTTAGAAATAACTTCTTGTGTAAACATAAGGATGAGATCCAAGAGGCTGTTAATAAATTGACTGAGCAATTGGAAGAGTTGGAAGTGGTCATTGCCATTATTGTAGATGTAAATGCATTTACAAAAGAAGGCATGCCTTTGAGTCAAATAAAAGAGAAATGGGATGAAAGATTCAAAGGACTCATGCAGAAAGAAGATGATGGCAGAGATTTGATGCTAGATCAGTTAATGGATGTTAAAGAGGAAATAAAAGTTGTTGGAAGAGAGTTAACAAAAATAAAAGGTATGAGGGAGTTTGCTGCAGCAGAATTGGATCAAATCAAATTTGAGGATAGCTGGGTTGATGGGCCATAAATAGATACATTACAGCAAGTCTTCACTAGCTATGATGAGTTCATGGAAGATCCAGCTTCATATGCATGAATCCCTGCATGCATAATTTTCCTCTTCTTTGCATGTTGCATGCAGCACTAGCAGTCTTGGGGGCGCAGGACTTCTTTTTCTCTTTTCTCTTCTATTCTCTAGTTAAACTGAATGTCTAAATGTAAAGACTCAAGATTAAATTGATCTGAGTTTCCAAGGCAATTTTGGTTCCTAAAAAGGTGGATGACCTAAAATAGAAGTGGAGTTCGAGTTTTTGTATATCTATAAATACCCAATGGGTATCATATTGTAGAGGTCGGCTAATTGAGAATAGGATTGGCTTACCTAAGATTAGGAGATAGAAATTTGTAGTGATTTACAGAGATACTTTGTACTTGATCTTTTTATAGTTAATAGAATTACAGGTTTTAACGCAATATAGTATTACAATTGAGTTGTTGATTTGATAAGGCTAATAAGTTATAATCTATCTGAATGCCAGTGATTGTGTTGAAGCATGCTAATTTCTTATGTGATGAAAGTCATTAGAAGAAACTAGATTTAAAGATTATCTTGTTAGATTGTCATTGAATTTAAGTTATTGAAGTCTGTTGATCTATAATCTTAATGATGAATGAATGTGTGTTGCTTTGAAGAGTCCTTGAAATATTTGTGATGTGTAATTGTGAAGTTAATTAAGCACCTAAAGTGTATGCAGTGGTATAGATTATGCTATAGATTGTGTCATCTTATGGTTTTCTTGATCTGATTGGAAGAACATTCATTATTTGAAGATATATGTCTGGATGATAGATAAATTTGATTCATACTTACTGGTTTACCCCTTTAATCTTTCTTTTTCTTTTGTTTGAAACCCCGTTGATTTACTAAAAATAGTTTGATAAAATGAGTCATCGCTTGAATATTTTGTTACCAGCACAGGCCCCTTGAACATTACAGTTGCATGAACCAATTGAGTGACACTAGACAGTTGAGAACCAACTACCAGGACCTTGGAAGTTAGGCTACTACATGTTGTCTTTCTTTTTCAGGAGAAATAGAGTAGAAATATTATTTTTTAATGTTGTTTGTGTCATTTGAACCATCAACAAGAAAGAAAACATGGGTGTCACCTAGCCTTGTCAGTCGTTGAGTGAACACCCTCACTAGGCCTCTTCACAGAGAGTGGAATTGTAACTACCACCTCATAATCTGAGTCATTATACGGCACCAAGGACATAGGGCAATGGACAGCACCAAGGCCAACTCCTTCACCTTCTTCTGAAGATCTATTAGTAATTATAACCAGAGAGTCGGGCTTCTCTAAACAAACCCTAAGGTCTGCATCTAGTCTCGTTAATTCTTTCACAAATTTCGTAGACCCTTTCCCTTTAAACTTGACCAATTCTTCTGAATAGGTCCTTGTTTAGATATTGTAGGCACTTTTGACAATAGTTCTCTCAACCCTTATACAAGCAGTCCTCTTAGCCCTCCAAAAAATTGGCATTTCCGCCACCATGGGTTTCACCTTTGGCTCATAGGCCAATAGCTCCTATAGACTTAACCTTCATGAACTATGAACTGGTGTAGCAGAGGAACTTGGTCGACTCATTTTACACTCAACACAAACCTAGCACTAATTATGTAAAGAGAATACCAGCCACAACCCCTATGTGCAAACAATGTGAGCCCCACAAGCACTAGATACATAAGAAATCACCAAAACATAGCAAGAACACCATATGCATCAATATACCAATATGCCACCTTGGTGAGAACTTCCCAAGAAATAAAATTATCACTCCAGCACCTATGACAATTAACAATAGGCATTGATAAATGCAAATGAGCAAACAAACTGTAGAAAAATCCTCATTAAATAGAGGAGTTGAAGGAATGTTGCAATTAATGGCCATCCCGATATGTTTATGTGACTAAAAAAATCAATCACTTGCATCTCGCATCTCAGCCATCGATCGCCAAGGATTAAAACTCGATCAACAAGGATCATTAAGGATCGCCACTTGCTTTATCATTCATACTTAGAAACAATGAAGAAATGCTTTAAAATTGTCATGTACTCGACTACATCCTAACTCCATCATCCTTTACACGTGTGTCATCGATCCTGACAATCGTGGGTAAATCTGGGCCACAAACTAAAACACATCACCCATCACGAGTTCATCCTTCCAACAAGAGTCTCATCAAGTGATGGCACTGAGGCCAGCGATAAGACATCAGCTGTCAATTGTGGTCATAGAAGGATCTTAAACATTGATTATACCTTTCATCGCTCATCACGTGTCGATATTCACCCAAACAATCCCAACCCGTGATAGACCAAGCCTATGTGGTGGGGAGGAACTCAACCCATCGACAGTCGTGGGTTCCATCTAAAATTGCAAAGGATGACATGAAAGAGTGGGGAAGTTGATGATGCTAACCATAACAAACCCCTAGTCACCACGTGCATCCTTCATCGCTCATCACACGTTACCTCCTCCTTGGCTAAGGTCAATCGGTGAAGCTTCATCTCCCAGTGATGAAAAATAACCAATGCATCAGTAGTCGCGGGTTCCTCCTTAATCTGCATAAGACAATCAGTGACAATTAGAGGGGTAGCTATGGGTTAAAATATTAACCGCATCACCCATCAGGTGTTATATCCCAACCGAGGTAAAAAAACATGTGAGGGACTAGGGACAGTCGACCAGAGAGAAAGAAAGGGCATTGTTCATCATAGGTTGCACATGGATATTTAAAACCAAACAAGCTATGAGTGATACAACACTCAAGGCGCGATTTAAGAAATATTTGAAACATGTGGGAAAAAATTTGTTTTAAAAAGGGGGCCACCTATTTACGACAGGGAACAAATGAATGGGTCAGTAAAACCATGGGACTTAAAGCCATGAAAGATTATGAAATGATCGAGAACCAGATATAGTCGGTCAACTCAAAATTAAAATCCCAAAGACCAAACAAGGGTGTGATCATGAATAAAACTTGTAAACCCCAAACCTAGTGACAAACAAGACCATGATTTTTAGGGTTTAATCATGAAATTTCAGTGGAACCAAGAAAATTTTAGGGGTTCCACTAGTGGCTCCGACTGGGGATGTATGCCTCTTGTGGGCATAGAAAGATCTCAGAATCTTAGGGAGAAGTAGACCATAGGCTAGATCAATTAGGTTCTCTCAAACAGATCTTGTACACAACTTCTTCTTCCTCCTTTCTGACTTGGTTTGGTGGCCCCAAGCCACCAAATGGAAAAAAGGACAATCAATGCTTTCCTCTATCAAAAACCTTGTCCTATTTCACTTGCAATGGGTACACAAGTGAGTCGAGCATTCTAGGATAATCATCATCATTATAATTGGTATCCACAATCCCATCCAACATACTATTGTCCCTTTCATCAACTTGTTGGACCAAGATCTCATCCGACTGAACTGGAACAGTAAAACATTCATAATTTTCCTGATTGCATATTCGGACATCACATTCCATTTGTAAATCAAATTGGAAACTTTCATACATACATTTTTATATATTGGACTCAACCTTTGTGATGTTAAAAATAAATGATCCATATTCAATAACATGCTCCTTATAGTTTAGGTGAGTGTTGTCATTACTTGGTGGGAGCAATTATGTGATAAGATCCAAAAGTTGAGGGGTATCTAAAAAAAATTCAAGTGCACATTCGTACTGGTTGACACCATATGCCAGGATATCCACACTCCTTAGTTTCTCTTCATATAAATTAAGCAACCCTGCAATTTCCACATAATATGAGGGTTCATCACCATACACTTGCTTGTCATCACATAACATAACCAACTTTGGATCCACAATCTGATTACCCAGAGGTAGTCTTCCTTTACTAGGGTGTACATCATCTTCTTCACTATGGAAGGATAGCACCTCAATCATTTCTTCACTGCCATTATCATGGACCATAAGATTAGGAATATATGCACCAACTCTTGTCTCTCCATAGTAGACATTTACTGATTCATCTTGAATATCCTCATTAGCAGTGGTATTACATGCAATATCATCATCATAGGAAATAACATTCCCATCCTCAGTCCATCCATCTTCAGTATTATTACCACTATTCTTATTACTACATTCACTCTTACCTTAACTTTATGTCACCTCACCTGCACTATCTCCAATATTCTTACAAAATACATCTACCAAAAAATCATCAAAATTTGCAGCAAACAATGGATTATTCCTACACCAATAAAAATTACTTCCTATCACCTCATCTGTTGGTGAAGGTTCATCATACAGGGGGTTTTGACATATCCTCATTGTAATTTCATTCAATCCTGCCTCTCGGGCATGTGGATCACAACCCTCCGTGCACTAGAAATCATCATAATCCTTGGAGGAGAAAAAGGAATCCTCTCAGAATCATCTTCATCACTTGTACTCAAAATTATGGATCCACATTTTAAAAACTCATCACATGAAGAAAATTGTTCATCCTCAATCAATTGTACTCCCTCGAGACTATCAACATATCCTCTACTTAAGGCTATAGATTCCATCTCCATCTCATAAGATGAGTTATAACCAATAGAAAACCATTCTAACTCAAACTCATCACCAGATGAGCCATTGGTTCGGGTATCATGATCTCTAAGCAGACTAACATGTGGTGCCTTCCCTTGTTTCTACTCATAATCCATAACATCCCAAGGGTGGAGATCATGCACCACCTCTTCATCTTCATATTGTGCCTCCTCAACTACATCATCTGTAAAATAAACACAATCGTCGACCAGCTATTCATGCTCTAACACATCATCTTGACCCAATTGTAAAGATTCTTGGTCCTCTTGATAATGGGCCTCATTAGTAACATTCTAAGGTAAAAATTGTCTAGCATATTCATTGTGAGCTCCCTTAACAACCCTTATCCAATCGATGACTTGGCTCAAGGTATGAGGCTTCAATTCCTTTGGTAGAGAACTCAGTCTAGATTGATACAATTCACAAAAAAAATCAATGCATATTGGAATATTAGGCCTTGTTGGCAGATGCTCAGTGCTCCCCTCGGGATTCACGACATGGAATAACCACCTCTCGTGGATCTATTAACTCTCGCAATTGTATTGGACATTAACAGGTCGACCTTTTGGTGCAACAGCAGGTGTGGGGCCAACAATTGGTATTAGAGCCAAAGGTGTCGGGTTTGAATCCCCTTGGGTAACATTGAGGGGGAGTTTTTTGGCAGATGGTTAGCACTCCCCTTGAGATTCATGAGATGGAATAACTGCCTACCGTGGATCCGTTAACTCTAGTAGTTGTATCAGGCATTAACAGGTCGATCTTTTGGTGCAATGGTAGTTGTGGGGTCAACAGGCCTAGCACCTTTAGGTATCCTAAATAGAGAAACCGTAAATCTAGAGAAAATATGGTCAAGAGATTCCCTTTCATTCCTTTGCAAATAATAAAACCACTTAATTGTAGTTACTTGGTCAACTCTACTACACACGGGCATACATTCCCTCCCATGTTCACTATGATCTTCATGTTGTGTTAACGAGGAATTGGGAACAATAAGAGCCTCATCCCCCTGCTTTAATCCTTTATTTATTGATCTATCAACTATAGTAGTACGGGGAATGTTAGGATAGCTAGCACAAATATTAAAGCATCCTTTCATCATTGAGTACTTTAAATTATTTTCAATTTCTATGGCAATGTGATATGCTTGTTGCAATGTTGTGGGTTCTTTGTCTCTCAATAAGTAACTCATATTTTTATCAAATTCCCCTAAGTAAACAACAAAACATTCAGCATCATTGGGTCTTATGTGTGCAGGGATTTCTCTTATTACCTTTGAAAATCTGAGATTAAAAGAGGGAACCAGCTCATTCTCACCTTTCTCTATTTCCATAAATTTATGCGTGACTAGGACTGGGTCAACCCTTTCTCCAAATTGTTCCATAAATACTAGTTTCAAATATTTCCATGAGTGTATTGAGGATGTAGGTAGGCAAGAGATTCAATCTCTTGCATATCCTTTTAAGGATTGAACAAACAATTTCATTACTACATCCTCGAAGATTACGTCATAATCTCCCATCACATCAACAAAATCCTGCAGATGTTGATTTTCTGACTCATTTTTTTCACCTTTGAATCTTGGTGATGCAGGAGCATCCTTGGTTCTTAGCAATCCTGCATCAACCAAAAATATTTTCATTCAGTTTTGTTCTTGCTCTTGTTCAAGTTGGCAGATTCGATATTTCATCATGTTTGCTCACTAGATCCTGCAGATCTATGGTTTCATCATCGACATGTTCAATTTCCTAATTCCAATATTTTAGCTCAATTGGATCTTTTTTTGGCAATTTATCGCTTTCGGATTAAGTGGCAATTTTTGGAACTAGCCCCGAAATAATTTCAAACCTAATGGCTAGTTTGATCGATCGTGGATCCTTCCCATTACTTGCAGATCCTCATGGTGTATTTTGAATTGTTTTGTGGAGTGTCCCCGACCTTAATTTTAGGTCCACACTTCATCATATTCACCTATCATGGATAAATTCAAATTTGAGGCCGACTTGTTCATGCACACATTACGTTTCCTTCATCGGAGATTGTAATGATCTTTGGCCGACATGGATGCTTCTAGATTTGTGGATATGATATAAATATTTTATTGAATCATTAGGATAGAAATCAATCAAGATTAAGAAGATTAAGATGAATATAGAATTCAATCTGTAATATTTTTGCTCGCATGTTGTATCAAGCCTGTGAGCCCAATCTGTAAGCCCGGATGTGACCGACTGAATGTAATCGAGATTCATAATAATAAAAAT
This sequence comes from Sequoiadendron giganteum, assembly GCA_007115665.2. Lineage (NCBI taxonomy): Eukaryota > Viridiplantae > Streptophyta > Pinopsida > Cupressales > Cupressaceae > Sequoiadendron > Sequoiadendron giganteum. The sequence goes on along the minus strand of CM021106.1, from coordinate 35,917,318 downwards.
GCTTGTATCTTCATTTTCCTCCATATTTTGTGTTTCTTCTATTGTGTGACTCTTGCTACATGGTTTGGATTGTTCTCTTTGAGGACCCTCCTACCGTGACTGCACCAAAACTTGGTATTAGAGCGAGGTTCATTCCTTGCGAGATTGTCAGAATTTGTGAAGTCTTGTTGAAGATTTTTTGTGGGGTGGCAGATTGAGGATCTGACCTATAGCTGCAGAGGACTTGTGTAAATATGGCGGGAAGAAGAAATGGTAGAGGAAATGCAAACCCAGCTATAATGGAGATGTTGAGAGGAATGACTACTAGATTGGAAGCTATCGAAATGGCCCAGAGGAGAGATTGAGTGGTTGATTATGTGAGTGATGAAGAAGTAGAAGAATGAGAAGAAATGGAAAGAGAAGAGCAACCTAACCTTGATAAGGGTGAAGAGAGGTTCATAAGAGCCCTAACTAGAGTGAACACTAAACCACATTTCAATACACCGAATTATAATGGTAAGTTGGATTCGGATGAATTGTTTGATTGGATAACAGAGATGGAAAAGTATTTTGGTTTTGAAGGTACCACAAAAGACAAGAAGGTGAAATTTTTGTGTACAAAGTTGAAAGGACATGCATCCCTTTGGTGGGAACATTTATAGAAAGATAGGCAAAGAAAAGGAAAGAAGAAGATAAGATCATGGGATCGGAAGGTGAATAAGTTGAAGACAAATTTTATTCCTGCAGACTATTAGATCAGTTTGTTCTAAAAATTTCATAATTTGAAGAAGGAGACAAGTCTGATAGAGTATACTGAGGAGTTCTATAGGTTGAATATCAGATCTGGACATTCAGAACAATCTAGATCAAACCTTTTCTTAACAACTCTAGATCCTTCATTCTCCATCCTTCTTAGGATGTGTACAAACTATAGAGCCATAAATAAGATCACAATGAGGTATAGATTTCCTTTTTCCCCAGATGGATAACATTATGGATTTTTTGAGTGGAGCTAAGTACTTTACAAAGATAGATTTGAAGAGTGGATATCATTATATTAGAATTAGAGAAGGAGATGAGTGGAAGATAGCATTCAAGACAAATGAAGGATTGTATGAGTGGTTGGTGATGCCTTTTGGACTAACAAATGCACCAAGTACTTTCATGAGGTTGATGAATGAGGTATTGAAGAAATTCTTGGGTAAGTTTGTGATTGTCTATTTGGATGACATCATGATTTTTAGTAAGACAAGAGAAGAGCATTTGTTGCACATAAGACAAGTTTTGCAAAGGTTGAGGGAAGATAATTTGTTGATAAATATTAAGAAGTGTAGTTTCATGAAGGAATAATCGGTATATCTAGGATTTGTGATATCAGTGGATGGATTGAAGATGGATCTTGAGAAGGTAAGAGCTATTGTTGAATGGCCTACACCAGAAATCATTGGAGAGGTAAGATCATTTCATGGATTGGCTATTTTCTACCAAAAGTTCATTAGGAATTTCAGTTCTATTTGTAGTCCTATGATAGAAAGAATGAGAGGAGATAGGAAGGATTTTAGGTGGACATCTAGAGCAGACAGAATTTTTGAGTTGTTGAAACAAAAGAGGACTGGGCAGCTTGTGTTGGCTTTATCATACTTTAATAAGGTGTTTTAGGTAGATTGTGATGCAAGTGGAAATGCAATTGGAGCAATGTTAATTCAAGAAGGAAGACCAATAGCTTATTTTAGTGAGAAGTTGAATGATGCTAGAAGAAGGTATTCAGTGTATGATCAAGATTTTTATGCCATAATTCAAGCCTTGAAGAAGTGGATACATTACTTCTTTTCTAAGGAGTTTGTGTTGTATACCAATCATCAGGCTTTGCAATACTTGAATATTCAAGGTAAGTTGAATCAAAAATATATGAGATGGGTGGAATTCTTGTAGAGTTATAACTTTTTTTTTGAAATATAGGAGTGAAAAGTCAAATAGAGTTGTTGATGCTTTGAGTAGGAGAAGTAATTTACTGGCACAGATGAAGGTGGAGGTATTAGGCTTTGATGAATTAAAGAAATTGTATGAGAAAGACCCAAATTTTGAAAAACCTTGGAGAGCATGTAAACAACCATTCTTGGAGGATAGGAGTCAATGGTTGGACTATTAATTTAGGAGGATATGTTGTTCAGAGGAAATCAATTGTGCATACCCCAAAGTTTGATGAGGGATAACTTGGTGAAAGAGAAACATAGTGGAGGATTGGCAAGACACTTTGGAATTGATAAGACAGTAGCATTGGTAAGTGAGAATTACTTTTGGCCACAAATTCATAAGGATGTTAGGAAATTTGTTTAGAGTTGTAGAATTTGTCAAGTTGCAAAAGGGAGTAGTCATAATGTTGGATTGTATAAACCTTTCATAGTTCCAGAAAGACCTTGGGAGGATATCAACATGGATTTCATACTTGGTTTATCGAAGACACGAAGAGGTAATTGTGAACTTTTATTCACGAACCGCTATCCTTCGCAGTTATCTTTTCCTTCATGGCTTCGCCTTGACTGTTATCGCTGGAAGCTTTTCAAAATCTGCCACATGGCCTCCTATCAGACCTTCCTTCCGTTCCGTATTGCTTTGCCTCAACCGAGTTTCATACATTCAATTTGTGGTTGTCTCTTGTTGTTTTCTGGGTCGAGCCCACTCATGGTTACCTTTTTCTCGACATCTTCTACGTGGCTTCCTCTCAAAGCTTTTCACTGGGGCATCCCTCTTTCTTTTGTCGGGCTCTGTGTGTTCAATGCGTGGTGTGTTTATGTGCACCGTCTATCTGGGAGTTTCCGCCTATGTCATTTTTCCTCCTTTTTTGTCACATTTTCTTCTTTGCTACCACATGTTTTCTATTGTTGTCGCATGGCCTTGTGTTCTATGTGGTCGGGTTTGCTGGTGCGCTATTGGGCAATCTTCTTGTTCGGTGTTGGCTCAAGGAGATCTGGGACGTCGATGTTTTGCCGAGGCATCTTTCTCTTTGTGGCTTTCAGGCGATGGGCTGGCTTATTTAAGCAGCCATTTCTCTCTTTTTTAGGTTGTTGTTAGATAGATTAAAAAATTCCCAAGCACTGGGAATTGGCCTTTTTGTAATGTTTTCTATTGAACTTGAAGTTTGCAAATTGTGCCAATCATTTTGGCCTCTCTATTTTTCATGCATTTGGTAGAATATTAAGACTATGCTTTTATTTTCCTATAGCGTATGAATGTATATTCTTCATCTTTTTTAATCTCATAAAGCTTAATAAAATACAGTTCATGTTTTACTCTTTTATGTTAGTTGAGGTTGTATTAGATTATGTTATGCAATAAAATGGTGTTCTTATGTTTGAAGTGCTTCTGAGATAATCTATTTGATAGACAGCAGTTTATTGTTCAGGCCTTTTCTTTCAGCACTATGCTCAAGTAATTTCATTCATGATTTGGCGCATCACCTTAGTCTAGTTTTCAATATTACATGTTATCTTTCTAACCCTTTATCTCCCCCCGTTAAAAATGAAGAGTCGGCTTTGATAAAATCCAGAGGTCACTTAGCTAAGCACACAATGTCCCCCAGTAGCTAAGTTTCCCATAAGACTGTTGCCCCCTGCAAAATTTTGCATCAACAGTTCTTTTTTTGGCATGCCTGGTGGGACATGAACTAGCATGTTCACTTGATATAAGAGTGTATGAGCCATAGGCCCATCACTAGGTCTCAAACTGCAAGATTCCCTCGCCTTCTTGTACCACTATTAGTTTCAGTCCATCTAAGAGGTCGAGAAGGTAGTTCTTCACCTCCCCCTTCTCCTTTGTCTCTTGTGCCAATGGCCACTAGAAATTATGTAGCCTGGGATGTTGGTAGTCCTTTAATAGCACTTGTGCCTCCTGTAGTATGGCCTTTGATTTTGACTTCTACTTTAAAATTTATCCTAAGTTTTATGGGGATGAATCGAAGACACTGATAGAGCAATTGCAAGATGTGGTACACATGTGTTTGGTGCATGGTGTTTCTAATGAAAATGTGCCTCTAAGATTGCTTGCCACCTCTTTGTGAGGTAAGGCTTTAAACTGGTACCACACTCTTCTGTTTAATTCAATTGCTACTTGGTACGACCTTGGAGATCTGTTCTATGAGCAATTTACAAATGCTGGTGAAAAATCTTCGCTATATCATCAATTGGCCAACATAAAGTGAGCTCCTCATGAAGCTCTGCCTGATTTCAATGCCTAGTTAATTTCAACTTGGTAAAGAATTCCTGTTGGTAGTCGGCCACCTCTAGATCTGGTATTCATGTTCTACTTGAAGTTTATAAATGCGAACATTTTCATGATGCTACAGGCTCTCAGCGGAAATACTCTACCTAGTGCTTATGGCCTTATTGTCATTGCGAAGAATAACCTTATTGTTGCTAGAAATTTGGTGCCAAGACCCATTATGCCATTGTTCCTGAAATTCAATGCCACGGAAGCTGAAGCAGCTTCAACCAGCACTCCTACAACTCCTCCCCAGTCTATGTACATGTACCTAAGAATAATGTCGAGTATAGCTCCAGTGCCTAACTCCTTGGCGGCTGAGCTAAATGAGATGAAAGAGCAGATGTGGACCATGAAAAATGAATTGACAACTATGAAACAGAAGTATTATACGTACCAAAAGGTAGCTTACCAAAATTATCAAGGTGGAAAATCTCCTTACCAATCAAATCAGTGGCAAGATAGATCGCATGGTAATACCCAAGCTCAACTAAACAATCAAGTTGTTCATGTGACTTTGTCGATGCAGGTTGTCCATCCTAGTTCAAGCAAGGAGCTAGTAGCAAGACACAATAACCTTGCCAAAGATACTAATTCATGGTGCTTCCCTTGTAATAATCTACACATGCCCTGAAACTGTCTGCGAGGGAATTTGCAACAAAATATCATAGAGCAATGTACCCAAGGCAACATACCTAATTTTGGAGGCCAGACATATGCCTCTCAGCAGATGGATAATGCATTCCTCGCTATTCAAATGCAAGGGATGTCCATAGAGCAGGAGTTAGATATAGCTCCAAACCAAGCACTCTTTTCATGGATGGAAGGAGAAGATTCAGCATTTCCAAATGACATTCCTGTAACTCAAGTGCCCCGAGTGCTATTGGACTACAACACGCGTTCAAAGCAGAGACTCACCGGAGAATTCACATCTCCACCGACTGATGGTCCATCCATGTTAACGCCCAATCCATCAAAAAATTTGTCCTCAATTCCATAGGAGTCCAAGGCGGTTGCTCCCAGTTCTCTGAATCCAGCTCCTTAAAAAGAAAAATCTCCCATGATCACCTCGGTTGTTGTCAAACAATCGGATGCACCAGTTGCGAAGCCAAAGGAGCAAGCTACCATGACTCATCAGTCATGAATGCCTTTCAATGTGGTGGAGAAACTAAAGAAATCCTCTATCAATGTTTCTTTGTGGGATATACTGGCTATTCCGGAGCAAAAGGTGTTATTACAGAAAGAATTATTGGGAGAAGAAGAGTTAAAGATGTCGAAATAGCCCACAGAAGATAAAACATCTAAGCCAAACCTAGATAAAGTGCTAATTGTAACTCATATTTTTTAGAATTGTGGAAGATGCTAACTACTGCACAAGATTAAACATCAATTCTAATCTAAATAAAACAACAAAGAACGATAAGCAAGCATGATTAATCTAAACTAATAAAAACTAGAATGATCTCATCGAATATGCAAATACTTCCTCGATTTATCTCAATTGCCCTTCTCCATTTTCCTATCTTGTTATTCTTGCCCTCAGATATTTGTGTGTTTGAATGTAAGCATAAGTTCATCGAGTGTCTCAGCAAAATATCGAAGATTGTTTCTTCTCAAAAGTGTATAATGATTTCGGGAGGAGGAATAATGATAATGACAGGCCATTTTATAGATTTTGTGTTTTCGAACGATCGGCTCAAATTGAAAGAGAGATCGACAAATGAGATTAATGAATGCCATGCGATGTGAGTTTTGTCTCAGATAGAACATGAGTTAGAACATGAGTTAGAAAAGACTAAAAATAGAACAAGATCTTAATCTTCTGTTAAGAATCTTCGAAAATAGAAGAAATAGACTTTGAATGTCAAAGACAAAGTCAGGACTCGAAGATGAGGAATTTGAATGCATAATTAAATTAATTAATTAAATAAAAGATATTTAATTAATAGATGCATACATGCATATGAGTTAGAACTAGTTAATCGACTAGTTGTGACAGAGAGTCTTCCTGCAGACATGATCAGCAGTTGAATTTAGAGATAACTGGAGAACTAAAAATAGATCTCAAGTCAGAAGGTAAGTGGACGATAAGATAACTGAATGATAGAGGAATGTGACATAAATGAATTAAATGTGAATTAAATGTTAATTTAATTCAACATTCAAAGATAGAAGATTTAATTAAATAAATAAAAGTAATTTATTTAATTTGACTTTCGAAAAGGGTGGAATTGAATAATTAAATAATAAATATTTAATTATAGTTGAAAAAGGGGTTAAATGAATAATTAAATAAAGATATTTAATTATAGTTGAAAATAATGATAAAGGGGGTAATTAAATAATACATTATTTAATTATGAAAGAGGATTTAATAAGTTAGCGACACAATTAAATAAATATGATTTATTTAATTACTCAAGTTGAATAAAGGTCATTTATGAATTAGTGAATTAATTAAAAAGGGATATTTAATTAATAGAGGAAATGTGTTAGAAAGGGTAATTAAATAATTGAAATTATTTAATCATGACCATGGACTATAGAAAATTATGTCGAATATATACTCGTAGGCCTAGACCAATTTTAGGTATCTACAGCTTGCCCCTCTTTGATACAATGTCGGTACGACGTTGTGTCAAAGAAAATATGCCTCGGTCGTGCCCCAGCATAAAACAGGGTAAGGTATGCCCCCTTGGGAAAATTGACATTTTTTGAAATGTTTCAAAAAAATCAGGAAATATTCCTGATAAGTCAAAAAGATAGTCAGAAATGCTATGGAGTTGACGGAATTGAATTTGGAGATGTTTCAGACGAATACGGGTCGTTGGAAGTTGAAAGGCTAAGTGGCCAATAGAGAAGGGCTGAAGAAATGCCACTTTTAAGCTACCTATAAATAGGAATTAGGGCTAAAATGAATTCATTTGCACCCAGAGGAGATAGAAAAACTAGAGATTTGCTCTAACTGTCAGAAGAAAATGGCGCCTATTCCGTATACCAAACATCAAGGATATCGGATCCGGACCTTCAGGAGGCCAGCTGACGCAGGACCACCAGTATGTACTCATAAATGAGACCTTATAATGTATTTTTTGCACATTTTTCTAGGCATAGAAAATCAATAAGCAAATGCGGTGCGTCGTAAACGACGCATATGCCATCGTATTCATCGCATCTGACTGCGAAACGATGCATCTGCAAAAACTCACCAAGGCTAGTTTTGGTTGATTAGGGAATGACCGCATGTGGAACATAATGCACCGCATTTGTATTTATGCAATGCAAATGTATTAGGGATAGATGCAAGTGTATTAGTAGACCGCATATGTAGTTGGGATAGCAGAAAGTATAAAATGAACCGCAAGTGAAATTTTCACCGCATGTGGTAATTGTGAACCGCATGTGTAGTAGTGGAAGGGGGTATGGAGAATGTGTGACGCATATGAAATGTGCACCGCATATGAGACTCTGTTCAATGCATTTTTAAAAATGCACCGCATATGTTAAAGTGAGCCGCATTTGACTATGAAAAATTTTGAAAAAATTTTGAAGGAAAATTTGAAAAAAAATACTGACATCATGTGTAACTTGCAGGTGGTGATAGATCCTATCTATACGCGAGAGAGTCGGCCAAATACATTTGCCTTGAGAGACAGTCTGAGCTCTGTAGAGATTCGGCTTCTATGGAAGCTAGGCCTACGTCACTGTTTGTCGATGCCTGCCATTCGAGCGAACAGGGGGATGTTGATGGCACTTTGCGAGCGATGGCATTCTGAGACATCTTCATTTCATTTGCCAACTGGGGAGGCCACTGTCACATTAGAGGATGTGTACAGGATTTTGAGGCTACCCATTAGAGGAGAGTGGGTTACATATGATACCCAGTGAGGATTGGCTGAGTTGGCATGATTTTATCAGGTTGATGACATCAGCAGGCTCAGCATTGAGCACTACAAGATTAGATGGCCAGTGTTAGCAGATAGATATGACAGGATCGATTGTATCCTATGTACATTGATTGGGGGTATTGTGCTTCTGGACAGACGAGGTCATGGCTTTCCAGTGGGATGGGGAGCTATGTTGTTTGGGATGTTGGAGAGTGAGACGAGATATGCATGGGGTCCATGTCTACTCGGGATGTTGTATTTTCATTTACATGATATTGCTTATAGAGATGCACATTCATTGAGTTGTGGGATGACATTGTTGATGATATGGGGTTTTGAGAGGATAGTTGTATTTCATCCTCCAGTGACAGTAGAGCGAGAGGAGAGATACCCATATGTGTTTTGATATATAGGGCATATCACATAGACCCATGTGGGTGCACAGGATACTGGCGACACGCCTTGGATACCCTCAATCAGTTCATATAGAGGCCCTACATGGATTGCGAGGAGTGGGTGGATGAGGACATACATTTGTCATTCTGTAGACAGACACAGTACCTTATTGGGAGGATGGTTTTGAGTGTGCACATTATCGAGTGACATTTTCCAGATAGAGTGCTGAGACAGTTCAAGGAGGTTTAGGATGAGCCTCGGAGTAGAGCAGAGTTTGCTCAGTCATCGAGAGAGGTTCCATGGTGGGCACCCATGATTCTAGTGACTACAGCGGAGACAGAGATACAGGCTCTTCAGCCAGTACAGTGGGGATGGAGAGGTGGATTAGCAGATCCAGGGACCATAGCTGCTTATGATGCATGGTGGGCAATGCGTCACCCTATTCCTTATACAGATCTGAACCAGCCAGCACCAGTCGAGAGATGAGGTACAGGGCCTAGAGGATGTCAGAGAGGTGGAGGTGCCTGAGTTGGTAGATTTGGTGGTAGAGGTGATGGAGATGATGGTAGAGGCAGAGATAAAGGTGGGAGAAAAGGACAAAGAGGACGAAGAGGAGGTCAGGCAGGTGGATATGTACCTATTCAGGCAGCAGTAGCAGTCGATGTACTGATGATAGATATCAGAGGGAGAGTGGACGTATCGGCTGGGGGTGAGCATGCTGCAGCGGAAGTAGTGGTTGAGGAGTGTGTAGAGGTAGATGTGGGAGCACAGGATGTCATAGAGGGTTCAGATGTAGACATGGATTTAGATCCTCTGGGTGTGTTAGCAGGATATGGAGAGGATGATGTAGAGGATGATGTGGAGGAGGATGTTGAGGAGGAGGCACCGATGGAGGAGAGGGAGAGAGAGCTCAGAGATCAGATAGTGGAGGGGAGACAGGATGAGGATGCTCCTAGAGACATTGATAGGGAGGCTATGGAGGAGAGACTCAGACTTATGACTACAGAGTTTGAGGTGATGAGACTAGAGAGAGACAATGCCTACTCAGAGAAGGATAGTGCCTATGCAGAGAGTGATAGTGTGCAGATAGAGAGGGATAGTGCTCTCATGGAGAGAGACCAAGCTATAGCATGGAGGTAGGAGATAAAGCAGCAGTTCGCAGAGGTCAGACGCCTTTGTAGTGGGTCCTCCTTTGATGGCATGGTATGAGAGTTAGTCAGATCGGTGGAGAGAGCCACTTATTATAGGGATTTGTATGAGGCCGCAGTGCCAACAGAGAGATGGGCTCCTACATTCTCAGAGGTACGCAGTCAGAGCAGAGGTCAGACTCAGAGTCAAAGGACATAGAGCACTGAGGGGGTTATAGGACCATCGAGGCCGGGTCCATATGATAGGCCTTCCACCTCACAGAGGCTACATTTGACTGTTTTCCCACCACCATCACCTCGTGACAGTGGGGGTAGTGGGACACGATGATAGGGACTTCAAATACCTGTAGACATTTGTATTTTTGATCAGAGACCCTGGGAGCTCATGTTTTATTTATGGTGACATTCGGACATTGTACTATGACACACTATGTTTTGAGCGATATATATATGATTTTGGTGGCTTTTACATGATATGCATTTCTATGTTATGGATGATGTTTTATTTCTACATGATTATGTTTCCTAAATGATGTATGTACATGTGTTATGAATTCTACATGGTAATGATGTATGCATTTAATAATGATGTTATGGATGATTCTATTTACTTATGATAATGGATGCAATGTTCTATATAATGTTTATTTATATGTGATGGAAATATGTACGTGCAATGTTTACCTTATATGATGATGCAATGCCTATTATGTAAGGATGTGAAATGTATGATAATGCAAATGATCTAATGTTATTATTATGTCACAAGACCTTATCTTTATTTCAAAGAAGAGAAATGTTATGATGAAAATGACTTCAGAATGTTAATAAGAAATAATTGAGGTCATGATGTGGAATGTAATGTAATGAGATAATGATGGTTGATCGATTTAAGAAAAAGATATAACCTTCGATATTTTTCCAAATACACTATACTTGCTTTGTTATCATCATTGGGCAGGACATGACATAGATGGATAGTACACACTATGATATGAGATAGACCATAGTGTACAAATTTATCCACCTATGAAAAATAGACACTCGTAGACAAGGAGTGTCTTAACTCAGACTAAGGACAAGATGCCCCAGTCGTTTGGCCAAGACAAACCACAGACAACAGACAAATAAAAGATAGGTCATGAGACGTCATTGCTCCTATAAATCCTTGATAGGACATCCTTGAGGAAACTAGTAACATGACTCAAAAACCAATGTTAAAAAGATAGTTGATAGACAATAGCCAAAGAAAAAGAGTCCTGAGACATCGTTGCTTCTCTAAATCCTTCAAGGGACATCCTTGAGAAAGCTAGTAATAGGATCTTGCACAAATTAATAAAAAGATAACACAAAATAAGATATAAAGTCATAAAGCCAAATAAATGTATTCACCAAAACTTGATCGTGTGAGATTGTTTGATCTTGATGTTTGACATAGCGTAATGTGAGAGAATGACACATACCGCATAAGACGTGTAGTCTAGTTTCGACTTCGTGACTTCTGTATAAGGCATGACAAAGCCTGGTTTCAGTAAGACATGTGCCGTATAAGACGTTGGAGTCTGATGACGTTGAAGTGACAAGCCACATGAGACTATGACAATGTGATGATGTCTGTTGACAAGAAAGACATATCTTGCATAAGACATAGGTTGATCGCTTTGACAATGTGTTTGATATTGACTTGATGACTGTTGAGACATTTTTCCTTTTTAATGCATGACTTGCTTTGATTCCTTGACTAATAAAAGTGTGTGCATGTAGACAGTGTATGACATGAGACGATACCTTAAACTATGATATGCAACTTGTGTGATAGTGATTGTGAATGAACCCTATTGGACTGACCTAGTGTGGTCTCGGGAGCTCATCAATTGATTAGCCTTGCCTATGTTGTACACGCAGAGACCTCATAGTTCGACACGACCAATGACTTTGAATATACAAAGCGTCGTGATTTTAATGTGTGTGATACATGACAAACCTAGACTGATAGACCTAATGCCTCGGGGGCACATCGATTGATGGCCTTGCCTACGTCCCAGTCGCAGAGGCAACGTATTTCGACTATGTCTATGACTGACTTAACATGACCGACTTGACATTATTGACTAGACATGACCGACATGACATGATGGACTAGACATGATTGACTTGACTCTGTTTTTGGGATTTTCTGACATTTTTTTGATTTTTTTGGATGTTTGATGTTTTCCAATGTTTTTGGGATTTTTCAGGACATTTTCGATGGCATGACGTTATGTACAAAGTGCTAGGGCATAGAAAAATTATTTTCCCCCATTCGGGAATAGGATTTGGAAGATAGAATGGATCATATGACGGAATGGACCTGATGTCAATTGTTCCAAATGATGGATAAGACAACCATTTATTATGAGTGATGGTGAAAAAGTCTGATTAGAATGATGGTAGATGGAAGAGCGAGCTTGGCTACACATGGCACCTGTTTGCCAAGTTTTCACCATGGTACTTATCCATAGTGCCACCAAAGCGGTTTTCACTAGTGGACGGATTTATTTCTCTTTACTTTTTTTATTTTCTCAATTTTTTTGGTGTTACAAAGACGCCTGTTTGCTAGGTTTTCATCAAAGTAACCATTTTTTTGTTTTTTCATTTTTTTGTATTTTTCCAAATTAAGACACGGATTCTCAGAGACTTAAGCATAGAACCTCTTTAGATGTAGACTGTTGATAGGGGACAAAATTAGCTCTCCTTTAGGAGTAGAGAGTTGGTACGCTCCTAATCCAAAGGCTTCTGTGACAATGTATGGCCCCAACCAGTTAGGTTCAAACTTTCCTGGTTTCTCGCGTTCAGCTTGATTCTTAGGATTCTCCATTAATACCAGGTCACCAATGTCAAAGTGTCTATTGAGAACCTTTCTGTTATAGCTATGATGAAGATGATTCTAATATGCTTGTAAGTGATCTAATGCTTTCTGTCTTCATTCATCCAACAATTCTAGCTCTTGTAACCTAGAGACATGGTATTCTTCATCGTCAATATGACCCTTCAAGGATACCTGTAGAGAAGGTATTTCGACCTCAATAGGTAAGATAGCTTTGGACCCAAATACGAGGGAATATGGAGTGGCACCAATGGGAGTACGGATGCTTGTGTGATAAGCCCATAAGGCAGGATTAAGTTGTAGGTGTCAATCACGACCAGCGTCATTGACAGTCTTCTTAAGGATTCTAACAATAGTCTTATTAGATGCCTCAGCTTGGCCATTACCTTGTGGGTAATATGGGGTGGATAAATGGTGTTTGATGTGGAATTCTTCACATAAATGGCATACTTCCTGGTTCTTGAATGGGTGGCCATTGTCTGTGATTATGGATTGAGGCACACCATACCGACAAATGATATAGTTTAGAATAAACTTCAATATTTGTGTGTTGGTTATGTATGTCATGGGGATGGCTTCGATCCATTTCGTGAAATATTTGGTGGCGTTGATGATGAATTTGTGTCCATTGGATGATGAAGGGTGTATCTTACCTATGAGGTCAAGTCCCCATTGGGCGAAGGGCCATGGTGAAGTAATCGGACGAAGTTCCTGCACTGGCGCTCTTATCAAGTCTCCATGTATTTGACATTGTCTACATTTTTTTACAAAGACGTATGAGTCTTTCTCCATCATAGGCCAATAGTACCCTAATCTCATAATCTTATGGGCTAGAGTGGGACCACTCGAATGAGATCCGCAGATACCCTCGTGTACCGCTCATAAAGTTGTTTGTGCTTCCTTAGCACTGAGACATCTCATTAGGGTGTTATCTAAGGTGCGTCTATACAGGGTTTCTCCGATGATGGTGTACTTAGCTAACTTTCGGATGAAGGTTCGACGTTGGTTATTAGACAGGTCTTGAGGTAGGGTTTGGTCAGTGAGGTAATGGAATATATCTTTATACCAAGGAGACGTAGGACCAACAATGGTACACACTATCGCAATATCAGGGACATCATAAGCGGGGATCAAAAGTTGTTCAACCAGAAACTTGAACTTAGGCACATTACTTGGGATATCCAACAAAGAGCCCACGGTTGCCATTGCATCTGCAGCTCTATTCTGGATACGTGGTATTTGTTGAAAAATTATGTCATTGAAATACTATTTGAAACTATCAGCCATTCTCTTGTAAGGTGCAAGCTTCTCATCCTTAGTCTTGCAATCATCGTTCACCTGTCAGATTACCAGTTGCAAGTCACCAAAGACATGTAGGATCTTAATGTTCCATTGAACTGCCATTTTTAAACCTGTCACTAAGGCTTCGTATTCTGCTATGTTATTGGTACAAGGGAATGCAATCCTGAATGATTTAGGAATGGTATCACCTTGAGGTGTGAAAAATAAGATACCCGCTCCTCAACCACGATTTGTATGTGATCCATCAAAGTACAGTTTCCACTCAGTTTTAACCTCAAGGTTGAAGAGAAATTCATCTGGAAAATCTGCTGCCAATGGATGATCTGCCTTTATAGGTATGTCTGCCAGTTGATCTACAATGACCTATCCTTTTATTGCCTTCCTTTCGACATATTGAATGTCATACTCGCTAAGTATCATAACACATTTAGCCAATCGGCCTGTTAAAGTTGCTTTACTTAGGAGGTATTTAAGTGGATCAATTTTTGCAATCAACATGGTTTGTCGATTGAGCATATAGTGCCTAAGTTTTTGGGTAGCAAAGACTACCGCAAGATAGGCACGTTCTATGTTGTTGTAATTCAATTCATAACCCACTAAGGTTCGACTGATATAATAAACCGCTCTCTCATGACCTTGATCATCTTGTTGTGTGAGAAGAGCCCCTATTGCTGACTGAGTTGCTGAGATGTAAAGTATCAATGGTTTCCCCTCTATAGGTGGCATTAGGACTGGTGGAGTAAGCAAATAGTCCTTGATTTTTTGGAAGGCCTCTTGACATTTAGGTGTCCACACAAATGGCACTCCTTTCTTGAGTAAATGCTAAAATGGATGTATTTTATCTACCAATTGTACTATGAAATGCCTAATGCACTGTAATCTCCCGTGTAGGGTTCTGAGTTGACCAATGTTGGTTGGAGGAGGCATTTCTATGATTGCTCTTACCTTTTATGGATCTACTTCAATGCCTCTGCGAGAGATGATATACCCTAACAGCTTCCCTGATTCACTCCAAAGACACACTTCTTCGGATTGAGCCTGACATTGTAGTTTTCTAACCTCTGGAATATCTTGTCTAACAGCTTCAAATGATTTTCCCTTGTTTCTAACTTGGCTATTATATCATTGACATAATCTTCCATGAATGTATGTACAAAGTCATGAAAAATCATAGTCATTGCTCATTGGTAAGTGGCTCCTACATTCTTAAGGCCAAATGGCATAACATTCCAACAATATGTGCCCCATGGACATGTGAGAGCTGTCTTATGTTGATCTTCAGGTGCTATCTTTATCTAGTTGTATCCATAGAAACCATCCATAAGGGATAGCATCTCATATCCTGCAATAAGGTCTACTATCATGTCGATATTTGGAAATGGGAAGTCATCTTTAGGACATGCCTTGTTGATGTCTCTAAATTCAATGCAAATTTCGAATGCCCCCAATTGGCTTAGTCACTAGTACTAGATTTGATATCCAATCCGCATAGTCTATTGTTCTTATGAATCCCACGTCCAACAGTTTCTTAAGCTCCACCTTAACCAATAGAGCAATTTGCGGATGCATCTTCCTTAGTTTCTGTTTGACTGGTTTGATACCTGGCTGGAGTGGTAAATGATGCAATATTAGGTCTAGATCCAGCCCAGGCATGTCAGGATACGACCATGCAAAATTTACTTGTCTCTTTTTGAAGAAGTCCTTGAATTCATGTTGTTTTGTTTCTGTCAAAGAAGCTACAAAATATACTATTCGAGGATTCTCTTATGTACCTATGTTGACTACAACAGCTTCTTCCACTAGCATGGGTTACTTTTCTTGTGCAACAGGGAGAATATTTAAACCTCTATCCTCGGGTGCCTCAGAGAGGTTTTCACCCTCGGATACGTCCTTTATTTTGTCTTTTTCTTGGTCCAAAGGCACCTTTCGGTTTTCACCTAGGGACTCATCATTTTTATTTTCATTTTTGCGACTAGAGGTGTAAATAGACTCTCTGAAATATGCTTTATCATCCAAGTCTATGGTAAAACCTACCTTATGATCCCCTCTAGGTATACCTTCTCTAAGTCCCATGAACTCAACAATTGCTTCGTCGTTCTCGAATGTATCTATGATAGGTGTACCTTGTTGATCCTAGTCGATAAGTTTGGGATATATAAGGGGCATGTCATCATCGGAGTTTATAAGAGTAACTGCTGACAAGGTGAATATGGACTGGTTGACATGGTCGCAGAAGTTTTGGACTAACTCCTTCTTGTTTTTCTTCCTAGGGATAGGTATATTATGTTGTGGGACAATGGCAAGGGAAGATTCATCAGAAGATGGCTTGTCAGGTGCCCAAGATGCACGATCAAGGGTTTCCCAATAATAGTTCTTTTTCCATTCTTATTTAGACAAGTGTTTCTTAGGACGAGGACTAGACTATTTTGATACAGGTTTGACATTGAGGCCCAACTCTCCAAATAATGCATCTATGTTCATGGTACTAGTAGATGAGAGAGAGTCCCATTCATCATCACTTGAGTAAGGGGATTCATCATAGACTGGAGGTTTGTCGTAAACTAGAGGTGTATCAGAAACTTGGGGTTTGTCATAGACTCGGGGTTGGTCACAAACTAGGCAAAGTGGTTCATGAGATATTTCGATGTCTGGGTAATCATTCACTTCCTCTTGAAACATTGACGAGGTACCAGGAAACCCAATTCTAAGCGGTTCACAACCTAGCCCTAGATACTTCAATCATGGGTAAATAGTAATTGGTTTTGTCCTTCCATTTTGATATAGTCCTAACCCACTATGCCCGTCATAGCCTTCATTTTGCATTATCTTAAATCCTTTTCCATATTGGTCCTTGGCTATTTGAATAGACGAGGAGGGGTATTCATGTTCTTCTTGATACAACCAAGAATCAGCTTGATCCACAATCTCTTCACTTAACTCTCCCCATTTTGTCAATGTCGTTGTAGGGGGAACATGAAATGTGACCATAGACTGTCTTCTATCCGCCATGGGTAGGCCATGTGCCTTCGGTGGAATCAGTTCAGTAACACAATATGATGCCTTTATATTATACTCACCACAACCCTTGTCTTGGATCTCGAGTTTTGGAGTGGATGATGGTGGTTTGAATGAAATGGACTTAGTGAGACATGATGGGTCAATGTATTGGGATAGAGTGGATGATGAAGCCTATTGATTAATAGGCACTTGTCAGTGTGGAAGATCCCTTAGTCTTGTACAATATTGGAAAGCATCTGGATCGCCATCAATGGTGATCTTTGTGCCATTATATGGGAATTTGAGACACTGGTGGTATGTTGAAGGTATCGCTTTCATTGTGTGTATCCAAGGTCTACCTAACAACAAATTGTATGGAAGGGTGAGATCCAAGACTTGGAAGCTGGTGTTCATGATTGCTGGGCCAATTCAAATAGGGAGTGTGACAACTCCTTTGGATGATCTTTCCTCATCATTGTAAGCCTTGATGACTATACTCTTAGAGGTATCTACACAGTCTTCTGAGAATCCTAATGCCTTAACCAACTTTAGGGTACATAGGTTCAAACCTGCTCCTCCGTCTACCAAGACTCGTCGGACTTTGTTTTGATGGACTAAGACTTCAAGATGTAAGGGGTCATTGTGATCTGACTTTTCAGTTGAGTAGTCTTGTTGTGAAAATGTAGCATGATGCGAGTTGGTCAAATATCCCACCATATCTTTGAAACGATTGACATCTAAATCTGTAGGAACAATTGTATTCTGTAGAGCTCTATCAAGGATGGATCAATGCTGAGGTGATAAGGTCAACAATTCCAAGATAGATATTTGCGCAGGGGTTTTACTCAATTGATCAAGAAGGTTGTACTTGAACTTGGAAATTTGGGTAGATGGCTCAGAAGAAGGACCAGGAATAGTAATCTTAGTTCTGTGTGTGTTTACATTACATTCTAGATGCTTCTTGATAGAGAAAGTATTGACATTCTCGTTTGCAACTCGAAGGTGGTTTATGATCTTTCCTTTACCATAGTCAAACTTGGTATTGTTATAGTTGGCTGATGGATTATTCTGGGGTCCCGAACTAGAGGCTTTTCCTTTTGTGTGGTCATGTAAGGGGTCCGTGAAGACCTTATGATCATTGTTCTTAGTGTTTTTCTGCCCACCAACCTCTATAGTTCCATTTTCAACAAAGTCTTGTATGATGTTCTTTAATTGGCGACATTGTTGGAGGTTGTGCCCTTTCGTTCGATGATAGTCATAGAAAGCGTCATCGACCCACCATGAAGGTTTGAATTGTCCAGGATCGTACTCTCTTGGTTCCAATGGTTTGATAAGATTATGTTTGACCAATTCTTTGAAGACTACCTCAATTGGTTGCCCTAAAGGTGTAAATTCTCACGTTGGAAATCTCCTTTGTTGTGGTCTTTATTATGAGTTCTGGACATAGTTAGCCATTTGATCAAGACTGTTCGTCATGTCTTCTTGTTGATTGTATCCTCTAAGTGTGATAACCGGTCCAGTATGTATGTGCTTAGCATCAACTATGTCATCATTCGTGACATTCTTGTTCTTAGACCAGAACTTGTTTCTATCATTCGATACATTTTGTTGTTGGACAATCGAGCTCTTGCCTGGTACTTTGATTTTGCCTTTGTCAATAAGGCCCTTTTCAAGGATGATCCCCTTTTGTACCAAGTTAATGAATGAAGTGCAACAATGTACCCGTAAGTCACCTCTTAGTTTGGGGTTGATGTTTTCGAGGAAGATAGTGACCTTTTGTTTTTCAGGTATTTTGACGGGACAGCGGCTAGCTAGACTCGTCCATCTCTGGAAGAAAGTGATAAATGTCTCACCATCTTCTTGTGTTGTGTGGCACAAGGTTGCTATGGTTACTTCATTGTCTATGTTAAAGGCAAAATTTTCAACAAACTTTTCAGCCAATTCCACCCAGGATCGTATACCGTATAAAAATTTGGAAAACCATTCCAACGCTATCCCTATGAGGGTTCATGGAAATAGGCACATCAAGTAAGTGGGGTCATACGATATGTCCATGCATGCCATTGAAAATTCTCTAATATGTTCTATAGGATTCTTCCTCCCATTATACTTAGGAAAATTTGGTATAATGTATCCATGGGGGAAAGGTGTCATATAGAGTGCTTTGTCAAATGGGCATGGACATAGGTCTTGTGCTGATATAGTTCGTTTGCCTGACATAGACATGTCGTCCATCTTTTGTTGTAGAGTCTGCATTTGGTTTTGAAGGATGTCGACTTGTGTCAAAGACATGGTGTTCATGTTATTTGGATCAATGTAGATGTTTTGATACGCCATGTTCTATGACGGGTTATGATTGGGCGAGGGGATATATCCTGTCAAAATATTATGATTCGAGATAGGGATATTCCTTGTCTGAATTGTTTGATTCAGTATAGGAATGCTTCCTGTCTGAATTTTTTGGTTTGGAATAGGAATGCTTCCTGTCTGAATTGTTTGACTTGGTATAGGTATATTTCCACCAACCTTGATTCTCTTACCAGTCATGTTGGTGCCAAAGGGGTTGGAGGAAGTTGCTCCCGCAGTGAATTGTAAACCTTGTGTTATGTTAAAAGGAGTTGGGTTTACAATTGACAATGTTTGTGTTGGTATACCTGTTGGTATAGCTGCGGTTATTTGAGGAATAGAAACAGTAGATGTCACAGTTTGTGTTGGTTGAGTTGACCGTGTTGTCAAAGAATGGACATCAAATCCTGGAGGTAGAGTGGCACCTTCTACTAGCAATTTTGCTAAGTAGCGTTGTGGATCATTTACCAAACACTCATCCATGAAGGATGCAAACTCAGGATCTTGAACTGCTGCATCTACATCTTCTATGTAAATCTGCCCATGTGTGTCCCTAGTGACATATTTTTCAAGTAAAGGCTTGTGTGGACGTTTGCTTCCTGACGGTTGGTTTCTGAATGGATTGATGAATTCGTCGGAGTCTGTCATTGCTTTGTATTTCTTTTTGAACCTTGTTTCGACCATGGAAAAGTTGCTCAAAATGTCTAATGCAGACTATGCCTAAAAACTGATATGACCTATGTTATGTTTTTGGATTTTTTTTACAATAAGGACGTTGCTAAAGATCTAAGACGACGTATGACTAGACGGACAATATGCAAAAAAAATCTAAGTGGACTAATGATGAAAAATGAGTCTAAGATGGGTATAACCTACCACCTAATGGGATAAATGCATGCAAAAGTTTGTTCTTGATGATGGACTGTAGATATGCAATTTCCTAGGGAGTACCTATATGCATGCAAATTAGGATGATTATGACTAAGGCATTTACTGCGACCAAGATGTATATGAAACCTAATGACGATAGCTAAGATTTATATGACACCTAATGAGTATAACTAGGATGTATATGACACCTAATGATGGTAACTAGGACGTATATGACACCTAATGATGCAAGTATTTTGAGAAAAATTAACCAGTTTCTAATCCAAGGTTGATCCTAAAAACCTAAAGCAAATAGTGACAAAGATGTTTCAGACTCAGCTCGCGGTTTTTTTGAAATTTTTCTGTTGACAGGCAATTGTGGTTCACTTAACAGTTGCGGTTTATCCTCTAATAGATGGGGTGTTTTCTAATAGATGCGATTTTTCAACTAACAGATGCGACTTAACATGACACATGCGGTTTTTGAACTGACAGATGTGGTTTGCATGCACACATGCGACTCATAATGTAACAGTTGCGACTCGTAATATGTAGATTGTGTAAAATGACCATTTTGATAGCCAGATGTAGCGTTTCCCCTATCAAATGTGACTCACTATGACACATGCAGTGATTAAACTGACAAATGCAACTCTGTTTTCTGAAAATTGAAATTTTTCCAAAATTTGTTTGACTAACTTTGTTTTTTTTATCAAGATTTTGACGAATACAGCAAAAAGCAAACACAGCAATCAATGTATCTTCCGTTTTTGTGATGTAAGGACTGTTAAGACTCGAAAACATGTACAACCTAGGCTTTTAGGACAATACTTGTTGAGTTCTTATTTGGATTTCTCCAGCTACACATATTTATGGCGAATGACTAGTAGCTTGACCCCACTGGCTCCCCTCCGCGGCACTCACTTATACAGGGCAGCCAAGCTACTATATCCATGAAACTCCCATGGCATACATTTCATTTCCACGCATAAACCATAAGAATGTAAGACGGCTTCACAGGGCTGACCCTGTTGCGCCAACAAGTAGGTAGGACTTTGGTAACTCTACAACAAGGTGTTTAATAAGGGCATTCCATTTGTGGGACACTATCCAACATCGGTGAGAGTCCATTTTTGTCCATCTCATCAGAATAGTGCGCGTGATTCTTGGGCTTTCCCTGAGAATCCACTTTTATATATCGGCTAGAAGTCGCTTGGCTTTAGCGTGCTACCGGTCTGAGTCGTCTTGGGGTGAGTACTTTTTCCCACCAAGACAATCCCAAGTTCTAGAGTCAGCAACCATTTCTCTTACACCCAAGATCGCATGATTGCGCAAGGGGAGAGGATACTTCGGTGTACTGAATCGTTGGGTTCTAAACTAAAAATGCAGACACGAAAAACACTGGTAAATTATTAAGCCCAAATGAGATTATTTACACTACCAAACAGAAGTTCATTTTAACCCACAAAATGATTATCTATCTACCAAAACAAAAGCATGCTTAAAAAGATAAAAGCATTAGGTCCTGCATGAAAATTTATCAGTAGTTCATTGTTTGTCTTTGGGTTTTGTAATGTCTTCTATGCTTCGTCCTGCAAACACTTGTTATTCCACCTTGACAAAACTGTAACAAACATTAGTGAAAATCCAAATCACCTAAAAAGTAAAAACTAAGAAAATGGATGCACAGAAATCGATAAAAAAAATGAAAAACTTTTACCAGCCAGATGCGACTTTTGGAGCCATAGATGCGGTTCGGCTGGTGACAGGCGGATGCGGTTAATGGAGTGTCTGATGCGGTTCGGGAATTTGTTGACAGGCGGATGTAGTGATTGACAGGTGGATGCAGTTTATGGCATGACAGATGTGGTTCATAATGACAGTTGTGTCACTATTTTTGACAGATGCGGTTCACTGGACAGAAAACCTGCGAAAAACGAAAAATAGAAAACGAAAAAAAAAAAAAAGATGTGCGGATTTTGAAGTGGATTCACGTCGGGTTCACCAAATGTAACTCAGATTTTTCGAAATTGTGGAAGATGCTAACTGTTGCACAAGATTAAACATCAATTCTAATCTAAATAAAACAACAAAGAACGATAAGCAAGCATGATTAATCTAAACTAATAAAAACTAGAATGATCTCACTGAATATGCAAATACTTCCTCAATTTATCTCAATTGCCCTTCTCCATTTTGCTATCTTGTTATTCTTGCCCTCAGATATTTGTGTGTTTGAATGCAAGCATAACTTCGTCGAGTGTCTCAGCAAAATATCAAAGATTGTTTCTTCTCAAAAGTGTATAATAATTTTGGGAGGAGGAATAATGATAATGACAGGCCATTTTATAGATTTTGTGTTTTCGAACGATTGGCTTAGATTGAAAGAGAGATCGACGGATGAGATTGATGAATGCCATGCGATGTGAGTTCTATCTTAGATAGAACATGAGTTAGAACATGAGTCAGAAAAGACTAAAAATAGAACAAGATCTTAATCTTCAGTTAAGAATCTTCGAAAATAGAAGAAATAGACTTTGAATGTCAAAGACAAAGTTAGAACTCGAAGATGAGGAATTTGAATGCATAATTAAATTAATTAATTAAATAAAAGATATTTAATTAATAGATGCATACATGCATATGAGTTAGAACTAGTTAATCGACTAGTTGTGATGGAGAGTCTTCCTGCAGAGATGATCAGCAGTTGAATTCAGAGATAACTGGAGAACTAAAAATAGATCTCAAGTCAGAAGGTAAGTGGATGATTAGATAATTGAATGATAGAGGAATGTGACATAAATGAATTGAATGTGAATTAAATGTTAATTTAATTCAACATTCAAAGATAGAAGATTTAATTAAATAAATAAAGTAATTTATTTAATTTGACTTTCGAAAAGGGTGGAATTGAATAATTAAATAATAAATATTTAATTATAGTTGAAAAGGGGGTTAAATGAATGATTAAATAAAGATATTTAATTATAGTTGAAAATAATGATAAAGGGGGTAATTAAATAATACATTATTTAATTATGAAAGAGGATTTAATAAGTTAGCGACATAATTAAATAAATATGATTTATTTAATTACTCAAGTTGAATAAAAGTCATTTATGAATTAGTGAATTAATTAAAAAGGGATATTTAATTAATAGAGGAAATGTGTTAGAAAGGGTAATTAAATAATTGATATTATTTAATCATGACCATGGACTATAGAAAATTATGTCGAATATGTACTCGCAAGCCTAGACCAATTTTAGGTATCTACACTAACTGTGTATGTTAGAATGTGTCAATTAAATTGAATCTAATCTAATACACCAATGAAACATTAGATTGAAGAAAACTAAATAAAACAAAGTAATTGCAAACTCTTGATAGCAGCTTCTTCAAATTCGTTCCATTGTCCTCTATCTCCAAGGATTCGCTTCAATATGTTTGCTCTCAGTTGTGCAAACATAGCTTATAGAATGGCACTTGAGAGAATGAGATTATTATGAATGCATATGCATCTACAAGATTGAACTATTGAATTAAAAATGTTATGAATTGCTAAGATTGCGACTATAATAACTACGCATGAAAGTATGAGATTCGGGGTTCTTTTTAGCTCGTGAAAGGGCTGTATTTATAGATTTTTGAAGGTAGGAATTCGATTGGCCAAGATCGACGGTCGAGTTCAAACCTGTTGAAATGAACGGTGAGAGATCAAGAATTTGAAAAGATGGAATTCTGAGAGACAGGAAATGAAGAGACAATTTGAAAGGTGTCTCTCATAATTAAATAAATAAATATCTAATTATGTGTAAGAGAAATATGAAAAGGCTTTAATTAAATATTGAAAATATTTAATTATGAGAAAAGAAAAAGCCTTTTAATTAAATATTTGAAATATTTAATTTTTGTGAGAGTGGGAATTTGGAAAATGATTTAATTAAATATCGAAAGTATTAAATTAAATGTGGAGGGAAGAATATCATTTAAATTTAGAATTTAAACTTTGATAATTAATGTAAATAAATTGTAAAATCTATTTAATTAATTAAGAGGAAGGTAGCATTAATTAAATAAATAAATTTATTTAATTAAATTAGAAGAATTAGAAAAATGAACAATATAAATAAATAATTATATTTATTTATATGTAGATGACTTAAGAACATTAATTAAATAATTCATATTTAATTAATTAACAGGTTTGATCGACTGTGACCATTTTTAGATGTGTACACTAACAAATCAACCAGAAGAAAAGCTCGAAGCCGGAAAAGAGAGTAAGCCTAAACCTAAGCCTTTCTTTCTAATGATTATCATTGGTGACAATTTATTACATAATTGTATGATCGACTCTAGTGCTAGCACCACCACATGCCTAAGCAAGTAGCTGATGCACCAGGACTCAAATATGAGTCTCTTAACAAGGGAGTCATGTAGCTCAATGAAAATAAAGTTGATACCGTCAGGGTAATCAAGGGATTTCCTATGAAGTTTGTCCACCCTAGTATTATTGTGAACTAGGACACTTTACTCATTGACGTTCCTCCTCTATTCGAGATATGTTTGTCCCGAGAGTTCACTGCAAATGCTAGAGGCTATCTAGCACTGGACTGGTCACACCTGATCTTGAGAACCAAGCATGGAGCTAAGATGAAACTATTGTCGGAAACTTTGCATTATGAACATGTTTTTGATGAGGCCCTGATCAACTTTGAAGCAGCACATACTTCAATCACCCAGGAAAAGAGGTTCAATGTTAAATTTTTGGAGGAAGAGGAAGCAAGTAGCTCCCAGACGAAGAGTGAAGAAGCTCTATTGAAAGAGTTCATACACACGGACCCTTTTGTAAATTATCATGCAACTGGTCTCTGAACCTATGTCATACATGAAGAAGGACAAATTATGCCCAAAGTTACTAAAGAGTCTGGAGGCAAAACATCCTCAGAATTATGGACTTTGCACTTTGATGGAGCAAGATGCAAAGTAGGAGATGGAGCAAGAATATGTTTGACATCTTCATCTAAAGATAAGACCTTGAGGTCTTATCACTTCCAGTTCACATGTTCGAATAATGAAGCAAAATATGAAGGCCTTGTCTATGGTTTGAGCCTTGCAGAAAAAATGAGTGCAAAGAAAATAAGGGTGTGCGAAGATTCAGAATTGGTGGTCAACCAAATCCAAGGGCTATCTGCTACGAAGAATGACTGTATGCGATCATACCGGCATAGGTTCTAGGACCTCATTGAAGGATTCAAGGCATTCAACATTCAGGCTATATCAAGAGAGCAGAATTTTGAAGTTGATTGAATGGCTACTGTTGGGGCTCAGTTTGAGCCAACTTCCGAGCTGTTAAAGAATAAATATGCAGTGCGGGTAATTGTACGGCCTGTTGTCTTGAATAATAATACAGACTAGTAAGTGTTAGATAGTGATGCTCATATTGTGTCATTTCTCCAGTTATCTGGGGAATTTTTTGACCAATTGCAACCAAAGATCGCCAAAGCCTATGGAGATCAATTAATCCAATTGAAATTCAATAAGCTTCCCAGAGGCCTAGTTACTCTAGAGAATATTTTTTATTCCAATGATGCAAGAAAAGATAAAAGGAAGCTTGTAGCTGACAAAGGTGACTACACTAATTTGCATGTCGGAGAGGACAGAAAGCTCAAAGTTGGTAAAGGAGTATCTCAGAAGAATAAAGATAGGCTAAAGCACTTTTGTGAGGAATACTCGAGCATAGTAGCCTGGTCATGTGATGATCTTAAGGGATATGATCCCGAGATTAATCAACATACAATTGAGCTATCTAAAGGAGAAAATCTAGTTCATTAGAGAGAGAGGCCAATGAATCTGAAGATTGAATCACTCATGTCACAGGAGTTGAATAAATTGATTGTGTCCCGAATAGTGTTCCCAATCAAGCATAGCACTTGGGTGTCCAACCTGGTGCCAGTTTGGAAGAAGAATGGTGATATACGACTGTGTGTGGAATTTCGAGACTTGAATAGGCATCCCTAAAGGATCATTACCCCTTGCCTTCTATGGAGGTAATTCTACAAACCATGGTTGGTTCTGAAATGTTTTCAATGTTGGATGTTTTTTGGGCTACAATCAAATTCTTGTAAAGGAGGAAGACCAACATAAAATAACATTCACCACTAAGTGGGGAACATATGTATATGCTAAGATGCCCTTCGGACTTTCAAATTTCAGAGCCACCTTTCAAAAAGCTATGGATATTGCTTTTAAAGACCTAATACATAAAATTATCCTTATCTATCTGGATGACCTAACAGTTTTTTTCTAAATCTGCTAATGATCACTTTGATCATCTTGAGCTTGTTTTCCATAAATATCAGGAATTCAAGATTTCTCTAAACCCAAATAAGTGTGTGTTTGGGGTCCCTCGGGGGAAGCTATTGGGATATGTTGTCTTGAAGGAAGGCATTTCTATTGATCCGGAAAGAGTTGATGCAATCAGGGAACTCCCTCTACTCGTGAACAAAAAGGGAGTGAAATCCTTTTTGGGTAAGGTCAATTTCATCAGTCGGTTCATTTTGGACTTTGCAGGGATCGTTCAACTAATTACCCTGATGCTAAAAAAGGACCGGACTTTCAAGTGGACGGCGAAAGCCAGAAAAGATTTTGAGCTAATAAAAGAGGTTATTTCTTTCGCTCCTGTATTAATTAATCTGGACTTGTCTAAGGATTTTATTATGTATGTTTTTGGTTGTGGCAACAATATTTCCACTATGTTAATGCAAAAACATGATAAAGATAAAAAGGAATCACCTATTTCTTTTTACTCGTGCACCCTAAAGGAATATGAGGTGAAATATAAATTTATAGAAAAGCAGGCCTTTGTTATTATAAAGGGGTTGAAGAAGTTCTGACACCTCATATCATGCAATAAGGTGATTGTTTGTGTGTCGCATCCTAGTGTGTGGGAATATATAATGGAAGGGGAAATCATTGATAAAAGAGCTAACTAGATCACTAAGATCCTGGAGTATGATATTGAGATCAAGCCAGTTAAAATTGTCAAAGGAAGGGGACTGTGTGAGTACCTAGCTGAAAATAATGAACTAGTTGTTGATTTTGAAGTCTCGAAACCTACGTTGTTGAATGAGGAAAGCTCTGAGGATGATTGGTTGGAAGCCAGGATAAACTTCATGCAAACCAAAAGGTACCTGACCAATCTCCCTTCATTTAAGATATTTTTCTATCGATTGAAAAATAATAGTTATGTTCTCTTCGAAGGAGTGTTTTTAAAGAGAAATTTTAATGGTATCCTGCTAAGATGTGTGAATGAGGAGCAAGCAAAAAAGATATTAGATCAATATCACAGTGGCTTGGCCAGAGGGCATTTTTCCATAAGAACCACTATAATTAAAATCATGTGTGCTATTTATTTTTGGCCAACATTTTTCAATGAATCATTTTCATTAGTAAATTCTTGCAGTGAATGTCAATTTTATGTTGGAAAAAGAAAGAATCTTGTTATGCCACTAAGACCCATAGTAGTGGAGGAACCTTTTGCTCAATGGGGTCTGGAATTCATTAGGATGATTAACCCTTTTTCATCAGCTGGACACAGGTGGATCTTGACAGCGACTGATTACTTCACTAGATGGGCAGAGGCTATGACGTTAAAAAATGCAATGGAAGTAGAAATTGTTAACTTCCTGGAAGAGTTAGTAGCCATATTTGGCCCACCAAAGATGATTATTTCTGAAAATGCTAAAGCTTTCCTTGGCTCTAAGATAAGCCAATTTGCATTGAAATATGGGGTTTTCTTGAAAACCTCTTCTAATTATTACCCTCAAGGGGATGGCCTTGTGGAATCCACAAACAAAAACCTTATCAAGTTGATTAAAATAATAAGCTCATAACACCAGAGAGAATGGTATAGAAACCTCTGAATGGAGATCGTATCATGCCCAAGCAGATATTGAAGACATCTCCTTACGATATGGTGTACGGGAAGGAGGCATTATTGCCTATTGCTATGGAAATCCCTGCTCTCCAATTGCTCAAATCTCTTGAAATTGAGCAGAATGGAGCTATGGAGGTAGTTTTTTTTTTAGTTATTGGAGGTACAATAGAAAAGAGAGCATGCTATCGAGGCAATGAATAGCTGCCAACAGGTGGTGAAGAAGTGGTTTGATAAAAAGCCATCTGACTAGGGGCTACAATGCGGAGACTTGGTGCTCAATTTCAACGAACGTGGAGCAAAGCCCGGATAGCACGGCAAGTTCGATAGTCTCTGGGAAGGGCCTTTCAAAATCATCCAGTGCAAACAGTTTAACTCTTTTGAGTTAGAAACTATGGAAGGTGATTCTTTCGGTATTCCAGTTAATGGAATACACCTTAAAAAGTTTAATTAGTTCAACTTATGCAATAAGTTTGTAAATTTATAAATATGTAGATATTTTTCCTGCTTTAAGTTTTGGGTTTTTCTCAATGCTTTTTGATAACAACAATAGTATTAAAAAATTGAGATACAATGAAGAATGAGCCCAGATATGAAAAACTTGCATATTATATACTTCTAGAGCATTTACATTATATCCAGTGAGGGTCGGTAGCCATATGTCAAAATATGCATATATAATTACGGGGGGCAAAGGTTGGCCAAAAAGGCAAAAAACAAAATGGGATTATCTTTTCATGATTCTCAAACAGAAGAAGGACTAGCAACAGCAATAGCAGGTGGCACAAAGTGGGGAAACACCATAATCTCAAAGTCCTCATACCACTGCATTTTTTGGAAGGGTTCAATATTATGCATCCACATCAGGAAGTAGCAACCAGCACGAACCTTGGACCAATGTTCTTCATGGTTCTCCAGCTCAAAGCCGAACAGAAAGGGCCTAGTTGGCACGGGTCCCCCATGTAGCAGTAGTCGATGCAAGTTGCAGAGAGAAGGGACCCCATGATCAAATTCGGTGGCCCGCACTACATGATCCAATCCACCGAGGTAGCATCGAGGGAAGACTTGCTTGGTCAGCTTTAGAATTTTGCGTTTGGAAATGCTGATGTCTAGGAGTGAAGTGACAAAGTGAGAGCAAATGTTGGTATTTACCCTATATTGATCCTCATACTCAACGTAGTCTTTTCCTATGAGCCATTTGATCACCTTTACATATAATAGGTTTTTCACACCTATTATGCGCTTTAGGCACCTACACATAACCTTTCCTAGAAATTTGGCCTGGGTCTTTTACAAACTAATCTAATTGGTGTCTCTATAGTTGCTTGCTACTCTAGCTAAATGATAAAATTGCTAAGATAAACTAGCACCTAATCAATGAGAATGCTAAAAATAATTGTGATTAGCAAGGTTGCCAAGGGTCCTATTTATAGATAGTCAGGGTTCACCTGATGAGGCAAGCTATGATTACGTCAGAAGCAAATGGTGCTAGAGAGCCTTGTTATTTAGTGTTATGGCATGTGAAGTGATGTGAGTAATCAAGTACAGTTGCAACTTGCTCTATTCAAATTTTTTAATTGAATGAGAATAAGCCAGTTTTCAGCATGATACGCTTCCTTACTAATTAAATCGAAGAAAATCTTCTGATAAGGCCATTTGGTGATGCACCCAATAATGATCGTGAAATCAGTAAATGAAAAAGAGCTTGCGAAAGATAAGGCAAGGCTATCTCGGTGCATTGTCCAATAAAATTAGGCACCACCTTATGTGAAGTCATGTCTCTTAAAAGTGAAGAGTATTTTGCTAGGTTGGCGATATCTTCACATGCACGAAAAAGGCTGGTGGTGCATGCAGTAACTAATGTGAAAATTTGGCACGTACACTTGCTAAGCCATTTTTCACAAAAATCAAAAAGCAGGTTAAGTGCGCGGAAGGAATTTATTATGAAAAATCATCAAAATGTGTAACTGTTCAAGTCATTTTTAAAGAAGAGAAAGCATTTTCAGAAGCTAAATTGCAGATTTTGTGAAGCCTCTTGTAAATACAAAGAAATGGCTGAAATTGCAAGAAGTTCAACACAGGTCATGGTCACGGAAAGTATTGATGAGAGAAGATTGTTGGCACCCTATATAAACATATATGACCAAGAGTCTTATGCTACCCCGGGTATTCCAAAAACTCCATCCTGGCCCTTTACCATTCAAGCGGACCAGAAAACAATTGGCACGGTTTCTCCTAGACATCAAGCCCTAGTATCAGAGGATTGGGACAATATTTTGGATCCTAAGTTATCTCAAAACCCCAAGAGCCTGAGGGGGGCTGCATGTGAGAAAATGAAGATGTCAAACCCTTTCCAAAGATGTTTATGGAACTATGGGCTTCCCCAGTACATGGTTCCTCTAGTGCATTATTGTCCAAAAATTATGGCAGCATGCGCAACAAGTTTTGACCCTCAGACCAGAGTCATAAGTGGCCCTAATTTGAGGGTAGTTATCAGTCCCTAGGCCCTATAGGATATGCTATGCATTTTGTTCCTCTCACTCAATAATGTTGAGAATTTCAACATTCTCATAATGCAGGACTATTGGAGAGCACTCTGAATGGTACAGCAGTTTTATCACACTAAGACTGCTCGACCGATAAATGTTTCGACACCTCCCAGATTCCTAATTGCTCTGGGCACTTTAAAGTCAGGTTTCACTTTCGTCTGCTCTATGTTGGCATTGGTTTGTGGGTTGGATACAGACAAGGGGGTATTTAAATTCCAAATGAGTCTCAGCTTTATGCTGAAGAAGAACAACAAACCTCCACTTATGGACTTCACAAAGGTTATAATTGATGGGATGAGCCAGCAGCTGAGAGAATTTAAGCCAGGTTTTAGGTTTAGGTATTCTTCTTTCCTGGTCTACATGATTTTGCACCAGAATCCTGATTATTTCAAGCAGTTCATGGCCCTGGCCGTATTTGACGAAGGTGGCACGAGAAAGCTAGTTTCGGCATGGACTCCCATCCTATTTAAAACTTTTGATTATTATGCATTTTTGGACTCATTCCTAGCTCCAACTTTTCGGGCTTTGGATGGATCTGGAAGCAACATGTCTGTGTGATTACCACCAAGATAGAAATCATGGATGAGAGGTCTCATTCCACCTTGTAATTGGTTCTTTGGTACGGATTTCACTATGCTCCATATGCAATGTTTTATCTGGGAGCCCTTCTGGCTCCCGCATATTATTACCAATAGGGTGTTGGCCCTAGAGGCATTTAGGCCACTATGTAATATTGAGAATGACTACTAGGGAGGAAGGCACCTGACTTCCTATTTAACACTACCAGTCATGTTTGGCTTTGTATCGTTGGTAAATAAAAAGAGCTCGTAGGTTAATAGCTCAGAGGAATTATACTCTAAGTTGGGTAATCTTGGATTGGTGGTCATCAGTGACACATGGTGATACAACCCAGATAATAATCTATCAGAGGTTGGCATAAAAATTCTACATCAGCCTCGGCCATTCTGGGACCCTCGAAGAAATGTTGAAGAGGGGAATTTGAAATTATACGTCATCCTGGAGTATTTTCCTACTGAAACAGGTCAACCACCATGGCTAAAATTTTACCACATTATGGCGAAGCCCAACCCAAAGCATAAGATGAGTCAATTTTTGTGCAGCCAGTTGAATAAGCTCGGATGGAAGCCTAAAAGAATTAGGGACTTCTGGACGTACAGACAGGAGATAAAGACAACAAGCGGGATTTTCTAGGAGGTGGAGTCAGACAACCAGTTTGACGACATCTAGGGTCACGCATATTCAGACAGTGAGAAATCCCCGAACCCTTCGAAGTCTGAGAAGTTCTATGAGAAAAGAGGTGCTTCCACGAAACCCAGAGAGGAGGTAACCTAGGGAGCCCCTGTTTCTGAAAAAGATCCAACGCACAGGGTGAATGTCAGTGGACAGCATTCACAGCAGGTGGAATCTTCAAATACGCAGATGTTGGAGCCATCCAGCTCCTCTAGATCAGGTACGAAGAGGCCAAAGAGTTCCAGTCGTAGGTCAAGGGTTATTGTGGATCTTGAGGATTCTCTAGAGGAGAAACAACCATGAACGAGAGAGTTTGCTAGAGGGAAGGAGTCATAGCATACAAAAGCGGTGGTATCAGCTATAGTTCTTCACGAACCTCAGGTATTGTTTCCTCCCTCTTCTCTCTCTACTATATCTTTGGTCTCCTCATTTGCCCCTGCTTTTTCATCTGCACCAGCTATTCCCATCGCTGAATATCCAGGGCAGTCCAATATCCTCCCTCTTGGTTTTCCATTTCCATCCCCTGCTTTTCATTCCACCCTTGAAACATAATTGGTGGCCCGTCTTGACCTTTTAAGCCAACAATTTCATCCCTGAGGCCTAGTGTGTCAATTGGTGCTTCCCCATCCTTTCCTCATGTTATGTTTCCATCATCTCCAAGTGGCCAATTTATTCCACCCTTCTCTCAGGTAGTTATTATGAGGCCTAGCAAGTCCATCGATGCTCTGAGCACACTTTCCTTCCCACTAGCAGTCCCTCGGGAGTTTCTTTTTGCTGGTGGACTAGGTATTTCTTCCCAAGAATATTTTTCATAGGTGGTTGCAAACAAAAGTGCCCACACAAGCCGAATTCAGAAAAGAAGAGAAAAGGATGCGGCTAGACATGCAAAGACTCTTTTGCAAACGGTATTCCATGAGAGTTAGAATTCATTGATGTTTGCAAAAATCACCCCCAATGTGATCAAACTGGTTGGAGAAATGCTATCGAGCAAATATTTAGTCAACGTCATTGGGCTAGACTTGTAGCAGGCTCATCCATGGGATAAGGTCGATCTGATGGAAGAGACTAAAAGGGTGGTGACCACCAACTTCCTCAAGCTCGGTCACCAAACAAAGAAAAAGGAGGAGCAATTGACGGAGTTGAGAAGTAAGGTTGATAGTTGGGAAAACAAGCATAAGGCCCAGGAAAACGAGATTAATCATTTGTTGAATGAGAGGATTCCTTTGGAGGGAAAATTCAATGAGCTTCAGGCTTTGGGCACGGATGTCATTTTGGCCCTGCGAAGTGAAATTGAGAAATGTTGGGCGACTGAGACAGCCCTTCGTGTTGATTTGAGGCAAAGAGATGATGGCATGAAGAAACTTTGGCAAAGCATGAATGATGAATTAAATGAGATGAATGCCACTCTAGAGTCAGAAATTGAGAAGAGAAGGCAAGTCGAATTGGTCTTGGAAGAGCGGGAGAAATAAATTTTTGCTTTGAGGAGTCAGTTATTTGTTTTGGAGGGAAGCTTATCGTAGCTAAGGGCAGAACTAGGTAACAGAGCTAGAGAAATTAGACCTTTTGAGGGCCCAACCTCTTGCACCACAAATGAGCTCGCTAGAGATTGCCAAATAATTATATGTGTCATACTGGGATAAGTTCAAGGCATTATGCCTTACTTTGCAGCCCACTCTAAAATTTATGGCGCAAGCAACCATTCTATGCAGGACAGTTAGCGAAACAATGCAACAGGTGCAAGAGATAACTTTTGATAAAGTTCTGGAGGCTAGGCAATTATTGGGCAAGCTGTATACAGCTTCCAATGAAGCTTTGAATGGTGTAGGTATTGAAGATTGAACAACAATAGCTATGGGTGTAAACATTCTCATTTTCATGCATGAAGTCATCCAACATGTAGCAAAGTGCAAAGCTAGATTGAATCAGATTACTAGTGACATGCAGGTGAAATTTTCTCGCTTAACTCAGTGAGGCCTCCCATCACCCTTCATCGCGGACCAAGTGGTAGTAGGTGTTGAGCACATAATTGCAAAGATTGAGGAGAAGAAGCAGGATATTTTTGTTTTCCAATCCTTTGATCAATCTTCAACTGTCAAAAACATTGAAGGAATAGTACATCAGCTGGTGCAACTCTTTTTCCAGCTTGAATTGGAGGTAAAGGTATTTGGTGGATTGCCTTTTAAGGCAATCATTGATCTTAAGTTGGCACACAAAAAAATTGTGCCCTCTCTCGGCGCTATCAAATGAGGTATGGATCGGCCTTCAAGCTGCCCTCTCTTAGCTCTGAGCGATAACGGTGGTGTTGAACCAAGGTTTCTGGGGTTCTTCATTCCATAGGTGAAATGTCCCTGTGAGTTGCCAAACTATGAACTTTTATTCATGAACCACTGTCCTTCACGGTTATCTTTTCCTTCATAGCTTTTCCTTGACCATTATCGCTAGCAGCTTTTCAAAATCTACCATGTGACCTCCTATTTGAGCTTCTTATTATTTTGTATTACTTTGCCTTTGTCGAGTTATGTGCATTCAATGCATGGTTGTCTCTCACTGCTTTCTGGGTTGGGCCCACTCAATAGTTACCTTTTGCTCGACATCTTCCATGTGGCTTCCTCTCAAAGCTTTTCATTGGGGCATCCCTCTTTCTTTTTTTGGGCTCCGTATGTTCGACACGTGGCGTGTTTCTGTGCACCAGTTATCTGGGAGTTGTCACCTATGCCATTTTTCCTCCTTTGTTGTCACATTTTCTTCTTTGATGTTGCGTGTTCTCTATTGTTGTTGCATGGCCTTGTGTTCTCTGTGGTCAGGTTTTTTGGCGCACTGTTGGGCGATCTTCCTATTCGGTGCTAGCTCGAGGAGATTTAGGATGTCAATGTTTTGTTGACGCATCTTTTTCTTTGTGGATTTCAGGTGATGGGCTAGCTTATTTAAGCAACCCTTTCTCTCTTTTTTAGGTTGTTGTTAGATAGATTAAAAACTTACTGAGCACTAGGAATTGGCCTTTTTGTAATGTTTTCTATTGAACTTGAAGTTTTCAAACTATGCCAATCATTTCGACCTCTCTGTTTTTCATGCATTTGATAGAATATTAAGACTGTGCTTTTATTTTCCTATAGTGTATGAATGTTTGTTCTTTAGATTTGTAATCTCATATAGCTTAATAAAATACAGACCATGTTTTACTCTTCTATGTTGGCCAAGGTTGTATTAGATTATTCTATGCAATAAAATGATGTTCTTATGTTTGAAGTGCTTTTGAGATAATCTATTTGATAGACAGCAATTTATTGTTTGGGCCTTTTCTTTCAGCACTGTGCTCAAGTAATTACATTCATGATTTGGCGCATCACCTTAGTCTAGTTTTCAATATTACCTATTATCCTTCTAACCCTTTACCTCCCCCCATTAAAAATGAAGAGCCGGCTTCGATAAAATCTAGAGGTCACTTAGCTAAGCGCACAATGTCCCCCAGTAGCTAAGTTTCCCATAAGACTATTGCCCCTTGCAAAATTTTGCGTCAACAGTAATGATTTTGTATTTGTGGTGGTGGATAGTTTTTCTAAGATAGGAAATTTCATACCTTGTAAGAAGACAATAGATGCAGTACATGTAGTAGACTTTTTTTTCAAGGATGTGGTCAGATTGCATGGATTACCTAGGAGTATTGTTTCAGATAGAGATACAAAGTTTGTTTGTTATTTTTGGAGAACACTTTGGCAAAAGTTAAAGACAGATTTGAAGTTCAATTCTAATTTTCACCCACAGATAGATGGACAGACAGAGGTAGTAAATAGGAGTCTGGGAAATGTGCTGAGATGTTTGGTTGGAGAGAATACCAGAAGTTGGGATTTTTCCTTGCTCAAGCAGAGTTTGCCTACAATAATTCAGTGAACCGGAGTACTCAGAAGAGACCTTTTGAGATTGTTAATGGAATTCATCCTAGAGGTATATCATAGTTATGAGACATCAGTGGGGAGGATAAAAGGAGTACAAAAGAAGAGGAATTTGTAGAACATTGAAGAAAGTGCATACTTAATTGAAGTAGCAGTTGGAAGATATGAACTGGAAGTATAAGGAGCAAGCAAATTAAAAGAGGAGACAAAAGGAGTTTAAATTTGGAGATGAAGTGATGGTGTATTTGAGGAAGGAAATATTTCTAGTTGGAACATACAGTAAGCTCAAGATGAGGAAGTTTGGACCCTGTAAGATTTTGAAGAAATTTGATTCAGTAAATGCTTATGAAGTTGAGTTACCAGATGACATGGGTATATCACCTATATTCAACATTGCAGATCTACCTCAGTACCATGAAGCATAATTTTGTGAAGACAGTAAAGAAAAATTAGAAGAACAACTTCCTAAACAAAAATCAGATGAGATAAAAGAGATTTGGGATGTTAGAGATGGAAGGAAAACTCATGGAAGACAATACAAAGAATATCTTGTGAAGTGGAAGGGTAGATCAGTGGAGGATTCTTCTTAGATTTCTCAAGATGAGGTAGACCGTATTGGTTTTCCTTTAGCCCCAAAAAAGTGATGGACTCACTTTTCAATAACCCTGGATGTCTAATGCAGGAGCATACTTGGTTCTTGGCAATCTTGCATCAACCAACAATATTTTCATTCAGTTTTGTTCTTGTTCTTATTCAAGTTGGTAGATTCAGTATTTTGTCATGTTTTCTCACCAGATCATGTAGATCTATGGTTTCATCTTGGACATGTTCAATTTCCTAATTCTAATACTTCAGCTCGATTGGATCTTTTTCTGGCAAGTTATCACTTTCAGATTAAGTGATAGTTTTTGAAACTAGCCCCAAACTAATTTCAAACCTAATAGCTAGTTTGATCGATCATGGATCCTTCGTCTAACTTGCAGATCCTCATAGTGTGTTTTGAATTGTTTCGTGGAGTGTACCCAACCTTAATTTTAGGTCCACGCTTCATCATATGCACCTGCCATGGAGAAATTAAAATTTGATGCCGACCTATTCATGCACATGTTACATTTCCTTCATCAAAGATTGTAATGATCTTTGGCCCACACGGATGCTTCTAGATCTATGGATATGATATAAAGCTTATAGTGGATCATTAGGATAGCAATCAATCAAGATTATGAATATTAAGATGAATATAGAATTTGATCTGTAATATTTTTCTTGCATGTATGAGCATTGTATTTTGAGCATGTTGTATCAGTCCTATGAGCCCAATATGTAAGCCTGGATGTGGCCGATTGTATGTAATCAAAATTTATGATAATAAGAATGTTTGTATCTGCATTTGCCTCCATATTTAGTGTTTCTTTTGTTGTGTGACTCTTGTTGCACAGTTCGGATTGTTTTCTTTGAGGACCTTCCTACTGTGACCGCACCACTTGGTATCTTATCCCTAATCTTGTGTGGTACAACATTTGGGTAACCACCAATGCCACCAAAATATAAGGCATTGTAACTTTCACTATTAAAACCTCCTTGATGTGATAGGGGGGACCCATTACTTAAATATTCATCAAAAAACATGGTCTAAAGAGACATCTCGTTGTACCTTTGCAAGCTTTGTCAAATTTTCACAAGTGATATTCAAATTCTTCTTACAAAATGAAATCTCAAGCCCCTTTTACCATAAGCTCTATGTATTATTTGCTTAAGATTAGGATTTACATGTTCCTTTTATAATAATCTATAATCCCACATTATTTCTCTGGAAACATGCAAATTTCAACTATTCTTCCCTTAACTAGTGTCATTTCACTTAATTGGGAACCATTTACATCTTAGAACAAAATAATTCTCACAGTCTGTTCACAAACATGATCAAAAATTTCTCTAATAACATGAAAATACCTGGCCCTCTTGTAGCATTCACCTAGCTTTATCTTCAAGCCCACTGATCTGGAACTTCATTGCATCCTTTTTTAGGTTGCTTAGTCAGAGTCGTCACCTCCAATTGAGAGGAATAAACTTCAAATTAGATGAATTTTCTTATCAAATAAAGACGTTTTGGGTCTAACTCCTCAATGGAGTCACTTTCAGATCCTTTGAGTTTTAGTGCAACCAAATATTTAACCAACCTCGAGAATTCTTCAAAATATAAACAAAATTCCCACACTATTTACACCATTTGACTCTGTGATACAAGGATCTGCATCTGGAGAATGGAATTTATCCCTAGCAGAATCACCATTTTGTTGGTGTTTTTTCTAGTACACCTTAGGAACAAGGGTATATTTAGGACTTGTATCTCAAAATTGATAAAATTTGATTTAACATTGTCATGATTATGAATCTATGGCTAGGTATTTCAGCTGATACATTGGATTACAAGATATTACAATGAATAGACCAGTGTCTTGTAAATTAGGAACGGAGTCAAATATGTGACAGTCAGTAATGCATGAATTAACTAACTATGAAATAATTTGACTATTTTCACAATGCCTTACATTATAAAAACTCATAGTTCCTAAAAAATTACTTCTTATCATACTCCTGAGAAAAGTCTTACAAACCCACAACTCCTTTCAAGTATTTAATTAACCCCTTGAGTTAAAACAAGAACAGAGTTATACATTCAAATTACCATTGAAGACAAATGAAAAAACACTTGATTTTCCCATTTATAAAATGCAATAATTGCATACAGGAGAGTACATGCTTTATTTTTTTAGATTTGTTTTGATATCAAAAATCCATGAAAAATTGTTTTAAGAATATCACATACAAAACTTGTACCCAAGACAATATCCTGGCATATTCATTATACATTTTGTATTACTTTCATTTTTTTGTATTCTACCTAAGCCATTCTAGACTCAAAATCTGACCCCCTATAATGAGCCTTGAAATCCCTTTTATAAGCCAAGGGAGAAACAAGCAAAGGGCTCATTACAGTTACATTTTGATAATTTTTATTTTAATTTCATTTCACGGGGTTTTATTCTCAACTGTTACATTTTTTCATTTACACACCATAGGAAAGGAAAAAGGAAAAAGGAAAAAAGGAGCACCAAACCATTTATCAAAGATTCCATGCAATCC
Source organism: Sequoiadendron giganteum (assembly GCA_007115665.2). Taxonomy (NCBI): domain Eukaryota; kingdom Viridiplantae; phylum Streptophyta; class Pinopsida; order Cupressales; family Cupressaceae; genus Sequoiadendron; species Sequoiadendron giganteum. Next base: position 35,878,494 of record CM021106.1, on the reverse strand, counting down.
TTCCAAAAGGTACCATCACCAAAATCCGCACGTCGCTCAGAATCGAGAAGATTCACTATCATCACGAGTAGCCAAAAAAATATTAAGCTAGCCACATAGGAAGTACACATCATAGCACCCAAGAACCAAACACTAGCGAGAAAGGAAACACAGGTGTCACCAAGCCTTGTCAACCACTAAGTGAACACCCTCACCAGGCCTCTTCATAGAGAGTGGAGTTGCAACTACCACCTCATCATCTGAGTCAATATACGGTACCAAGGACATAGGGGAATGGCCAGCACCAAGGTTGACTCCTTCACCTTCTTTTGAAGAGCTATCAGTAATTATAACTAGAGAGTCAGGCTTTTTTGAACAAACCCTAAGGTCTGTATCCAGTCTCATTAATTCTTTCACAAATTTCGTAGACCCTTTCCCATTAAACTTGACCAATTCTTCTGAATAGGTCCTTGTTCAGAGATTGTAGGAACTTTTGACAATATTTCTCTTGGCCCTTTTGTGAGCAGTCCTCTTAGCCTTCAGAATAATTGGTGTTTCCACCACCATGGGTTTCACCTCTAGCTCATATTCCAATGGCTCCTATAGACTTAACCTCTGTGACTTGCAAACTGGTGTAGTAGAGGGACTTGGTCAACTCATTTTACACTCAACACCAACCTAGATCTAATTATGTAAAGAGAATACTAGCCACAACCCCAGAACACCCCTATGTGCAAATAATACAAGCCCCACAAGCACTAGATATAGAAGAGATCACCAAAATGTAGCAAGAACACCATATGCATCAATATACCAATACGCCACCTTGGTGAGAACTTCCCAGGCAACAAAATTATCACTCCAACACCCGTGACAATTAATAATAGGCAATGATAAATGCAGATGAGCAAACAAACTGCAAAATAATCCTCATTAAATAGAGGATTTTAAGGCATGTTGCAATTAATGGCCATCTTGGTTCACTCATGTGACAGAAAAAATCAATCACTTGCATGTCGCATCTCAGCCGTCGATCACCAAGGATTAAAACTTGAACAATGAGGATCATTAAGGATCACTTTCTTTATCATTCGTACTTAGAAATAGCAAGGAAATTCTTTAAAACTACCACGTACTCGACTGCATCCTAACTCCATCATCCTTGAAACACATGCCATCGATCCTGACAATCGTGGGTAAATTTGGGCCACAAACTGAAACACATCACCCATCGTGAGTTCATCCTTCCCACAAGATTCCCATCAATCGATGGCACTGAGGCCAGCAATGAGACATCAATCATTGATTGTGGTCATAGAAGGATCCTGACCATTTATTATACCTTTCATTGCTCATCGCGTGGGGTGTTTCCACAATAGTGTGTCTCACTTTTGGGATGTGCTGATTTTTGCCTAAAATCATTTTTTTTAGAAAAACTAATGATTTAAGTCTTGAGAGGCTCCATCTAAAGGGTTTTAATTGAAGAGGGATAGATAAGACCCCCTTAGATCAAACTCCCCTAGTATTAAATCATACACACAATGGTGTCTCCTTCGCACCTATCAAAATGCTAGAAAAAAAACACTTTTTATTTACCTTTTGAGGGATTAAATAACGTCATTTAAAATTTATATTTTTCAAGATTGTAGCCCTTGAAACAAGATTTCCAACAAGTATAGATTTGATATATTTTCATTTTATCATGTATTTAATTTTCAATACTTACTAAACATAGGTTTTTCTGCGAACATCAAGCTCTTTGTTGTGCAGAGGTGGAAAAATAGTAAACCATTGTAAAAAAAATAAAAAAATACCCTTTCCCTAGGTATTGATGTCCTTGTTTCACCAAAAAATTAAATATTGGATTTCGATATATACACAAAATGTTAGGTTGTACGACACACACATATGTTCAAATTATAGTTACAGTGACTTCAAAAATTAATTTTAAAAAAAATATGCAACAAAAAATTATGAAAAAATATCCTTTCCATAGATATTGATGTTGAGAATCTATATTTCTAAAATTAGAATTTAATCCTTTATAGAAAAAAAATTATGTTGTATGATACAAACGTTACTTTCTGAAAATGTTGTTTTCTGTTTAAAACTAGTTATTAAAGGATATGTTGAAAGATTCATGATTTATTTCAAAAAAATGAAAAAAAAAATATTTAGAATCTACACACAAATTTTCACAAATCACTATATACATCATCCTCAAATTCTTACGGTTTAGCTTCTATAGGTCTCAGAAGATGAATATTCAGTTAAAAATATTGATGTAAATGTCCATCTTGGGCTAAAAGTGAGACACAGTATTGTGATTTCACCTTGTGTCAACATCTGCCCAAACAATCCCAACCCATGATAGACCAAGCCAGTACGATGGGGAGGAACTCAACCCATCGACATTCATGGGTTCCATCTAAAATTGCAAAGGATGACAAGCGATAGTGGGGAAGTCGGTGATGCTTACCGCAACAAACCCCTAGCCGCCATGTACATCCTTCATCTCCCATCGCACATTACCTCCTCCTTGGCTGAGGTCAACTGGCGAAGCTTCATCTCCCAACGACGGGAAATAATCAATGCATCGACGGTTGTGAGTTCCTCCTTAATTTGCACAAAACAGCCAGCAACAATTAGAGGGGCAGTGATGGGTTAAAATATTAACCACATCACCCATCAGGTGTTACATCCCAACTGAGGTAAAAAAACACGTGAGGGACTAGGGACGGCTAACCAGAGGGAAAGAAAGGGCATCGCTCATTGTAGGTTGCACATGGATATTTAAAACCGAGCAAGCGATGAGTGATACAACACTCGAGGTGCGACTTAAGAAATGTTTGAAACATGTGGGCCAAAATTTGTTTTAAAAATGGGGCCACCTAGCCATGATGGGGAACAAATGAAGGGGTCGAAAAAACCATGGGACCTAAAGCCATGAAAGATTATGAACTGACCAGGAATCGGATATAATCGGTCAACTCAAAATTAGAAGCCCGAAGACCAAACAAGGGTGTGATCATGAATAAAAATTGTAAACCCCAACCCTAGTGACAAATAGGACCATGATTATTAGGGTCTAATCACGAAATTTCAGTGGAACCAAGAAAATTTTAGGGGTTCCACTAGTGGATATGGACCAGCAAAAGTGGAGGATCACTCTAAGGTCTAGATCTTGCATGAATTGGCTTGATTGGTTGATTGATTTGATGCTTGAATGCTTGAAACCTACATCAAAATGTTAGCTCCAAAACATGACATTAAAACACATGAACTTTGACATTATGATATGATCTTGATTACTATTGTAGATGACTGATAAATATGCTCTTCAATGCTCTTGACAATAATATTTTCTCTTATGAAGTTCACCTCTAGCTTGTTCAAAATTCTTAGATCTGAATTGATAAAAAAACTATGTATTTATAGGTGTTTATCTAATTTCCCAAAAATTAGATTACAAAAGCTAACACTTGAAACTTGAATTTGAATCATTAAAATATCATCGAAAACATATTAAAAATTGGGACCTATGACTTAAAGGGGACCCATTCGCCTTTTGGCAAATGGATCCTAGGATCTAAGTCCAAGACACTCAATTTCTAAGGTGTTTTAATTAATGTTAACAATTGTTTAATATAGGTTTCCCTTTTTAAAAAATAGCAATAATAAGGCTTTGGAATGCATAATTTAGGTAATTATAAGCTTTATTAACTCTGGAATTAATTAAGGGGATGCAAACATAGTGTGAAATTGTAAAGGTATCAAATTTCTACACTACATTTAGCCCCCACTTTAGTGAGAGTATGATATTATGCTCAAACTCAAACTAAATTAGACACATAAGTCAAGAGAGGTCTAATTATACAACTGTTGGAAAGATAATATAACAAGGATCAAGGAGGATGATCAAGCCCCCAAGATCTAAGATCTCATTGAAAAACCAACAAAGGCACAAAGAGACACATACATGCAGCAGTGACACATGATACACAATCATACAATATCAAAATTAATGCAAAGAGAAGGAAAGAGAAGGGATGGATCAAGCCTCAAATTTTTTTCCAATAGGGATGGATCAAGTCTAAGTTGTTTGTCCAAAACATGTTCACAAGTGAAAACCCATTGTCCACTATGTGAACAAAATATTCACAAGGGCTAGTAAAAATATTTTTTCCACTAGGTGATCCCCAAAGGATGAGAAACACACAATTTTTCTACAAGGTATGTACTCATAACAAGGGTGGAACAAGGGTAAAGTCATCACAAAAAAATTTGTACCCACAAGTCGATGTCAAATGATCAATTCTATGTCAACGCTACACTAAGTCCAACGTCTGTGAACAAAAGTGAAGAAAAAATATCAATATGATCATTCCAAAATGATAATTCCAATGAAATAATGTCAAATCATGCCCCCACTTTAAATGAATTTCTAAACACCAAGCTGTGAGCAATTACTTTACAGTAGAAATGATAAATGCCAATTGATAAAAGGGACATGAGAGCTTATTTGGAAAGCCCTATGTCAATTATATGTTTCCAAATAAAGCTACATCATGAAGAAGGGTTTCCCCCACATGCAATCCAAAGATAAAACATAAGGGATCCATATATTTTTGGTTAGCATATGTCTTTGATACAATGATATAATAGAGATCAAAACCATCATCATTCCCCAAATACTCATAGAACAACAAACACAAAGGAAGAATGACACATAGAGAGAAAAAGAAAAGAAAGATTTTCGTTCAACATGAAAGATACCTAAATTTCTCAACACTTTGCATCATCCCCAAAAGGAAAACACAAGAAAAAATCAATGAACCACAAAAATTTTAGGGGAAAGATGTACTCTTACACTTCTAGGGTTTTGCACCTAAAAGGAAAGAGATTTCTTTCTTTCACACCCAAAACTTGGAGGCTTCATTCAAAATATTAGGGGCATAAAGTGATGTGAGTGGAATGCCCTAAATAATAAAAATGGAAAATATAAATTAAATAGTAATGTAAAACCTAGAAAGTGAACTATGCTGGAAAACACATTGTGATATACAAATAACCTAAGAAACATAAATAAAATGCTACAGAAATGGATAGAACTAAAGGGGTGTCCACCTGGAAACTTGAAAAGGCTGTAAATGTTGTTGAATCTAAAATTTAAGCCTATATGGACACTTACGCCATTTTGGGTGACCTAGTCCAGTTTAGGGCAAATTTTGGAAAACTACTTTGGAGCCCGTTTCTACCAGAAGGGTATCCAGATCTACCAAAATCTCTGAAAAGAAATTTCAAAGGGACTAGGTTGCCACTGTTGGTGACTTGGTCCACTTCTAAATTTCTAGAAATTAGAGAATGGAAATGGAAGCCCCCGGTCTGCACTTTCTACTCCTCCAAGTACCTGGTCTCGAAAGTGAAGATTTTGGTCTGCAAGTGTTCTCCAAGCTCCAACCAGGGTTTCTCCAACCTTGAAGGCTTAAACACTTTGATGACAATACTTCTAAACCTACTCTTTGACAAACCTTCAAATAAAACCTGTAAATCACACAAAGAGAGAAAGAAATGTTGGATGTTAGGACAAGGCAAACCCCTTTTGAGTAATCAAACCAAAAGATGAAATAAAGTAATTAAGCATGAAACAAATGGAGTTTGTGTTCCTATGATGATAGATCTTTAGTTGCAGCAAAAGAGGACTCGGCCCTTGAATGCTTCAAAAAAGGATGTCTTGATGATTTAGAATACTCAAACCCTAGCTTTCTTGAGAAGAGAGAGAGAAGTGAAGAGTAAATAATGAACTAGGAGGAGAAAATGAGAAGAATTTTTAAAATGAGGGGGAAAACCCTTATTTATACAATTTATCCCCTAATTTCCCCGAAATAACACCACACAGGCTGACCTTAGGGTTTAAGAGACAAAATCCTGAAAGAATAAAGTTTATTTTAATTTTTATGCCACGTGGGACTAGGCCGCCCAAGGTAGCGACCTAGTCCACCTAGGAAATTTTTATTAAATGTTGGGGATTAAAGTGTTATTATTGATGTTCGTCAGGATTGTTTCACAAAACACACTAAAGTAAGGCATGTAAGTGCATTAAGGGGTCATTATGTCATAAGAAAGGGTTGATTTTGTGATGAAAAGCCTAGGAAAGTGTAAAACTATTTTACAACACCTTACAACACTTTGATGAAGGCTTGGAAAGGAATAAAAAGAGGTCCAAAATCCATAGGAAAGGGTCCCAATGAGTGAAAACTGTCAAGGCTACACTTTTTGGTGACACGAGAAAATATAATGTTTACGACATATAGAAGAATGTTATGATAGATTTAGCTTCCTTTGTATCCTTGTACTAACAGTGTAACAAGGGTCATCCGAAGAAAATATCACAAACATAAAGGCATGCCAAGTAGCACAATATGAAGGATCAGATTACACACATGCAATCACAAAGAACATGAAAAGAAGACAAAGAAAATACTATTATGTCACATGAAAGCCAACCTAAAGTAGGTCATTTGCATCCCAATATTTCTCATTATATATGGAAGGAAGATAACTAGCCAAAGAGGCAACAACAAGTGCCAAACTAGGAAAATCACCAGGTTCAACACATGGTGATGCACTCTTATTAGGAGGATCATCACGATTAACCTCATCTAAATTCATGAAAGAGGAAAATAATAAATTCAACTCATTATGCATTTCCACATCAATCTTAACAATCTCATCATCATCATCCAAATTAATCACAACAGGAGGTCTAGTGACAATGTCCATTCTATGCTCATGTTTTTTTTATGGTGAAGGTGGAGAATCATCATGCTTTATTTGAGTTGGATTTTGATCTTGGTTTGTTGGTATGTTCTTTTCTTTTAACTAACGAGAAATAGCATGACGTCTACACCTACGCTCTTTAGCATTTCATTTTTTTCTTGCACGATTTTCAAGTTGTGATGGTGTAAGAGTAGGTTTATCAACTATTGGTTTCCTTTCTTCCCACAAGGGAGGAATGGAAGGAACCATTAATGGTTGGTCAACCACTTTCTCTTTAGGTTTATAAACTTTTTTAATTTTAGGAGGTACTAAGTTATCTTTTGATATTTTCTAGGAAATGGGTGGAGGAATTGTGTTGGATTTTACTTGGTTACTTGGAAGGGATTTTGGCTAATCATAGGTTCATCAATGGTAGGTTGGGAAGGCAAAACACTCATGGACTTAGGAATATTTCTATGGGATAATTTTTCTATGTGCTTTGCTTTCAACTTTTGATAAGATTTGAAAAAGAAGTCTTCATGAGGCTTAATAGGTTCCATAGGTTTGGGCCAAAATAAATCCAATAAAAAGTTCCCATGAGAAGACACAGGATTAAACCCACTATGATGCACTATAAAAATTTCATTTCCAAATGGAAATTTCAAGCATTTATGAATAAATGATAGGATAGCATCCATGGAGCATAGCCATGGGTAGCTTAACTTCACACAGAATTGGTCTAACGACGGGATGATAAAGAATGAGACATCTAATTGTTTTGGTCCTTTAAGGGAAGAGTGATTGAACCTATTGTAGGGTGAGAAAAACCATCATGTGTTTTTATCCATGATTTTGACTGCTCATAATAATCTTGGTAAAGTTCATGCATAAACAATAATTCCTCGATGATCACATTCTCTATACACACAGGATCAATTAATATCCCATTAGTACGATTGTCATTGATTCTTCTAGTTATGTAAAGAGGTCCATCGAGTGCATGTTTAATAATAAACTTTTGTGAGAAATCAATGTCAAGAGACAATTTAGTTTGGCCCTTGCGAGGTTGAGCATCAATGTTTTCAATCATAGCTTTAGGGATAGAGCCCAACATGGGTTGACTAGTGTCAACATTATAAGTAAAAGAGTTGGAAAACCCAAGATCCATAGAGTATGTACCAACACGGGATGTCATGAGTCTTGTTGGGTGTCAAATGTGTCCTATTTCTTATTATTCTTCTTCTTTGTTTTTCTTTATTTTCCTTAGTCTTTAGTCCCTTTTGCCAAATTAATTGATAGGGAATTAGGATAATTAGCACTTCTTTGAAGATGGAAGAATAATCCCCAAAGTGATCAATTGTGTGGCAAATGACATATTTTGATTAATTCTGCAATAGGAACTACAAGTGAACGAGTGGACATGGGATCGGCCACATAGAGGGATGAGTAGTTTAGAGGCCATTGTCTTGCTATTTCATTTTGGGAAAATAGTTTTGTAAACGTTTGAACGGATCAGTCGAGGCCTTATGTTATTGGTCATGTTTGTTTTATAGTTAAATACTTGAGGCCAGCGGCCAAATTGAAATCTAGACTTATCTATGTTTAGGATAAAGGCCATCGGCCATAATAGCTTAATTGTTAATCAGTTAGATATTTTGAACTTATATAAAAAAATGTATAATCGCAAGGCAAGAAGTTAATATATGAAAAGCTCTATTAAAAACTATTCTCTTGTCATATTAGTTCATCGCATTGGTAAAGTGGATTTTCTATAGTAGTTTGTGTTAATTCATCTCTTGCCACGTGAACCAGAGGAAGGGCCCCCTCTCGGGTAACTTGGTGAGATCATTTTGTTAAGTTGTGTGTTTAATTTCCTTTAATCGATTATGTGATCTCTTTCATGAATGCATGATTATAAATTGGTGTGAATAAAGATTACTTTTGAAAGAGTGAATAGTTTCTCTTGTTTTCGGGCTAAAAGTACTATTTCAAAAGGCAATTTCAATTGTTGCATTGGACTTCATATTTCATATTTCTTCACTCCACCCCGACATACCATTCAAAATTCATGTTATTTCTTACTCCCTATCGCAGTTTTTCACCTCGTCACAAGTCCATCAGTTCTGTTGCAGATCAATAAACTTCCTGTCGCAAAATTTCACTCTGTCTTACAGAACCACCCAGTGCCTATCGTAACTCCGCAAAATACCAATGACCTCCTACCACAGATCACCTCTTGAACCACTTACTATCGCCATTCATTTTGCAACCTTCACAATTGAATTTTCGATTCCTGTAATGTTATTCAGCAAGACCCTTCAAGGAATTTACATGTGTTAATTAAGGAAATAAGTGTGATTACTTTGTGAATGGTTTAAGTGTGAGTAAGAGTAATAATGTTTCCTTAAAATATAATCCTAATTATATATTAGGTTAAGACTATGCTTTTATGCGATGTATGATTTCATTAAATAAACTTATGGTTTCATTCATATAAGGATTTGGTTTTTGTTGGATTCTTAGTTTAGATATTCTTGTTTCCTGTAATTTGCATTTCATCTCCACTTAACTTGTTATCTTCATCCCTTTGGTAAATTGCCCCAATATCTTTCATCAGTCTACGATCCCGAATTGACATTTGATAGGAGTAAACTGAACCTCCAAAACAAGACCAAATCTCAAGTTAAATTGAAACACAATTTTACCCTACAATTCTCAAACTACATATCATTGAAGTATTGGAAATATGAAACTAGGTTGTAATACTCATACAAGTTTCACCAAACCAAAGTGTACCCAGAAAGAGAAAGCATAAGAAAATATATTGCAATTTAAAGATCTAGCATATGAGATTTATTGATTTTAGAATGCAAGAACTTGAAAATGATATCTTTAAGTGCAAATTTTTCTTTTGAACAAAGCAATTTTTTGATCAATTGACTTGAATGCAAACAACTACAGAAAAAAAATTATGAAACTGAAACTAAGATTTGCAAATAGCAAGAAATAAAGCAGACAAAGACAAATTTATGCTCAGAAATCTGGAAAATGACCTGTACAAGGACAAGTTCGCCCAACGGTGAATAGGTCTTTGTACAGGGATTTGAAAAATAAAATTTTAAGTTTCTGAGTTAATTTTTAAATTATGTTTTTCAAGTTGCAAACAAATTCTTTCAATTGCATATTTCCAAAATTTGATGATTAAATTCAAATGCAATTTTATGGAAAAAAGTGAACAAAATGACAACTTTTGAGATGCAATTTTGATTGAATTTTTTGATCTACATGACTGAAAGACTGATGCAAGAGAATCCAGGGTGTAGGATAAATCTTGCATCACCCAAAAAAATGTTGTTTCTTTTCAATAAGGGCTAAATTTGGTAGGGTTACTATTTTCAGTAAGCTTGCATTTATGCACATTTGGACACAAAATCTTACACAGGCCTCCAAAATGGTGAATTGAAGCCAATGGTGAAGAAATCACTTCAATATCATTTGTCATTTGAGACATATTAAAATTTCAAGTTTTGAAAATCATGTTAAAATATTCGAAGTCAATTTTGAAGTACTTAGAGGCTCCGGATGGGCCTAAAAATTGGTAAAAAAAAAATGAAAGTAGAATACCTTTATGTACTACTTTCAAAGGATACGCCTTCTCGAGAGCTTTTTGAAAATATATTATAAATGAAAATCCAATGGTTGGATCAAAAGTTATGACCTCATGAAGTTGTACTACCAAAATTAATAAAATTTTGAAATATCTTCTTGAGGAAGTTACACTTTCTAGAAGATTTTAGGACAATTACACCTTCCAAATAAAGGATGTGAATGGGGGTTATAGAGGGGAGGGAATAGCAGCATAGATGGTGACTCTGATTTGCAGATTTGTATATTTATGTAACCAGAAAGCCTATGTGATGGCAACCGTAATGTTCTAATTTCATTTTCATTTCAGTGATAATAAAAAATCTTCTCTTCCTTCTTGTATTTTTTTTGTGCAACTCTCTATTGTTGTTATGAGTTTTATATTGTAAGGGTAGTATCCTTCATCAAGTGGTATTAGAGCAAGTTTTCCTGAGTGTGTAGACAAATTGTTGAGCATGAGGCAGTTGACACCAAGACCTGTGGTGGTGGGTCCGTGAGAAAATATGCCTCCACGAAGAAACCATGGCGGAAGAAAATTTTGGGTAATAGAAGATGGTTTTAGAGCCATCCATAGACAAGTTCAAGCATTGCAAGAGGAGTTGTGTAGAGGAGTTTATTTTAGGAGAAGAGATGAAATTAAAGATGAGGTTGAAAATGAAGAGCCATTCGAAGAAGAAGCACAAGATGTAATGGATCCTGGAGAATTCAAACTAATTAGGGCCATTTCCAAGATTGGAAAGAGGTTGAAGATAGAAGTTTCTAATTTGTTTGGAAATCTGAATCCAGAGGAATTGATTGATTGGGTCAATAATAAGGAAGAGTATTTTGAGTATGAGGAAATAGAAAATTCGAAGAGGGTCAAATTTGCAAAGGCCATGCTAGCATATGGTAAATAATTCTAGTTAGAGAGAAACCAAAGAGGTAAAGAGAAGATAGCCAGACCTGGGATTGGATTGTGGAGAAACTAAAGACGTAATTCATTCCTATAGATTATGAATTGAATTTTTTGAAGAAGATGCAAGGATTGACGCAAGAAGGGACATCTTTCAAAGAATACATAGAATAATTCTACAAGGTCTTGATCAGAATAGGCCATTCTTAGGCTGACAAGGAGAAGGTTGCATGTTACATTAACGGGTTGAAACCAAGCATCCAAGAGGAATTTATTTTTGTGAGGATGACCACAATTGAAGATGCATATCATTTTTCCCTGAAGATGGAAGAGAAGATGAACAAAAGGTTCAAGAGCAAGCAAAGAGGTTGAGGTGGAAATACTAGTGGAAAGGCTTATGGTGGCCAAGGTGAAGATCAAAATAAAAATGAAGGATCCAGTAGCAACCAACACTAGAAATGAGATAACACCTAGCATCCACGAGATTTGAACAGTGGAGATCAAAGAGGAAGAGTACTAGGAAGAGGAGGCTTTCATGGAACCTATTTCCAATGCGGTGAAGAAGGACATAGAGCCTTTGAGTGTCCCCAACATCAAGGGAGGACAAATAGAAGACCTAAAGGAAATCCACAAGTCACTCATGTAGATGAATATTTTGAGTCTTTTCAATCTGAAGAAGTTGAAAGAGGAGAGGCCCTTGTTTTTAGAAGAGCCTTGTTGAATGAGGAGAAGGAACTAGATCAAAGAAAGAACCTATTTTGCACTCGATATGAGTGTGAAGGTAAATTTTTTGATGTTATCATTGATGGAGCCATCATTGATAATCTTGTTTCAAAGGAAATGGTTATTAAGTTGCAGTTGGAGAGAAGGCATCCAAATCCATATTGAATTGTGTGGTTATAGAACAACCATAAAGATTTGGTCAATGAGAAATGTTTCGTAAAGTTTTGTATCAATGGGTTATTTTTCAGGTGATGGATTTAGTGGATTAGATCAAATAAAAACTCAAAGAAGCTATGGAATACAAAGAAAGCAAATAATAAACAATTATACTAGATATCCATTGAAGCTTCCATGATTCACTTCCATAGCACCTCCTAGCTTGTACCGTATGATTTTTTCCCTCAGATTTGTGTGTGTGAGAAAATTGATTATGACATTGTCCTATGCAAGTTTTGAAGGATTTGATGACAAAAGACTATGAAAAGTAATCAAATTAACTAAGCTAAATGAAAAATGATTTCTAAGCATAAAATGTCTATATTAATGAAGTGGTCCTATAATAATGAAGTTGTGCCTAAAATGTGAGCAAAATTGACATTTTATAAAAAAATGCAATTTTGGATGAACGGACGAGATTAAAAGCTAACAAAGCCTAAAATCAGTGGACAAGATTCCATGTGACAATCCCTAATTAGGGTTAGGGAAAGATTGTTAAATGACTGCTCAAGATGTCATTTGATAAAATCAAATCGGCAGTCGAGAATAAATGTGATAATTAGTCAAGAAGATAAAGATTGCTTGATTTGTAAAATCAATAAAATAAGAGGTTAACTAAAAAGAAGATTTTTGGAAAATCAAGAATTTGCTCAATTACTTGATTTTTGGAAGAAGGTTACCATTTTGAATTAAATTAATTCAAATAATGATTTTATGTGACAATAAATAATCTTTTTCAGATTATTTACCAAAATGAAGTGACAGTTAATAAAACGAAATTATTTTAAATAATTTCATATATTTAAAATGAGAGAAATATGAAATTAGGTAATTAGGTAATTAAATAATTAAACATAATTATTTAATTTAGAGGATTATGACCGATAACTAAATTAATTAATAAATTCATTTAATTATGAGAATTAGTGACATATTAAATAAACAAATGAAATTCATTTGTTTAATAACGAGGAAGAATAAATGAATAAAGGTAATTAAATAATTTAATAAATTTATTTAATTGTAAGAAGACAATAGACAATTAATGACGTATTGAATAAATAAATATAATTTATTTATTTAATAATCATGAAGAATACAATAGACATGAATTAATTAAATAATAATTAATTACTTAATTAATAGTCGAATGTGGACCAAGGACATAATTATAGAGCCTGGAGGCCTAGGTCATTTTTAAGTGTCTACATTTTTTCCTTCTTTGTCATAATGTAGCATGTCGCATTGTGACAAAGAAAATAAGTCAAAAATATGCCCCAATGCAAAATAAGATGAGGAAGAATGACGAGGGTAGCGGTATGCCCCCTCAAGAGGATAGACGGGTTCCAAGAACATGGGTGTGCTCTCAAAATTAATGAGAAGACTAGAATATGAAGAGACAAAGAAATGTTAGTGTAAAATATATGGATGCAATGCCTATATGAGATGAGTGAGAGAAGATGACAAGACAGAAGGAGATGCATGTTAGTTCCTAGACCAAATCCTTCAACATATTACCATAGGACTTTAATATTTATTGCTCTTAATCATCATTGGGTAGATTATTGTAATGGCTAACAAGCACCATGATATGACATAAATCAAGGTGTGCAAGGTTGTACCATCTCATAAGATAAGCAATCGTAGACAAGGATGATAATGACTCATACTAAGAGCGCAATTTCCCCAATTTTTTTATCATAACCAACCGCAAGTAGAAAAAGACAAGAAGGACAAGCCATGAAATGTCGTTGCTTCTCTAAATCATGTTTCTAGGACATCCTCGAGAAACTAGCAACATGACTGCCAAAAGCACAAAAATAAAGCCATTATCATGATATGTCATTGTTTTTCCAAATCTCGTAGGCAGGATATTGTTGAGAAACTAGTAACGTGAGTGTCAAAAGACAAGACAAACGTCATGAGACATCATCGTTTATCTAAATCCTATTGTCGGGATCTCGCTGAAAAACTAGTAAAATGAGTGTCAAAAGACAAGACAAAGATCATGAGACATCATCATTTCTCTAAATCTTGTTGTCGGGATCTCGCTAAAAAACTAGTAACATGAGTGTCAAAAGACAAGAGAAACGTCATGAGACGTCATTGTTTCTCTAAATCTTTTTGTCGGGATCTCGCTGAAAAACTAGTAACATGAGTGTCAAAAGACAAGAAAAACTTCATGAGACGTCATTGTTTCTCTAAATCCGGTTGCCTGGATCTCGTTGAAAAACTAGTAACATGAGTGTCAAAAGATAAGACAAACGTCATGAGACGTCACTATTTCTCTAAATCCTGTTGTCTGGATCTCGCTGAAAAACTAGTAATATTAGTGTCAAAAGACAAGACAAACGTCATGAGATGTCGTTGTTTCTCTAAATCTTGTTGTCCGCATCTCGTTGAAAAACTAGTAACATGATGAAAACCCAGAAGACAAGTTCCAAGTGTTTTCCAAGTGTGTCTAAATGTCCAGTGTTGTAATATCAAGGTTACCAAATGTCGAGCGATATCAAATTCAACAAGGAAACATCCTGAATGACGTTGATATCTAGGAGATCAATTCTTGAAGTTAGGAGAATCCATCAAAATTCCAGATGATGAGGACAATGCTTAGGAAGGACACATCCAAAATCATAAATAAATGACGAGAGTTGCTCTTCAAAAGGACACATCTTGAAGAAGAACACAAAAAATTTCCATGTTAAATTGTCTTGATAGAATTTGATTACATGTCATTGTTGATATGTTGAATTGATTGAAATTGTTGATGAAACAGACTGTTGATAGATTGTTTGCTCGGGATTGATGGAAGATTTGCTTGATTTGAAGAAATTTTGACGTGTGTGAAAATGTTGTGCCATGAACCCTAATGGACTAACCTAGTGCGGCCTTGGGGGCTCATCGATAGATGGCCTTGCCTACGTCATGCACTCAGAGACCTCATAGTTCGACATGACCAATGACCTTGTCCAAAGGATAGAAGTTTCAATCATGATTTATTTTGACAAACCTAGAAAGACTGGCCTAATTCCTCAGGGATTCAAAGATGAATCTTTCCTACGTAGCAAATGTGCAGAGACAACGTAGTTCAGACATGGACAAAATATTGATTAGATTGACAAGATAGACATTGACTTTGACTCTGTTTTTGGGATTTTGACATTGATGTGGATGTTTTTTGTGTTTTCTCAGGACATTTTCAATTGTTTAGGACTTTTTTCAAGACTTTCAAAAATTTAGGACTTTTTTCAAGAGTTTTTTTAATTTTTAGGACTTTTTTCAGGACTTTTTTAGATGTTTAGGACTTTATTCAGGAGTTTTTAAGGAGTTTTTCAAATTTTTAGGACTTTTTTTAGGAATTTTTCAAATGCAGGATCATGTGCGACACCCACTGCAGTTACAAGATAAAGGTCTTTCCCCCAGGCAGATCGAGGATTACCCTGGTCAAATAATATGGAAATAGGCAGACATGGGGCATAAATCAAGGATATGCAAGGGGTGATGTCAACCAAATGCTAACCATGGCTAGAATCGACAGGGTTTAGGATGAATGTCATGAATGTGTTAGGTCGTTGTGATTGGAAAGTGGATAAGGGTCGATTAGAGTAATAGTAGATGGTGAAAGTGGATAAGGGTCGATTAGAGTAACAGTAGATGGCGAAGCAACAATTGACTATGCATGGCGCCTTTTTGCCAGGTTTCCACCATGGTACTTATCTAGAGTGCATGTTTGCCAGGTTTTCACCATGGTACTTATCCAAAGTCAATGTTTTCCAGGTTTTCACCATGGTACTTATCCAAATTCAATGTTTTCCAGGTGTTCACTACTGGACGAATTTATTTCTTTTTACTATTTTTGTCATTTTTTGATTTTATTTTATTTTTTGTATTTTTTTATTTTTTTATTTTTTTCAAATTTTTTGTGTATTTTTAGGTTTTTAGCCAAGCTCTCTGATGCTATGAGTAAAAATTTAATAGATGTAGGTTTTTGATGGGTTATGTCAACTATTCTCCATTAGGTGTGGCCAATTGATAAGCTCCAAAACTGAATGTTGCAGTAATAATATAAAGACTGAGCCAATTAGCTTCAAAATTTCCAAGTTTTTCACAATCAGCCTAATTTCTTGGGTTTTGCATGAGGACCAAGTCACCAATTTCAAATTTTCTCACCATCACTCTTTTTTTATAGCTCCAGCAAAGACGATTTTGATATGCCTGTAAGTGATTCAAGGCATTTTGTCATTTTTCTTGTAATATTTCTAACTCATGTAGGCGAGACTATCTATACTCTTCATCATCAATCATTCCCTTCAAGGAGACTCAGAGAGAAGGAATTTCAACCTCGATGGGAAATATGGCCTCAGATCCGTAGACAAGGTAAAATGGAGTGGCTCCAGTAGGTGTACAAATTTTGGTATGGTAGGCCCATAAGGCAGGATTGAGTTGTAAATGCCAATCTCAGCCAGCATCATTGATGGTCTTCTTAAGAATGCAAAGAATTATTTTATTTCATGCCTTAGCTTGACCGTTACCTTGTGGATAATATGGGGGTTGGATGTGGAATTGCTCATAGAGTTCACGAACATCCTGATTTTTGAATGGACTCTCGTTATCTATGATGATGGACTACAAAACACCATATCGGCAGATGATGTAATAAGGATAAACTTTGATATTTTCTTTACAGAGATGTAAGTGAGTGGGACGGCTTCAATCCACTTAGTAAAGTACTTAGTGGCGGTGATTATGAATTTATGGTCGTTAGAGGAGGATGGATGGATCTTTCCCATGAGGTCAAGTCCCCATTGTGCGAAGGGCCATGGAGAAGCAATTGGTCTCAGCTCCTATGTAGGTGCATGGATTAGGTCACTGTGCACTTGGAATTTCTGACATGCTCTGACAAACTGAAGAGCATCTTTTTCTAGTGTTGGCCAATAGTATCCAAGTCTAGTGAATTTCCTAGCTAAAGTTGGACCACTTGAATGAGATATGCATATACCCTCATGTACTTTGCATAAATTTTTTTGGGCTTCATTAGTGTCGAGATAGTGAAGAAGGGTGTTATCAAATCCATGGCGGTATAGGGTGTCATTAACGATGGTGTATCGAGCGGCTTTTCGGATAAAGGAATTTCTTTGGTTATTGGAAAGGTTGGGTAGTAGGGTTTGGGACTTAAGATAATCATAGATGTCCTGGTACCAAGGTGAACTGGGACCAACAATTTCACAAACCATTTCTAACTCTGCGATGTCATATGCAAGCATCAACAGTTGTTCCACTAGGAACTCAAATTGTGACACATTTTTGGGGATGTCTAAGAGAGATCCAATAGTAGCCATTGCATCAGCTGCCTTATTTTGTGTCCTTGGGATTTGTTCAAAAGAAATCATTTTGAAATATGTCATGAATTTATCCACCATTTGCTTGTAAGGGGGAAAATTTTCATCTTTCGTGTCATAATCATCATTCACTTGGTTGATAACTAACTAAGAATCCCCGAATACTAGCAATGTCTGAATTTTCCATTTAATTGCAATTTTGAGTCATGTGACCAATGCTTTGTATTCTGCAATGTTATTAATACAAGGGAAGGCGATTCGGAATTCCTTAGGAATGGAATCCCCTTGTGGTGTGATGAACAAGATACCAACCCCTGAGCCGTGACCAATATGAGACCCGTCAAAATACAGTTTCCATGGTGACATAGGCTCTGCATGAAAGATAGACTCATCGGGAAAATCAATTATCAGTGGATGAGTTCCTTGGATGGGTACATCTGGAAGTTGATCTTCTATTACCTATCCTTTTATTGCCTTGTAATCAACATAATGTATGTCATATTCACTTAAAATCATGACCCACTTTGCTAACCGGCCTATCAATGTTGCCTAACTTAGAAGATACTTTAATGGATCAATCTTAGCTACCATATGTGTTTGGTGATTCAACATGTAATGTCTAAGTTTCTGTGATGAAAAGATAGTTGTCGGGCATGCACATTCAATGGTTGTATATTTCAATTCATATCCTATCAATTTGCGACTAATATAGTATATGGCTCTTTCTTTTTCCTCATAGTCATTTTCTGCTAATAATGCCCCCATTGCATTTGTATTTGTGGAGACATACAGGATCAATGGCTTGCCTTCAATAGGCGGCATCAGGACTAGTGGTGTCAAGAGATATTCTTTAATTTTTTTGAAGGTTGTGTGGCATTTTTTTGTCCATCCAAAGGGAATACTTGTGTGTAACGGATATTGAAATGGTTGACACTTGTCTGCCAACTGTGCGATGAAGCGTCGGATGGACTGCAATCTGCCCCGAAGTGTTCTCAACTCATTGATTCCTTTTGGTGGTGGCATGTCTATAATTTCTATCACTTTAGCAGGATCAACTTCTATGCCTCTTCGTGAAACTATGTAGCCCAACAATTTTCCCAAAGTGACCACAAAGACACTTTTTATTGGGTTCAAATGAACCTTGTAATCTTCTAGTCATCTAAAAAAAATTTCCAAGACCCTAAGATGGTATTTCCATGTCAACGATTTGGCCAAAAGTTCATCCACATAATCCTCCATTAGGATATGCATCATGTCATGAAATATTGTTGTCATAGCTCTCTGGTATGTGGCACCTACACTCTTTAAGCCAAAAGGCATGACATTCCAACAGTATGTTCCCATGGGCATGTGAATGCCATTTTGTGTTGATCTTCAGTTGCAATGTGGATTTGGTTATAGCCTGAGAAACCATCCATGAGATACAGCATCTCGTACCCTGTTGTGAGATCAACAATCATGTCTATGTCCGGCAACAGGAAATCATCTTTTGTACAAGCCTTATTTAAATCTCTAAAATCCATACATATACGAATTTGTCTATTTGGCTTTGTGACAAGGACAATGTTGTATATCTAGTCAGCATATTCTATTGATCTTATGAATCCAACATCTAGTAACTTCTTTAATTCAGCCTTTACAAGTAGTGCAATCTGTGGATGCATTTTCCATAATTTTTGCTTAACTGGCTTGATTCCCAGGATTAGAGGAAGATGATCCAATACCAATTCTAGATCAAGGCCTGGAATGTCAGCATATGACCATACAAAATTAACTTTCATGTCTGTGAAAAATTGTTGAAATTCAGGTTTTTCTTCCTCTAATAATGATGCGTCCAAGAGAACCATTTTAGGATTCTCTGGTGTAGCTATGTTAACTTCCATTGTGTCTTCGATAAGCATAGCTGATTTTTCCTATGTGATGGGAAGAAAGTCCAATCCTCCATCCTTAGGCGCCTAAAAGAATTTTTCACCTTCAAATACATCCTTTGTTTTTACTATTTTTTTGTCAGAAGGTGCCTTGCGGTTCTCACCTAAAGACATTTTTATTTTATTTTTATTCTTTGTACTTTTGCGATTAGAGGATTGCATAGTCTCCCCAAAGTAAGCTTCACAATCTAGGTCAATAGAGAATTTGGCTTTGTGATCACCCCATGCTATGCCTTCCCAGAGCCCCATGAATTCTACTATTGCCTCATCATTCTGAAAGATATCCATCACTGGTGGTTCTTACCAGTCCCAATCAATCAGTTGCAGGTAAACAAGGGAAATCCCATCATCAGTGTTGGTAAAGGATGGGGAAGATATGGAAAGTGGGAAAATTGAAGCCTCAAGTGTGAAGGCAAAGTTGTCAATTTCAACTTCCATGTCAGATGCAATGGATGGACCATATTCAGATTCAGATGAGTCAAATTCATAGTCATAATAGGGGATAAAATTATCAGCATCATGACTAGTGGTTGGAATTTCAGAGGCATGCACAGTAGGTTCAAACATGTAAGGTTCTTGGGTGGGCTCAAGAATGGGGCGGGATGATTCAGATGTTGCCAACGATAATTTATGTTCTTTTGGATCCCAAGGAATGCTTACCCATTCCTTATCTTTAGAATGATAGTCAATAGGATCAATGTTGTATTCTTGTTAGAATCTTTCTTCAAAGGGGGGTTGGTCAGGTGTCAGGTATAGTTCGTCAATATCATAGTTGCTAAGGGTTTTCTCAGATCCCCATTCCCATTCATTAGAGTCAGTTTCGGTAAGGTATTCTTCACATGTCTTGACACTTTTTGTAGCCATTACGTCCTCACTTGAAATTTCATAGGTACGTTGATCATTAGTTCCGAGTTGGTCAAACCCTAGCCCCATGTATCATGGTCGTGCAGAAATAATAACAGGTTCTCGCCTTCCATTGGTGGCTTTTCGAAGGCCACTTGTGTCATCAAAACCTAGTGCCTTGCATACATCATAGCCTTTTCCATAGAGGTGTACTAGTAGTGGAGGTAATCCTTTTGGTTCTATGTAGATCCAATAGTTATGTCGATAATGACTTCATTGCCCAAATCTCCCCATAGGGTGAATATTGTTTTTGGTGGAACATTGAAAGTTGTTTTAGGATCGACTACAAAAACATAGTCTACCATAAACTTTAGGCAGCTTAGGTATTGTGGTGATACAATAAGTTGTATTCAGTTTGAATTATCCACATCCAAGGTCTTGGATATTTAGGTCATTACTTGGTATTGAGGTCGAGGAGGACAGTGTGGCGGAAGTCAATGGAATGGATATGGATGATTTGGTGAGTGCAGACGGGTCAATATATTTGGAAGAGGTGGAAGTTGAGGCCTCCAAATTAATGGGTACCTGGTGCTCAGCAGTGGCTCTCAGATTGGTACAGTACTGGAATGGATCAAGATCTCCTGGGATAGTAATTTCAGTACCTTCAAAAGGGAACTTCAAGCAATGATGGTATGTGGAAGGAATGGCCTTCAAGGCATGAATCCATGGGAGACCAAGTCAGATATTGTAATGTAAGTCATTATCCAAGACCTGGCATGTTGTATCGATAATAATTGGTCCCACACAAATTAAATTGTAATGACACCTTTAGAAGTGTGTTCTTCATCATCATATGCCTTGATGGAAATGCTCTTGGTATCATCCACACATGCATCAAAGAAGCCAAGAGCTTTAACCAAGTTTAAAGAGAAGATGTTCAATCCTACTCCGCCATCTACTAAGACTCATCTAACCTTATGTTTATGGACAAAAACCTCGATATGAAGGGTGTCAATATGATATGGTTTAGGTGAGGAATAGTCAGTATCCGAAAATGAAATGTGGTGAGGTGAAGTCAAATAGCCGACCATGGTTTCAAAATTATTGACATCAATGTTGTTTGGGATGGAAGACTCTTGCAGAAATTTATCCAAGATGGCCTTATGTGCGAGTGAGATGTAGAGAAATTCAAGAAATGATATTTGAGCGGGTGTTTTATTTAATTGCTCAATAAGTTTGAACTTTGATTTAGGGTTTGACGGCTTGGCATACGAACCAAGTATGGTAATTTTAGGTTGACAAGCAGAGGGACCTAGGATAGTGAGCTTGCCTTTACATGTGGTGACATTGCATTCTAGGGAATTTTTAATGGTAATAGTATTGACACACTTATCTTCATCAGCAGCACGAAGATGGTTAATGATGGTGCCAGCAAAATAATTGTAGGCAGGATGGACATTATTGTAGGTAGGATGAGCATGATTGGCTTGGTTATTGTTATTCTTCGTGCCAGATGAGGAGGGATTACCAAAACTATGATCCTGCAATGGATTCTTGTGGATCGTATGATCTGAATTAGATACAAATGGTTGACCTCCTATCTCAATGGTGCGGTTTTCAATAAGGTCTTGCACAATATTTCGTAACTGACGGCAAGAAGGATTTTTGTGCCCTTTGACATGGTGGTAATCACAAAATGCATTATCATCCCACCATGATGGCTTCAACTGACCAGGGTCATATGGTTTAGGGTATTCCAAAGTTATGACATTGTTTTGGATAAGTTTCTTTAAGACAATTTTGATAGGCTCACCCAAGGGAGTGTATGTGTGTTTTTGAAATTGTTGTGGTTGACGCAGCTGCCTTTCATTAAATTGAGCAGGATTATTTTGAATAGCATTGGCAATTTGTGTGGGTGTGGTCATAGGTGTATTGTGATTTTGAACTCCTTTGATGGTGAGTACATGACCTGTTGCATTATTGGTTTTGACATCGACCACACCGTCATTGGTGATGTGTTTGTTCTTGACCCAGTACTTATTTTTGTCAATGGGAGGATTTTTGTTTATGTTTTTAGGACCGTATTTTAGCTCTCCCTTTGCAATAAGGGCTTTCTCAATCTGGACACCTTTTTCAACTAGGTCATTGAAATTTTTGCAACAATGCACCTACACTACATATTTTAGTGGACCTAGAAGTGTCTATACGAACATGTCAACCTTTTCCTTTTTGGGTATGTCAATGTGACAACAACTAGCTAGAATTCTCCATTTTTGGAAGAATGGGATGAGCATTTCACCAATGTCCTCTTGCGTGAGATTGCATAAGCTAGTAATAGAGGTGTCCATGTCAATGTTGTACGCGTAATTTTTTATGAATTTTTCGTTTAAGTCCATCCCATGTTTGGATATCCTTTTGAGTGGAGAACCATTCAAGGGTGGGACCTGCAAGACTTTTAGAAAAGAGTCTCATCAAGTATGTTTGTTCATAGGCGACGTCCATATAGTTGGTCGCAAATTCTTGGACATGTTCAATAGGGTTTGTCTTTCCTCTATATTTGGTAAAATTAGGCGACACATATCTTAGAGGAAATGGTGGCATGTATGATTTTATGTCAAAGGGATATACGGATAAATCATATGACACCTTTGATTTCTTGTCGGATATTTATATGTTTTCTATAGTCTTCTCTAGACCCATTATCCTACCTTGCAAGGCATCTATTGTAGGGTCATTTGTGGCCCCTTACATAGGATTGATTGGTACACCCTAGGTCCCAATTTGTTGTGAGTGGATGTTGGTGTGTTGCTGAGGGATATGTTGTTGTGACATGTATGATGTGTTTTGGTTTGTGTGTTGGTGCTGAAAGTTTGGATTGGGGACGTGTTGATGGGTATGAATATGGGATGAATATGTTAGAATGTGTCCCCCAGCCATTTGGGTCGATATTTGGGGAGTATGGCGACCAGGAATATTTCGGTGTTCGATAGATACCAAAGGTTGTGTGTTTTGATTGCCTTGTCGGGGTTGTTGGAACTGTCTCGGAGGGATATTCATGTTTTGTCCTTGGGAGGGGTTGGTATTAAACTGTGTTGACGTGTTAACATTTGGTTGTGGTCCTTGAATAATGAGATGTCATTTACCTCCACCCAAAGGATTTAGTGATGTACCAATGAGAGGATATGATGAGGATGCACTCATGGTACTAGATGTAGTCGTCAATGGAGGATTTGTATGGCTTGATGTTGCCTCCAGGGAATTTATCAAAGTGGTAAATAGAGGATTGGCATAAATTGCCCACATTGTAGAGGACCCAAAGGTGGCTCCAGCCGATTGTGATGATGTTGTGGATAGTGTAGGCAATGTGATGGATTGTGTTCCTCCAATGGATGTAGTGTTGATTGAATTCAAATTGTTTGGAATGTTAGAGGTAGCACTCATGGTCATTGTGACAGTTTGCAAGGTAGCATCAAAAAAGGTATTATTTGTGTAGTTTGGAGGTTGACCACTATTGAACATTTTATTCATATTGGTGACATTAGGGTCAAGAGATGGCGGCCTTAAAGTATTAATGACGAACCCACGAGGTAATTTAGCTCCTTGACTTAAAAGTATGGCTAAATATTTGTCTTTGTCATATAAGACCATTTTTTCTACGAAGTAAGCCGCCTTCGGATCTTGTGTTGCTTCCTCTAGGTTTTCCTCAAGTAGTTTTCCATATTCATCCTTATGTAAGAATGATTCAAAAGCGTTGTTTGATGAGGATGGTATGGTCATAAGTGATTAAGTAGTTGTGGTGCTAAATGGGTCATCAAAAGTCCAATTTGGGTCATAAGTATTGTTGGGTGAAATTTTGGCCATTTTATTCACCCTTCATGATCATTAGCCTCCCACAAAAATTCATAATACAAACAGAAAAATCCTCACATGACATCCTTCTACAAAATCCGGTTTAAATTTTATCTTAAAACCCCATAAAATTCATTTGGCATTGAAACATTGACATATGGAAATATCGGCATAAGTGGATACAGGTCTCATCCATGATAATGTACATATCTTCAAAATATCGGTGAGACATCAGACAAGTCATACTGATAAAATTGTACACTAGGAGAATGCGGGTCTATAATACTTATCAGAAAAACAAAAGATATTGGTATGACGGTGAAAGATCATATTGAGCTAAGTTACCTTGGGCCGATTGGAGAAAAACAAAACCTATCGGGGAGACTTTGGTCCTCGGAGAGAGATTTCGAAACACTGCCCGGAGCACTATTGGTCTTGCCGATAAAGTAAAAGAAGAACCGTTCGGTGAGAAAAATGATGCGGGGAGAGTTCAGAAGGTCTTACCGATCCCTCAAGTTACACCGACGAAAACCGAAGCTTACCAAGATAAAAGATATCGGGGAGATGATGCGCATTGTCTTACCAAATAAAAGGCGTATTGGAGAGACATGTCATCGCGGGGAGATCTAAGAGACATCATAGCGAATATTATTTGGTCGGTAGAACAAATTGCTTAGTCTTGGTGACATAAGTAAATAAAGCAAACATCTTGGTGAGACCAAGTATTTTCAGGGTGAGATAAGAAACTATTGGCCTGATTCATTAAGCCTGAGCGATAGTTGTTTTGGTGAAAGTAGTGGCGATATAAAGAGTGAGAAAAGAGAAACTATCGGGGAAACTGTAGGACGTCTTGGCGGATGGGTGAACATTGAACAAGTGGATTGGCCAAAGGTTTGAAATATCTCACCGATATGAACCTTGATGTGATAGCGAGAATTTAGAAAAAACCTGCAGCATTCATATCTTAGTAAAGAAAATTAATGGTGCCACGAAGTGTAGGAGATTTTGCATATCAGGGTATGATCAATTGAAATCATTGCCTCATAGAATTCAAAGCAAAAGAAAGCGAAGGAACCAGCAAATCAATTAAGGCATTTTCCTGGCTTAAGTCTGCAGAAAGTTACAGTAAGTTTTTCTTCAGAACTCATAAAATTCTGAATTATGGAAGGCGCTATTTCAGGAAAACCAAAGGGAAGAAAACCCAGGGAGGGTAGCCAACCAAAAGGAAAAAAGCAGAAGACTGAATTACCAATAGAAGGTATGGAAAGGAAGCTTAATCAAGATCTCATAGATCAGTTACCTAGTTCTAGACCTAGAGCTAGGCATTCTGCATAGCTCAAAGTGGAAATTAACAAATTAGATGACAAATGCAAATTTATAGATGTTTGGACTCCAATTAGGGGCTATGAGCTATTCATTTTCCACTATCACAGGAGAAATCACTTTGAGCCGGTATGCAATCCATGGAGGCTTAATTTAGGGAAATTGGTGTGCCCTAACATTTTTGTTGATGTTGAACTGATAAAGATGCTAGCTAGACATTATGACCCGAAAGGCAGAGCTATATGTGATTTGTCAGGGAACTCGTTGATACATATATCTAAGAATGCAATTGCTGAGGTTTTCAGGATGGAAGGAATATGCAGTGAGAGAATAATGAGCAAAGAGCTTGACAGTGAGTTCAGGAGGATAGACACCATTTATAAAGGGTGGAGGTTGCCTCTGCATAGAATTAGGTATCACGAAAAGCCTATTCCAATGGAAGACAATGAGGGGCCACCCTATCATGTCAATCTTCTTGAACCTTACCTCAAATAGACTTACTACTCGGTGGGATAGGTATTGGGAATGGAGGTACCTGAGCATATGGCAGTTGTACCCATGGTAATTGTTGCAGACATTCAGTATCATAATTCAAGATCATTTGACTATGTTGCACACATCTCTAAAGAGCTGGATACGGGTTTGATGGCGATAAAAGGTGGCGCTTATGTTCTTCAAATCAGGAATTATTCACTACTACTACATTTAGTACTGTACTTCGGACAAGAGTTGGGTTTATGGCCCCAGGAGCTGAGGATTTCGCAATTTGACAAGGAAGGTAGGCCATTGCCTATTCAATTATGGACTTTTGTTTGGGACAGCAGGTTTGCCAATTCAAATTTCCTACATTTTGAAAAGTTTTTTGTGAAACCCTTGTATAGATTTTTCAACCATCCTTGTGATTTTTCTTTATTCGAAGAAGTGAAAAGGTTTCTTAGGCCTAGAGATTACAATGGACTAATCAACCATAACTAGGGGGATTGGTACTATTTAGAGAATGCCACAATGATTAGGGTTTATGGCTTTGAAGATGCACCTTTCATTTTTCCTAGAACTGTTCCAGATAGAATTGCCTACCTAGAAATTGTTAGGCAAATGGATTACTCCAGTGTTATGAACTTAAGTTCATATGGGAAACAAGCCTTTATGCCCAGCACATTGTGTGTTAGTGATTTCACTGTATTGGCCAAAGAAGGTTATGATTTGATTTTGGATAAATTGTTGCACTGTAATATGAGAAGAGCACCAGTTAGAAAGAACTTTGATCCCGAAGGGTATATTCACTCTGCCAAAAAAAAAAAAAAAATTCGGAGGGTACCATCATGTGCCCTATAAATTTGATGATATAATCAGAAACCTGGAGGCAGAGGAGATAGAAATTGTGATTGAAAAACATAATCAAGAGTTGATGGATGTTGAATTGTTATCCTTCATTAAAGAGATATCAAAAACAGGCAGGCCACAAAGCTCATCTGAGAAAGTTTCGAGAATGAGGACTCAGGACTATACATATGTTGCCAGGAATAATGATGTTGATGAAACCATGGATGTAGATACAAGACATGAAGACTATAGGTCTTTCATATCAGATGATGAATTTATAAGGACCTCAGAGTTTAAGACATTTTTATATAAGAAAAAAGGAAAAGAGATAAGAGGGCAAGTTGATAATGTTACTCCAGGAAATGAGGATCAACTGTTGAAAAGACTAAAAGAGTAAGTAGATAGGGAAATGATTAACATGACCCCTGAAAAGGGAAGGGAGCTGCTAGAAAGGCTTGGTGTCATGATTTTTCCAGGTTTGGATATGAATTATGCTTTAGTTTTTTATAGTTTCTTGAAAGATAGCAATGCCACCCACAAGCTAAGTGTAGAAAAGGTGACGGAGGTATACACAAGATCAAGATACAACCCTGATGATGAGACATTGATGATTTGGGCCTTATATCCTCCTCACAAAAGGTCAATTATTATTGATACTGAAAAGGCATTTGGACATGTCATTACCCTGAAGGTTGGGGAAGTTGACCCTGTGGCAATTGTTGATATTGGGATAAACATAGCCAAGTTAAACAAAGCTCAAATCCAAGCATTGATAAGGGAAAGGGAGATGTATAAAACTGGTAATGAAAGGATGTTGAGAGAAAATGAATGCTTAAAAGACTTGGTAGGTGATGTAACAGAGCCAACAAGGATGCTCACCCAAGCTAAGAGTTCACAGAAAAGGGATCATTGGGAAGGATCAACTGCATATTCTTAAGGGAAAACAGATGCACTTGCTGCAATAATCAAAAGAAGATAGGTTGTCCTAATTACTTGGTTGAATAGGCTCTGTGGAAAATATTCACAATTTGTGGATGCCATAAAGGAACACAGGAGAGTGGACAATAGAGTTCAGGAAAAATTTGAGGAATTGGAGCAGAAGGACACTCCTAGTAATGAAGAGATCGAGAATGCCAACTGTATCATAGACAGACACAGGGATTTCTATGAAGAGTTGCAAGGAGATATGCAGGGATTGATAGAGGCTGCCGAAGATAGGTTGACCAAGTTATATGATGATGAAGGAAAAATGAAAGAAGCAACTACGTGGAAAAGTGTGTGAAGCAATACTCCAAGAGATGTTGAAAGCAGCCACTATGGAGGATGTAACATCGGATGAAGCATGTGAGCAGAATGAGAAAATGATAATGATGGAGATTGTGATCCACAATGCAATTGGGGATGCTGAAACTCACGAGCGCTAGGACTATACGAAACATATGTTTGCATTCCATTTGTGGCTTAACAAGAATTAGTTAAATGGAGAATTCGTTAAAACTTTTTATGCTTTAGACTTTTGAAAAGGCACGTCCTTTCACAAACTGATGTATAAATATTCGTTATTGAATAATTGTAGGAGAGTTAGAAGATAGATAGAAGATAGATTTTTAAAAGTAGGAAAATCGTTATAATTATTTTCAGAATGATATTCAAGGAGACTATGATGCGTGTATAAATTTTGAAGGATCAAAAGAATGGAATTTAATGTTGTGGCACTATTTTGGTATCAATTATTTATTGAAATTAATTGAAATATTATCAAGTTGTCTCCAAGGTTGATGTTTCTTTGTTATTTAAATTGACATATCAAGTATATTCTCAGTTTATCAGTACACATTTGTTGTATTTATGTGATGTGATTGGTTGATTCTTTCAAGCAAAGATTAATTCCTTCAAGTCATTCACAGTAATCTAGAAATTATCATTTGGATCATTAAGAACAATTTGATAATTACATCCCTGCATGTTTATACAAGTTATAGACTAAATATCATATGCCAAATAGTTAGAATCCCTGCCAGATAGAAACCATTCATTTAAAGCTTTCTTTTGACTCTATTTTACCCAACAAGGCACTGGTCTCCCCTAGTTAGATTACATCAGTTCTATCCATTTCATGTGACATCTCTTAATTAAACATATTAATTCACACCTTGATATTGCATATACAAGTTATACCAAATTAGGATCATATCTTTCCATTATTAAATTGCCATTTGTGGATAGTTAGATCAAGTAGGAAGCATAAGTTCAAAATTTTTTACTCATACAGGTATACTCGCCTAGGTCTAGCAGAGCCTTAAGAGTAGAGGGCCCAACCATACCGGTTGGCCTTGTCAGTTGACCAACAATGTAGTGAGGGTTTGGCAGCCTCTCATGGTTCATTGAAACCAACGTTTTTGAGACCTAACAAATTGGCGACTCTACTAGGAAAAAAACTAGAAGAATTGTCTGGTAGTAGACAGCCTTTCCATATAAAGTCATTATAGAAAACCATAAGTAAAATTTGAAAGAAACCAACTCCGCTGGGTAAGATAACCACAAAATCTTTTCTCACTTTTAGAAAAAGTGGGTGGCGACTTTGAATGAATAAAAACATTGAAACTGATACAATAAGATACAAATTAGAAAGGAATCAACATAGAGTTCAAACCATCACAGTCTCTCACAACATGCAAGGAAGGAGATCTTTGTAAAAGGAGGGGGAGGGTCCTGATAATAAAGGAAAGTCAAATTACAAAAATTATCAGAGCAAGAAAGTGTTTAACGAATTGGACACAGCAACAAAAAACAAAGCATCAATGTTGTTACTGGAGACACACGATTCATATGATACACTTGCAAACCAAGAGAGCCCATCTAAAGAACTCCATACTCCTGAAGGGAGGAGAAATCCTTCCCATCCAGAGGACCTTGGGAAAGTTGATGAGCACATGGCTGAATTTGAAACTAGAAAAAGGAGAGAATATGAAGATGAACAAAGAGCAACACTCTATGAGGGAGGACTTGAGTATGAGGCATTCGAAGAAATACATGAATTTACGGCACAAGATGAATAAGATAGGTGGAGGTAGTAGATTTAGGTAGTTGGATAGAGTGGGCAGTCGCTAAAACAAAATATCATGATGTATATTGTAAAATATTTTTAGATTATATAATGGAGAAGAATGCATAAATTTGGTGATCCAATTATGGTGTCAGTTGTTTATTGAATTTATCAAAAGTATTATCCGGTTGTCTCCAAGGTTGTCATTTATTTATTATTTAAATTGATATATCAAGAATATCTTCAGTTTATCAAAGCACGGTTGCTGATCTTGTGTGGTTCAGTTAATTGGTTGCTTCAAGGAAGGATTAAACTCATTTAATTAATCATAGTAATTTGGAAAAGGACATTTGGATCAGTAAGAAGAACTTGATAATTGCATCCTTGCACGTTTATGCCAGACATAAACTCATAAAAGTGCTAAACAACTATAATTGTATCCAGAAATAGGATTCACATATCATTTACATCTTGACTCCATTTACCCAATAGAAGTAGGCACTGGTCATACCAATTCCATTTTAGGATCTCATAAAATCTTATCCATACATTCATATTTCAAACATTATTATGAGTAGAAATATCTATTGAGCTTTCATTTATCCCTCACAATTTTCCATTAGGGATAGATCACATAGATAGAAATCATGTAAATTTTGCATCACTTTCATAGGTACACCCTCCTAGGTTTAGCAGAGCCTAAAGACTAGAAGGTTCAATTATATCAATTGGCATTGTTCATTGGCCAAAAGTGTTGTGAGAGCTTGGAAACCTCTCGTGGTTTATTCAACCAGTGTTTTTGAGACCCAAAAAATTGGCAACAAATGTGTTGTGGCATTGTAAATGTCAAATGCGGCTTTTCAGAAGGCAAATATGGTTCAGTATTGCAGGTGGGGCTTGACAGAAGGAAAATGCGGTTCAATATTTCAAATGTGGCCTTACAGAAGGCACATGCATTTCAATATGTCATATATGGCTTTACAGAAGGAAAATGTGTTTCATTATTTCAAATGTGGTTTTACAGAAGGCAAATGTGTTTTAGTATTTCAGATGTGGCTTTACAGAAGACAAATGCATTTCAAGATAAGCGAATGCGGTTTTCGGACATATGCGGTTTAATTTATTGCAGATGCGACTCAATTTGTCAGTTGCAGGTCTCTGATGAAGATGTTATGATTGAATCAGTGTGATGATCAAGTTGTTTGATGAATACAACAAAAAACAATCATAGAATACAATGTGTTTTCAGCTTGTAGTGATGGATCTGTTAAAATCAGAGAATAATTACACCCTAGGCTATGTTGGACAATATTTACTGAGTTCTTACTTGGATAAATCCAGCTATGCATATTCAAAGGCGGATGACTAGTAGCTTGACCCCACTGGCTCCCCTCCATGGCACTCACTTATACGGGGCAGCCAAGCTACTGTACCCATGAAACTCCCATGGCATACATCTAATCTCCACACATAAATCGTAAATATGTAAGACGGCTTCACAGGTCCGAACCTGTTGCACCAGCAAATAGAAAGGATTTTGGAAAAACTACAACATGGATTTTAGTAAGGGCACTTCGTTCATGCGGCACCATCCAGTACGGTGAGATACCATTTATGCCCTTCTCGTCAGAATAGTGAGTGTGATTTCTGGAGTTTCCCCAAAACATCCACTTCTATATATCGGCTGGAAGTCGCTTGGCTTTTAGCGTGTTACCGATCTGAGTTGTCTTGGGATGAGTACTTTTTCCCACCAAGACATGCTCAAGTTCTAGAGTCAGCAACCATTTCTCTTACACCCAGGATCGCACGAATGCACAAGGGGAGAGGATACTTCGATATACCAAATTGTAGGGTTCTAAACTAACATGAACAGACATGAAAAATACTGGTTAATTTTTAAACCCAAATGACAATTTTTTATCTACCAAACACAAAGCTTCTTTTTTTAAAATCAATGACTTCATAAGGTCCTATATGCAAATGATTAGTAGTTTCCTTTGTGTCTTTGGCTTTCGTCCTACAAAAAAAGAAGATGTTTTTGGTTTTCTCTTTGGTCTTCTATGCTTCGTCTTGCAAACAAAACATTAGTGAAAACAAAACAAGACAAAAATGACAAATCAAAACGTGAAAGTACGAAAGTGAATGAAAAAAATGGAAAATCATATTACCAGGCAGATGCGGCTTTTGCACCCATAGATGCATCACGAGTTTGACAGGCGGATGTGGTTAGATGTTGGCAGTCGGATGCGGTACGATGTTGATAGTCGGATGTGATGCGGAATGTTGACAGTCGGATGCGGTGCAGAATGTCGCGGATGGATTTCATGTTTTTGGATGCGTCACGAGATGTATCAAATGCGGTTCGCTAGAATAGATGTGTCATTTCTTAAATCAATTGTGGTTTTTTGTACTTGTACCTACAAAAAAAATTGAAAAATTGAAAACCATATGAAAATTACCCCAAAAAACATGCGTCGGGTTCACCAATGTATCAATGGGTTATTTTTCAGGTGATGGATTTAGCGGATTAGATCAAATAAAAACCCAAAGAAGCTATGGAAACAAAGAAAGCAAATAATAAATGATTATACTAGATATCCATCGAAGCTTCCATGATTCACTTCCATAGCACCTCCTAGCTTGCAGCGTATGATTGTTGCCCTCAAATTTATGTGTGTGAGCAAATTGACTATGACATTGTCCTATGCAAGTTTTGAAGGATTTGATGACAAAAGACTATGAAAAGTAATCAAATTAACTAAGCTAAATGAAAAATGATTTATAAGCATAAAATGTCTATATTAATGAAGTGGTCCTATAATCATGAAGTGGTCCTATAATAATGAAGTGGTGCCCAAAATGTGAACAAAATTAACATTTTATAAAAAAATGCAATTTTGGATGAACGGACGAGATTAAAAGCTGACAAAGCCTAAAATCAGTGGATGAGATTCCTTGTGACAATCCCTAATTAGGGTTAGGGAAAGATTGTTAAATGAGTGTTCAAGATGTCATTTGATAAAATCAAATCGGTGGTCGAGAATAAATGTGATAATTAGTCAAAAAGATAAAGATTTTCAAAAATCAAGAAGATAAAGACTGTTTTTGAGCGGTAAGGAAGCGGATGTCAAATGGTATAATGATTTTTTGATTTATTAATATTTGTCCTTTCGGACTCCAAATTATTATCATTTTGTGTAAAGGAATTCGATTGATTGTTTTGCAAGTTTAGGTCATATTTTTGCTTCTCTTGCACGAAGGGTTTGGAACCCTATTCTGACCGCCAACATGGAATCACATTCTCGGTCATTTCACTATGCATGTTGTTGGTTTAGTTATCTTTGACAATGTATAGGAAATATTGGGAGACCATCACAATGGTCGATTCACCTATCAATCTCTTGCCATCGGGTAAGATGTCATATTGAGGAAGAAACGCGGGCTGCTTAGCTACTCTGCAGATCCAGTAAATTGCTCGTGGAAAATTCTTTTCTAGTCTTCACAGGTATTCATCTATTTATCTTTTCAGAACCGTTACCTTTACTGGCAAGGTTAATAAGGGATAAGTGTTTGCTTCTACATGTAAGTTGAATATTTGGTTTAGTTTCTTCTCACTCACAACTTTAATGATTTTGCATGCTTAGTATTACATTTCAATAGTGTTACCATATCAGATTTAAGGAATGGTATTTTTGGGTTGTGGGTAATCATGAAGCCTGAAGAATCTTCTCAGTTTCACACTTGGAGTCGTTGGTAACTATTTTTGAATGCATCATTTTTTATTTCAGTTTCACTAAATTGAGTTGTTGGTTACTTTAATATAGAAGTAGTTTCAGTTGCTATGGTTTGTGGTTTATTTAGATCTTATGTTGTTTTGGTTTTAGCACTGCTTGAGAGGACAGGTTTTAGTTTTCCTTCTCTATTTGCATAATTCTTGGGCATTCCTGTCAGAAGAACTTCTTCATATTGATCTTTCACACATGGACGCTGCAACACCTGGCATTGTTAGTCGATTGAAGTTTGGTAACCTGATAATCATCTTTGTTTTATTCTCTAAAATAGAAAAATGAGCAACTATTGTAACCTTCCTTGAATGTAATGATGAAATTTGTAATTAGAAGAAAGCAGAGAGATTAGGGCTTTAATATCAAGGAAAAACAAAAAGAGATAAATGGGGATTAACTAGTTTTTTGTGAAGATCTATGAAAAGAGTATAAAAATAGAAAGAGGGATTTAATTGATGAGGAGAGAAGAACAATGAGAAAAGTATGAAACAAAAAGGGAAAAACTAGTGTGAGTACATCACAGTGATTGTATTGAAAAATGTTGAGCTCTGACATTGAAAATCTGAAATATGAGTTGATAATCAAGCTGACTTAAGGCTTGATAATGGCTGAAATTATGAAAGTTCATTTTTGGAACTTTGAGGATTTTAGATATTGTCTATCAAGAGGCACTTGATAGATAAGAGAGAAACAGAGAGATCCTCTATATCATTGTGTGATTTACTACAAACATAAAAGGGGTTGGTTTTCCTTGAGATTGGTGTCTCTAAATGTGGGGTTGGTGCTCTTTGAGTTGGTGCTCAGAAATTAGCCTATAAGGCATTGTAAGCAGTGGTTTTTAAATTAAGCCAGTAAGGCAGTTTAGGAATGGTTTTTCTACCCCAGGAGGGTTTTCCACTCGACAACTTCTATGTCTCTCATTTGCGTGATTTATGTTTATCTTGCATAATCTTTCTTTCAATCATTTATGTTATTGTGCTCATTTAGTTGGTCAATGCTCTGATACTTTAAGGTTGTTTAAAATTTTAAAGTCAATTTGCTCGAGTCTATCATGCAAGTTTAGATTGTGAAAATCTAATGCAAAATGTCTTTCATAAAGTTAATTAACTTAATGCAATTTGTTGGGTCTCAAAAATGCTAGTTGAATAAACCACGAGAGGTTGCCAAACTTTCACAACGCTTTTGGCCAATGAACAAGGCCAATTGATATAATTGAATCTTCTAGTCTTTAGGCTCTACTAAACCTAGGAGGGTGTACCTATGAAAGTGATGCAGACTTTGTATGATTTCTATCTATGTGATCTATCCCTAATGGAAAATTGTGAGGTATAAATGAAAGCTCAATAGATATTTCTACTCCTAATAATGTTTAAAATATGAATGTATGGATAATATTTTATGAGATCCTAAAATGGAATTGGTATGACCAGTGCCTACTTCTATTGGATAAATGGAGTCAAGATGTAAATGATATGTGAATCCTATTTCTGAATACAATTCTAGTTGTTTAGCACTTTATGAGTTTATGTCTGGCATAAACGTGCAAGGATGCAATTATCAAGTTCTTCTTACCAATCCAAATGTCCTTTTCCAAATTATTGTGATTAATTAAATGAGTTTAATCCTTCCTTAAAGGAGCCAATTAACTGAACCACACAAGAGCAGCAACTGTGCTTTGATAAACTAGAGATATTCTTGATATATCAATTTAAATAATAAAGAAATGACAACCTTGGAGACAACCGGATAATACTTTTGATAAATTCAATAAACAAGTGACACCATAATTGGATCACCAAATTTATGCATTCTTCTCCATTATATAATCTAAAAATATTTTACAATATACATCATGATATTTTGTTTCAGCAACTACCCACCCTATCCAACTGCCTAAATCTACTACAATTTGGCAACAAATGCGTTGTGGCACTGTAAATGTCAAATGCGGTGTCATTTTGAAAATGCGGCTTTTTCAGAAGGAAAATACGGTTCAGTATTGCAAGTGGGGCTTGACAGAAGACAAATGTGGTTCGGTATTTCAGATGCGGCCTTACAGAAGGTGCATGCATTTCAATATGTCAGATGCGGCTTTACAGAAGGCAAATGTGTTTCAGTATTTTAGATGTGGCTTTACAGAAGGCAAATGTGTTTCAGTATTTCAGATGCGGCTTTACAGAAGGCAAATGCATTTCAAGATAGCTGAATGTGGTTTTCGGACATATGCGATTTAATTTATTGCAGATGCGACTCAATTTGTCAATTGCAGGTCTCTGATGAAGATGTTATGATTGACTCAGTGTGATGATCAAGTTGTTTGACGAATACAGCAAAAAACAATCATAGAATACAATGTGTTTTCAGCTTGTAGTGATGGATCTGTTAAAATCAGAGAATAATTACACCCTAGGCTATGTTGGACAATATTTACTGAGTTCTTACTTGGATAAATCCAGCTACGCATATTCAAGGAGGATGACTGGTAGCTTGACCCCACTAGCTCCCCTCCATGACACTCACTTATATGGGGCAGCCAAGCTATTGTACCCATGAAACTCCCATGGCATACATCTCATCTCCACACATGAACCGTAAATATGTAAGATGGCTTCACAGGTCTGAACCTGTTGCACCAACAAATAGAAAGGATTTTGAAAAAACTACAACATGGATTTTAGTAAGGGCATTCCGTTCGTGCAGCACCATCCAGTACGGCGAGATACCATTTCTACCCTTCTAATCGGAACAGTGAGCGTTATTTCTAGGGTTTCCCCAAAAAATCCACTTTTATATACCGGCTGGAAGTCGCTTGGCTTTAGTGTGTTACCGGTCTGAGTTGTCTTGGGGTGAGTACTTTTTCCCACCAAGACACACTCAAGTTCTAGAGTCAGCAACCGTTTCTCTTACACCCAGGATCGCACGAATACGCAAGGGGAGAGGATACTTCGATATACCAAATCATAGGGTTCTAAACTAACATGAGCAGACACAAAAAATACTGGTTAGTTTTTAAACCCAAATGATAAAATTTTTATCTACCAAACAGAAAGCTTTTTTTTTTTAAATCAACGTCTTCATAAGGTCCTATATGCAAATGATTAGTAGTTTCCTTTGTGTCTTTGGCTTTCATCCTACAGAAAAAGAAGATATATTTGGTTTTCTCTTTGGTCTTCTATGCTTCATCTTGCAAACAAAACATTAGTGAAAACAAAACAAGACAAAAATGACAAATCAAAACGTGAAAGTATGGAAGTGAATGAAAAAAATGGAAAATCATATTGCCAGGGAGATGCGGCTTTTGCACCCATAGATGCGTCGCAATTTTGACAAGCGGATGTGGTTCGATGTTGCAGTCGAATGTGGTGTGATGTTGACAATCGGATGCGGTGTGGAATGTTGATAGTTAGATGCGGTGCAGAATGTCGCGGATGCAGTTCATGTTTTCGGGTGCGTCACGGGATGTATCAGATGTGGTTTGCTAGAACAGATGCGTCATTTCTTCAATCAATTGTGGTTTTCCGTACCTGTACCTACAAAAAAAATAGAAAAATCAAAAATCGTACGAAAACTACCAAAAAAAAATGCGTCGGGTTCACCAATGTATCAATGGGTTATTTTTTAGGTGATGGATTTAGCGGATTACATCAGATAAAAACCCAAAGAAGCTATGGAATACAAAGAAATAAAATAATAAACTACTATACCAGATATCCGTCGAAGCTTCCATGATTCATTTCCATAGCACCTCCTAGCTTGCGGCGTATGATTATTGCCCTCAAATTTATGTGTGTGAGCAAATTGACTATGACATTGTCCTATGCAAGTTTTGAAGGATTTGGTGACAAAAGACTATGAAAAGTAATCAAATTAACTAAGCTAAATGAAAAATGATTTATAAGCATAAAATGTCTATATTAATGAAGTGGTCCTATAATCATGAAGTGGTCCTATAATAATGAAGTGGTGCCTAAAATGTGAGCAAAATTGACATTTTATAAAAAAATGCAATTTTGGATGAACGGACGAGATTAAAAGCTGACAAAGCCTAAAATCGGTGGATGAGATTCCATGTGACAATCCCTAATTAGGGTTAGGGCAATATTGTTAAATGAGTGTTCAAGATGTCATTTGATAAAATCAAATCGGTGGTCGAGAATAAATGTGATAATTAGTCAAAAAGATAAAGATTTTCAAAAATCAAGAAGATAAAGACTGTTTTTGAGTGGTAAGGAAGCAGATGTTAAATGGTATAATGAGTTTTTGATTTATTAATCTCTTTCCTTTCGGACTCCAAATTATTATCATTTTGTGTAAAGGAATTCGATTGATTGTTTTGGAAGTTTAGATCATATTTTCGCTTCTCTTGCACGAAGAGTTTGGAACCCTATTCTGGCTACCAACATGGAATCACACTCTCGGTCCTTTCACTGTGCATGTTGTCGGTTTAGTGATCTTTGACAGCATATAGGAAATATTGGAAGACCATCACAATGGTCGATTCACCTATCAGTCTCCTACCATCGGGTAAGATCTCGTATTGAGGAAGAAACGCGAGCTGCTCAACTACTCTGCAGATCCGGTAAATTATTCATGGAAAATTCTTTTCTGGTCTTCACAGGTATTCATCTATTTATCTTTTCAGAATCATTACCTTTACTGGCAAGGTTAATAAGGGATAAGTGTTTGCTTCTACATGTAAGTTAAATATTTGGTTTAGTTTCTTCTCACTCACAACTTTAATGATTTTGCATGCTTAGTATTACATTTCAATAGTGTTACCATATCAGATTTAAGGAATGGTATTTTTGGGTTGTGGGTAATCATGAAGCCTGAAGAATCTTCTCAGTTTCACACTTGGATTCGTTGGTAACTATTTTTGAATGCATCATTTTTTTATTTCAGTTTCACTACATTGAGATGTTGGTTACTTTAATATAGCAGTAGTTTCAGTTGCTATGGTTTGTGGTTTATTTAGATCTTATGTTGTTTTGGTTTTAGCACTGCTTGTGTAGGCTGCTTGAGAGGACAGGTTTTAGTTTGCCTTCTCTATTTGCATAATTCTTGGGAATTCATGTCAGAAGAACTTCTTCATATTGATCTTTCACACATGGACACTGCAACACCTAGCATTGTTAGTTGATTGAAGTTTGGTAACCTGATAATCATCTTTGTTTTATTCTCTGAAATAGAAAAACGAGCAACTATTGTAACCTTCCTTGAATGTAATGATGAAATTTGTAATTAGAAGAAAGCAGAGAGATTAGGTCTTTAATATAAAGGAAAACAAAAAGAGATAAATGGGGGTTAACTGGTTTTCTATGAAGATCTATGAAAAGAGTATAAAAATAGAAAGAGGGAGTTAATTGATGAGGAGAGAAGAACAATGAGAAAATTATGAAACAAAAAGGGAAAAACTAGTGTGAGTACATCACAGTGATTGTATTAAAAATTGTTGAGCTCTGAGATTGAAAATCTGAAATATGAGTTGATAATCAAGTTGACTTAAGGCTTGACGATGGCTGAAATTATGAAAGTTCATTTTTGGAACTTTGAGGATTTTAGATATTGTCTGTCAAGAGGCACTTGATATATAAGAGAGAAATAGAGAGATCCTCTGTATCATTGTGTGATTTACTGAAAATAGAAAAGGGGTTGGTTCTCCTTGAGATTGGTGTCTCTAAATGTGGGGTTGGTGCTCTTTGAGTTGGTGCTCAAAAATTAGCCTATAATGCATTGTAAGCAGTGGTATTGAAATTAAGCCAGTAAGGCAATTTAGGAGTTGTTTTTCTACCCCGGGAGGGTTTTCCACTTGACAACTTCTATGTCTCTCATTTGTGTGATTTATGTTTATCTTGCATAATATTTCTTTCAGTCATTTATGTTATTGTGCTCATTTAGTTGGTCAATGCTCTGATACTTTAAGGTTGTTTAAAATTTTAAAGTCAATTTTCTCAAGTTTGTCATGCAAGTTTAGATTGTGAAAATCTAATGCAAAATGTATTTCATAAAGTGAATTAACTTCTACATTATGTGCTCATTATATGAATGCTCAAAATTTTGTCAAAAGCAAGTCAAAGTTGCATATTATGAAGTTTTATAGTTTTGTTGATAAAGCACAGCAAGATTGTTCATAAAGCTTTAATTAAACAATATCATATGATTCTTTTAATATGGGTTGTAAATGTTAGTCAAGTTTCATGGCAATCTGATCTAAAGTGTTAATATTCACTTGCTTAAACAATTCTATCGCTTTGGGTTAAATGAGTAAAATTTTCATTATTCTTTCAAAGTTAAGAGTTAAAATTATTCCACTCTGATTCACTCCCCCCTCTCAGAATGAATCCACTTCCAACAAGTGGTATCAGAGTGTAGGGTCCTGCATTAGGTTTCATACCTAGGATTGATTCTGGTCTTGGAGGTATGTTTTGGTGTGTCATGGAGTATTCGTCATGGCTAAGTGCAAAAGAAACAAAGGTCAAAAGAAAGCTACCTATGTCAAGCAAATAATTGATAAATCAACCTCTGCCAAGTCCAGTGAAGTTTTGTCTCAAGAATTACCCCTGCCAGTTAATACTAAAAGTGATCCTATAGTTGGTGAAGAATATCACTTAGTAAGTGACTTTGAACAAGAATTTGGCGAAAAGGATTGTGAAGGTGATGAGTTTGAAGTTGATTTGGAGGCAGAACTGCTTGCTGCCTTAGATGAGCTAAAGAGAATTGGAAAATAAAATCAAGATCTTAAGGTATGCTTACAGGAAAGTGTCAGTATCAATAAAGTTATAATACAAGATCATACTAATGATAAAAAGACTATTGAATTTCTGAAAGTCCAAATGGTTGATAAGAAAAAGACTGAAGAAGCATTAGAAGCCAAGTTAAAAGACAAGAATGAATTATGCAATAAACCAAAAAATGAGGTTGCCTCATGTAAGAGATGTTCAGATAATGATTTTGTGTTAAAAGAACTAACTCTTAAAGATGATTTGGTTATCAGTCAGAAAATTGAAATTGAAGAATGTAAAAGGATAGCATATGTTGTAAGGTCTAATTTGGAAATTAAAAATACTGAATGTCTAAAACTTGAAGGAGAATTAGTTGCATTAACAAAAGAGCTTGAAACTATTAAGGTTCAATTAGATAAAAATCATAAATTTTATCGCAATACTAATTTATTGAATGAGATGATTTGCAAACGAAAGCGATATAAAGATCCTACAGGAGTGGGATATGAGGTTGGACAAGGCTCTATAGAAGAATCTAAACATGAAACAGTTTTTGCTACTACAAATGGAAAGTCATTTACAGCCAAGAAAACACCAAGATTGAAGGTTGATCTCGGTCACCATATTGTTGCTGCTCAGACAGAAGAAAAATGGGTTAGGACAAAAAGACCATCAAAATATTCATTTATCAGGTACAACCACTCTCAATTTCATGGCTATTGTTATTATTGTAATGCTTATGGACATAGAGCAAGAAATTTTTGGATGAATAAAACTCATAATCATGAGAGATATGTCAAGAGAGGTTCATACAATGTGCCTAAAATAAATTCTTCTCTTTTTGGTCTAGACAACTCTATTATATGTTATAGGTGTAATGGGTTTGGACACAAAGCACGGTGGTGTAAGAAAAGTTTGATAAAGTCATCTAGGGACTACATGTTCAAAAAAAAGGAAAAGAATACCTTGAGTAAGAAGAAGACAAAGCCTATACAAGTATGCAAAAGAAAGCAAGAACAGAAAAAAGAAGAACTAAATCTTGTGCATATTGCACAAGAATCATTTCTAAGCATTTGAAAGGCAGTATGAAGATAGGGGGAGATGATTAATGAAATTTGAATAAACCCCTTTGATATCAAATAATAGGTAGTAGAATATTGTTGTTTTATAACCTATTTATCATCAAGATGCATGACACAGATGTGTTTTATTCTCTTTGTTGGGAATAATAGTGACAATGAGTTGATGATAACTATCTTAATGCTATAGTTCACTTATATCATCATTCTATTAGAAGATGATTTCTAATATGACTATTGGTGGTGTAGCATTTGATGCTTTTTGTTTCTTTGGGAGTGTCCTTAGTAAAAGATGCTTGTGACACAATTAGGTTTTCTACCATTTGTGGATAAATTGTTATTAATCTTGCTTTGCTGTAATGTATTGCTTGTTCCAGAAGGATCAATATTTTCTTTGTACTTATCAGAATAGGTGATGGTTTGTGTTACTCAAGAGATACATGAGGTTAAGATGCTTGAACAGTGAAGCAATGCTCATTTTGTCTTTGTCATCAAATCTTGTTATATTGTCTCATCTTTGTTCGATATATTGAAACCTTATCTAACAGCAACTTGATACAATACAGTGCCTTGATTTATTTGAATGATGTTTCAGCAATAGAGCATGTTAAGACAGTGAATTGTTCGAGGTCTTAATTGAAAGATTGATAGAGGCAGTTAGTTGAAAAACTTTAACAATAAATGTTGAGTTCTGCAGTGTTGTGCTTGGAAAACATGAACAACATACTAATTATTTTCTATAAAATCAGTTCTTTGGAGTTGTGGTTGCCAATATAACACTTTTTACACTGATTATATTGGTGTAGAATATGTGCACTCGAGAACAGATAATCAACATTGATAGAAGTTTGGATATTCTTGGATGATAAAGATTTCAATATGCATCTAATGATCAATATTTTCTCTTGACAATTGAATTTTACATGATACAGATAGTTTGGTGACTTGAGACTTATTTAGTGAACTGTATGCTACAGATTTGGCTACTTTGTGTTATTCTAGTAAAAGATGTTAATCTGAAGAACAAGGTTAGCTACAATGAAAATGTGTTGGCCTAATTATCTTACTACTGGTTCCTTAAGTAAGTATTGAATATGCAGTGGTATCTACTTGCTTGTTGATGTATATAAATTTGGGTAGACAGTAGTATACTTAAGTGTTTCATTTGCCAATGAATTTGATCATCATACCATGTTTTTTTATGTTCATGGAGAAATGTGCAGTAAGTTATTGAATCAATGATAAAGAGTCATTGATTGAAGAATTTGCACATTTTCAATAAGCTTGAGAAAACAAATGGTGTCTTATAGATCAGAAAGGATTTTTTTGTGAAGCTTCTTTGTAGGGGGAACTTGGTTCTCTGGTTGCTCTCTTACAGATTGCTTATCATTATTTTCTGCTCAAATTGTATTTGCAGTTGGT
The DNA here is from genome assembly GCA_007115665.2 of Sequoiadendron giganteum. Taxonomy (NCBI): domain Eukaryota; kingdom Viridiplantae; phylum Streptophyta; class Pinopsida; order Cupressales; family Cupressaceae; genus Sequoiadendron; species Sequoiadendron giganteum. The sequence continues at coordinate 35,835,621 of CM021106.1, read as the reverse complement.
TTCATTGGTGGATTGGCTTTCAGATGTTTACCGTGGTTGTTTGTCTTTGGTAACAATACTAGCTTTGATGACACATTCACATAATCTGGGTGGCACATACTGTGAATAGTTGGTTCTTGGTTCACATGTTTCATGGCATGCACTTAATTTTTATATGTTGGTACTGGTGTTTTCCATATGTTCATTACAGCAAGATATGCATTTGTGCATGGTTATTCATACTGGTAATAGTGTGTTTACAGTTGACAATGGAGGATGAAGTTTAATATGACCAAAAGCTGGTATCTTCAAGTAACTGATCTTCAATCTTTGTTGATAAAGATCACCATGACATGTTCAGATGGTTTTGTCATTTCATATCTTCATGGTTCTTTCACATTGTCTCAGTGATTGATATATCTGAAGTCTTCATCTGGTTCATATGTTTCAAATTGTCTTGACATCATAATCGACATCTACAGATGAAACATTGATAGTGATTAACAGTGCTTTGTTTTCTATTATTGTTACACATGAACAGTTAGCCTTGGTGTGCAATTTTGGTTATGAATCTTTGACAGGTTGCTTGGTTTGTGGTTGTACAGTGATGTTCAGATTTGTAGCCTTATGATGTTGTTAGTTTTTTCAGTCATTTTGGTTTGCTCTTGATGTCAAACCCGAGATTGATACATTTGTTTAAATTCATGACATTAAGATGATATCCATTGGCATTCATGGTGTGGCAACTTACAGATCTTATTTCTTAGGATATTCATGCTACCTATTCATATTTCTCCTTCTCAGATGCTTATGTTTTTTGTTGGACTGACAGTGAGAATTATGCTATAGTTTGTTCAAGATCATGAATTCAATTTATGTTACAGGTCACAGTTTTGCATGGGCATTATTTGTTTTAGGTACGAATTGTTATAACAAGTGACCATGATATTAGTTCTTAAAAAGAGGATTCCTCTACATTCACATCAAAACAGAGGTGCTTGAAAGAATTGGTTCATTGTTTTGTATTCATTGTTGTTGTGATCATAATGGCTTATGGTATTGGGTTTGCAATTTTTGTTGCATTCTTGTTATATCTGCAGTTGGGTATTGATTAGTTGTTGTATTTCATGGAGAAAATGGGGAGAAACTGGTTGTTGTATATCACAGATTTCTTCCTTTGTCCTTGTGACAAAAAGGGGGAGAAAATGGTGGTTCAGATGGCTCATATTTTTGCCATCAAAGGCAAAGGGGGAGTTTGTGGACTTCGTCTGTGGAATTTTTCCTTGATGTCAAAACTGCCCTGGGTTGGTGCCTTGGAAGCATTTCTCAGTCTGGTCTTATTATGGAATTTGATTGGCACAGTTGATATTTGGTATTCATTTGGCATTGGCATACTTACTTCATTGTTGATATATAGTGGCTTGATCAGTTTCTAGCTTCATGAAATTGTTAATGGTTTTTTATCATATTCAGAGTCATCTTGCTCCATCCTCTTTCAGGTAATGATCTCTAGTTCTTGATGCTTGGGTTTGTGAGATACAATTTACTTTTCAGTTTTAAGAAAACCCTATCGGGTTTCCTTAACCAGCTGATAATGGTTTGAGCATATGTAATAAAATATTGTTTCATGGGCATTTGGTTTATGGTAATTGGCATGGGAGAATGGCATTGTGAACTTAGCATGTTTTTAGCCTTCATTTCACTTCACAAGGCTTTGGAAAGTATTTGACATTGGACATTAAATGGCATTGAATATTTATGAGGAGGAAAATCGACCTTGGGTAAAGGTATTTAAATTGATCTCCTATTTGCACTAGAATCAGGTCTAATGATTGATAATTAATTTGGCCTCAAGGCTGACAGCAGGTATATGGTCTGATTATTTTTTAATTGCCACATTGGAAGTGACTTGGCTTTTACTTTCTTGGAAACATAAAATGTCAATGGCAATCGACATTTGGTAGCAATAATGCATGGCATCATATTTGTTTTATTCTCTGAAATAGAAAAATGAGCAACTGTTGTAACCTTCCTTGAATGTAATGATGAAAGTTGTAATTAGAAGAAAAAAGAGAGATTAGAGCTTTAATATCAAGGAAAAACAAAAAGAGAGAAATGGGGGTTAACTGGTTTTCTGTGAAGATCTATGAAAAGAGTATAAAAACATAAAGAGAGAGTTAATTGATGAGGAGAGAAGAACAATGAGAAAAGTATGAAACAAAAAGGGAAAAACTAGTGTGAGTACATCACAGTGATTGTATTGAAAAATTTTGAGCTCTGAGATTGAAAATTTGAAATATGAGTTGATAATCAAGCTGACTTAAGGCTTGACGATGGCTGAAATTTTGAAAGTTCATTTTTGGAACTTTGAGGATTTTAGATATTGTATGTCAAGAGGCACTTGATAGATAAGAGAGAAACAGAGAGATCCTTTGTATCATTGTGTGATTTATTGAAAACAGAAAAGGGGTTGGTGCTCCTTGAGATTGGTGTCTCTAAATGAGGGGTTGATGCTCCTTGATTTGGTGCTCAGAAATTAACCTATAAGGAATTGTAAGCAATGGTTTTGAAATTAAGCAGTAAGGTAGTTTAGGAGTGGTTTTTCTACCCCAGGAGGGTTTTCCACTCGGCAACTTCTATGTCTCTCATTTGTGTGATTTATGTTTATCTTGCATAATCTTTCTTTCAGTCATTTATGTTATTGTGCTCATTCAATTGGTCAATGCTCTAATTCTTTAAGGTTGTTTAAAAGTTTAAAGTCAACTTGCTCAAGTCTATCATGCAAGTTTAGATTGTGCAAATCTGATGCAAAATGTCTTTCATAAAGTAAATTAACTTTTGCATTCTATGCTCATTATATGAATTCTCAAAATTTTGTCAAAAGCAAGTCAAAGTTGCATATTATGAAGTTCTATAGTTTTGTTGATAAAGCACAGCAAGATTGTTCATAAAGCTTTAATTGAAAAATATCATATGATGCTTTTAATATGGGTTGTAATGTTAGTCAAGTTTCGTGGCAATCTGATCTAAAGTGTTAATGTTCACTTGCTTAAACAAATCTATCACTTTGGGTTAAATGAGTAAAAGTTTCATTATTCTTTCAAAGTTAAAAGTAAAAATTATTCCACTATGATTCACCCCCCCCCCCCTCTCGTAGTGAACCACTTCCAACACTTTGTTGTCAACAAGTCACGGGTTTTCAGAACTTTGTAACCTTCGACAAGAGGTTCTGAGGTTAGGGTTTTTAGCAACTTTGCGACCGTTGTTTCATCAACGAGAATTGATACATTGTAAATGTAGACCATTAATTATTAGGGTTTTAGATCTAATGTTGTATATTTTGTTGGCTAGTCTTCTCCTAGAATGTAACTCTATTTTATGAGAGCATTGTGTTACAGCTGCACTACGAAGAGAGAGACGGAGACAGCTGATGATGTATTTTGAGAGTTTGTTAGCAGTTGGGTTATCTCTTGAACTCTGAGTGGTGATACTCTTGTGAGAAGCTTGATCTGCAAGTATATTGTAATATTTGTGATTTATTGAATAATATATTGGGCATGTGGGGTTTTTCTCCCGAAATGGTTTTCCCCACGTAAATCATTGTTTCATGGTATGTGTGATATTTATCTTTATTTTGTTTAAAGTTTATGTAGCCGTTAAGGATCTATAAAAATTTTGCATTATTCTCCTCTCAAGATTAGTGTAGGAAGTTGTTTTGCTACCTTAGCTTCCTTACACATAGCACCTCTAACCATCTTGCATCCTGCATCATAAAATACTACTTGCACACCCGCATTTATTAGTTTTCTCATAGATAACAAATTTCATGCTAATCCAGGGATATGCAACACACTATTAATCCTTTTTATTCTACCATCAGGAAACCTGATTTTAACTTTACCACGGCCAACAATATTTAAATAAGAATCATCACCAAAGTACACCTTACCTCCATCAAATTCTTCATATTTAGAAAAACCAATCTTTATTAAAGGTCATATGAAAAGATGCACCTGATTCAATTAACCATGCATCATTACCTACACGAGTTGTCAAAGTTGCAATGAATGCATCACCATATTCCTTCTCAAACTCAAAATCAAAATCAAATCTCTTATTTTTCTTCTTTTCTCCTTTGCATTCCTTACAAACATGTCTAGGCTTACTGTAGTTCCAGCAAATAACTTTGGACTTTCCAAGCAAATTAAATCTCCCTTTGGGCTTGAATTGTTCATGCTTCTCATTCTTCTTTCCTTTTTGCTTAGGTATTCCACAAAAATTTAGGGTCTCCTTGGTAGTAATGGATACCTTCCTCCTCATCTCTTCAGAAAGCAAAGAACTCGCCACATCTTCAATCTTCAAAATAACAAAAGTACTCCCAATAGCCATGACAAGAGAATCCCACAAATCAGGCAAAGAACAAAGCAAGATCTTACATTTCTCCTCCTCATCCATTTTGACACCAACTAATGCCAATTAAGCCACCAACATATTGAATGCTTCTAAGTGGTCTTTGATTCATCCACCCTCTTCCATTCTCAAGGAATACAATTTCTTCCTCAAGAAAATCTTGTTCACTAAAGATTTGGCTTGATACATCTCACCAAGTTTTTTCCATAGTTTTTATTCAGAGGTCTCCTCATGGACATTGATTAAAATAGAGTCTTCCAAGAAAAGTCTTATTAGACCCTTGGCTTTATGGTCCATAACACCATATTGAGCAGCTTGAGTAGGATCTACAAGCCTTGAAACATTCTCATCAACAGCATCCCACATATCTCGATCTATCAACATATTCTCCATCTTTAGCTTCCACATCTCGAAATTATTTCCAAAAAATTTATCCACCTCTATTCTCCCTAATGAACTTTCCATCTAAAAATTCTTGTAACAAAATCACAAAGTGTCTTCTACACAAGCTCCCACTCAAATTTGGATTAGTTCAAAAAACCCAACAACCCACAACTAAAATCAAAGGTGATCAGGTTTTGATACCACTTGTAAGGAAGCTAAGGTAGCAAAACAACTTCCTAGACTAATCTTGAGAGGAGAATAATGAAAAAATTTATAGATATTTAATGGTTACATAAACTTAAGAAGAATAAATATAAGTATCATGCATACCATGACACGGTGATTTACGTGGGGAAAACCCTTTCAAAAGAAAAACTTCACACTCCAAAAGCCACCCAATATATTATTCAGAAATCATAAAGATTACTTGATATACTTGCAAAGAAATCTTCTCACAGCGGTATCACCACCAGAGATCAAGAGACAACATGACCACTATCAAACTCTCAGAAAACATCACACTACTGCAGTCGTAATACAATGCCCTCATAAAATAGGGTTACATTCTAGGGCAAGACAAGCGAACAAAATATCTGTCATTAGATCTAAAACCTAATAATGTATGGTCCAAATTTATAATATATCATTATTTAATGTATGTCGGTCATTTAGGAGTTTTTGTTAACACGCTCACATTTTTCTCTGTGCTACCAATGTATACACCTATCGGTGTAACTAGGAAATAAATAAATAAATAAATATATATATATATATATATATATATATATATACATCCTATCAACAATAAACCTTATATAATTGCAAGGTTGAGACACATTTTTCCAACACTCAAGAGATTTTTGAAAATATATTATAATTGAAAATCCAAAGATCGGATCAAAAGTTATGACACCGCGAAGTTGTACTACCAAAATTAATAAAATTTCAAAATATCTTCTCGAGGAAGTTACACTTTCCAAAAGATTCTAGGGTAGTTACACCTTCCAAATAAAGGATGTGAATGGGGGTTACAGAGGGGAGGGAAAAGCAACATAGATGGTGGCTCCATTTTGCAGATTTGCAGATTTATGTAACTAAAAAATTCCATGTGATGGCAATCGTAATGTTGTAATTTCATTTTCATTTTAGTGATAATAGAAAATATTTTATTCCTTCTTGTATTTTATTTGTGCAATTCTTTGTTGTTGTTGTGAGTTTCAGATTGTAAGGGGAGTACCCTTCATCAAAGACACTCTTGATCCAACTAATATGCAATATTTATGAAATATTTTTGGATTTTTGTGAATTTAAATGATGCAAGAATGCAATTTTGAAACCCTAAATGAGATGCAAAATAAACTAATGTAGATTCTAGATCTAGGATTTTAGAGACTTCCAAATCAGAAGTTATGATGTACAATTTAGGGTTCACCAAAATGAAACATAGAAAAAGGGGGTAGGTGAGTTATGTGTATAGTCAATATGGAATGATTAAAAGGTTTAAACCCACCTACGCTTTTCCAAATTTCATTAGAAAAAGAGATCTCAAAGAGGTAGGGTTGACTTTCAACCTTAAGGTGAGTCAACCCTATTTTGGGATCTGATGTTTTCTTATGACAAAAATGACTGATTTGCAATATTGGGAGATGATTTAAAATGCATTAACTAACTAAACTATATGACCTAATGTTGAAAATACATAATTCTATGATAACAAAAATGGAACAGCAATTTTCCAATAGATCTGAGAAGGGCAGAATGGTATGCACCTGTGCCAAAAAGTAGGTTTCAGGGCCAATAGCATAATTGGTTCACCCTAGGGTGAATAGGTCCTAGTGTAGGGGTCCAAAAATACTTTTTTGCAGTCCTATAATCCTAGATCTAAGCTTATGATTCCTCCAGGTTTGACTTTTGAAAATTTGGAAATAAAACTTGTAAGTGAGTTTCCGTAGCTTGACAATAATAAAGACAACTTTGACAACTTTGCAAAATTGCTCCTTTGATCCACTTTCAGTCATTCTTCACCTATAAATCTACCCATACAAAGAGAAAGGAAAATGTTTGTTTTTTGGTGAATGGGGGTTTTCCTTAGTCAAACCCCATGTTGGTAATTAAACCTTGATAAT
>CM021106.1:35008879-35207699 GCA_007115665.2 Sequoiadendron giganteum | reverse complement strand
CTTGTAGTTTTCACCTAAAGACATTTCTTTTTTTGTTTTATTCTTTCTATTTTTGTGACTGGATGATTGCACAAACTCCCCGAAGTAAGCTATATAATCCATAGGATCCAGGGGCGACCAAGTAAGATATTGTAATGTATGTTACGATCGAGGACTCGACATGTTGTATCTATGATAACTGGTCCCACCCAGAGTGGAATTGTAATGACGCCTTTAGAAGCGTGTTCTTCATCATTGTATGCCTTGATGACGATGCTCTTGGTAGCATCTACATATGCATCAGAGAAGCCAAGAGCTTTAACTAATTTTAAAGAGTAGATGTTCAATCTTGCTCTGCCATCTACTAAGACTCATCTAACCTTATGTTTGTGGACAAAAACCTTGATATGAAGGGCATCATTAGGAGATGGTTTGGGCGAGGAATATTCACTGTCCAAAAAGGTAATGTGATGAGGCGAATTCAGATATCCGACCATAGTTTCAAAATGGTTGACATCAATGTTGGTTGGGACGGACGACTCTTGCAGGACTTTATCCAAGATGGCCTTATGTGCAGGTGAGATATGAAGCAGTTCGGGAATGGATATTTGAGCGGGTGTTTTATTCAATTGCTCAATAAATTAAACCTTATTTGATTTAATCTAACATATTCCTCCTTGTTTAAATAAATAAAAACCATTTATTTAGTTAATCAACTCTTCTCAATTCTGATTTAAATTAATTCATCTATTTAAGTCTAAATGTCAAATCATCTAATTCTTCATTAAATTAATGAAATCCTTGATTAAGTTAATCCTTCTCATTAAAATCCTCTAGAGAATGCAAGTTGCACAATAAATCAATTACTTTGATTTATTTAATTCTCCATTTTCCCTCACATAGCATTAAAAGGGAATATTCCCTTGTTTCAATTCAAAAATTCCAAGTAGACATGTACATCCAACAAGACATTCATTCCTCTTACATGTCCTTGTGCATTGAGCCAAGTGGCATTTATTTCATTCCTTTTTCCCTCTCACATGTCATTTCTCAAATTTTAAATTCCACCTAATGGCATTTATCATGCACATTGACCAAAATGTGCTCATTCCTCAACCATTCACATCTTGACAAGTGGCACTTGGCCATTGGATGTTGAATGATCCCACATTGCTCTATTTTCATTCTCTCTTCCACTTTGGAAATCTATAAATTGGAGACTCCTCTCCTCATTTAGACACACAAACTATGAGTAAACTTACTATGCTCAAATTCACCTTTACTTCACAGATTTCAAGCAAGGTTATTCTCTTCATTTGAGAATTAATCTTACCCATAACATCATTCAGCTTGTTCAAGGATTGGGAAAGGGTTGCTTACTACACAACAAGGTGGTACCAATCCACTATGAGATAAAGGTTTAATTATGTTTCTTATATGCTTTTGTTTAACTTATTTTTCTACTCATTGGTTGCATATTTAGACATGATTAAGTATTTCATAGGGATGTCTAAGTTTGCTGGTTTAAACTAACTTTCGTGCTAAAAATGTGAAATTTTTTAAGCCATCTCTTGCAGATTTTAGCATCCACATTTTGGCGCTAGAAGGAGGGCAGACTTCTAAATTTGTTTTATTTATATCTCCGCTACAAGAAATTTCAATTCGCATAGATGTGTTTAACTATTCTATTAACAGTAGCTTCTACTGTTATTTATGGTTAAAGGTAAAATAAATAATTAAAAAAAAAAAAACCTTTTGCCGATCGTTGCAGTTCACAAAAAGACAGTTATTTACGTTTCTATTCCTTTATGTTATATTCTGTCTGAGAAATCTTCTATTTCTTTATAGTTTAACGACTGAGAAATTTTCCATGGATCACAAATCTTGAATTTTCATTGATAAAGTGTTTAATATTCAAATCATTCAAATCATAATCTGAATAGGTCCTGCTATGAGCCGTTTTCCTATGTCTTTCCTCGCAAATTCTCCCATGTAATTAATCCAGCTTCTCACCGCCTTACCGCGGCCTACACTTCTACTGCTCGCGGTACCGCGGTATCCACTGCCATATCGCGGCCTACCCTTCGACCACCCACGGTATCGCGTTATCCCTCTTCATCACCTCCACCACCTTCTCACCGCAACACCGCCAGCTAAGTCTCACCCCCCGCGGTATTGCAGTTAACCACCACAGTCTTCACAGCCTTACCGCGGTCTACCCGCTAACCCCCATGGTAGTGTGGTAACCATCCACTATCTTCAGTGCCTTATTGTGGTCTACTTGCTAACCCCCATGGTAGCACGGTAACCATCCACCGTCTTCACCGCCTTACTGCGGTCTACCCGCTAACCCCCGCGATAGCACGGTAACCATTCACCATCCTCACCGCCTTACTGTGGTCTACCCGCTAATCCCCGCGGTAGCGCGGTAACCATCCACCGTCCTCACTGCCTTACTGCGGTCTACTCACTAACCCCTGTGGTATCGTGGTTAGCCACCACTGTCCTCACCACATTACCGTGGTCTACCGCCTAACCTTCCACGGTATTGCGGTTAACCGCCACAGCCTTCACTGCATCACTGCAGTCTATCACTTCACCCTCCGCAGTAGCACGGTAAACCTATTAACTGTTTCCTGACTGTCACCGCATTACCGTGGTCTCCTACCGCTAGTGGTAGTGTAGTAAACATGCTAACCGCCACCGCGGTCTTCCATCTGACCACCCGCAGTATAGCGGTAGCGGTCTCGGCCGACTGTGTGAAGCCGCCAACCGCAATACTGTAGCCTGCAGTAAAATAGCAGAGGGGATTAATTCAGGAAATAAACTGTGAGGGAGGAAATTTTTTGCGTTCATAAGGGGGGTTAAATAAATAAAAATTTAGAGATGGCAAGTTTTTTTAAAAATAACTTATGATTAGGACATTAATACATGAGATATTTTTTATGAGATGTTTTATTACCTTTGTATTTTCTTTTGAAGGTTGAACATTGGAATCAGTCCAAGACAAAACAAGATTGGAGAAATTCACAAAAGCATTTTTTAATGCTTGTTGAGCTAGATTTTTCACCTAATTTCAAACCATCTCACATCTATTTTTGGGGCTTAAAATTAACCATTTTGACTTGATCTTTTGGTTAAAATTGAACTTTACAAATTTACTAGATTTCAATTTGGGTCTAAAATTGAACAAGGCAATCTCACATTTCCTTTGGGGCTTAAAAAGAATTCATTATTGCTTTGAGGAATTTAAAATGAACATGTGTTCTTTGTGTCTTGTAATATTTTTTGTAAATTACTGTCATTTGAAAAGGCATATGTGCTTCTCTCGCACCTCACGGCGATCTTGAGAATCAAAAGTCTTTTTGGTGACACTAACTTGCATAAAAGATTGCCTCCACATTTCAATTTGGGTACTTAACAATTGAACAAAACATGCGAGTGTGAGTAAGCTTATTGCGAGTGTTCTCCCTTTGTTTCTAAATGAAGGTTGATAGAACTATGAATATGTTTACTCGCTTTTGTTTATCTTAGAGGGTCTGCCTTGTGGGAAAAAGTAATCACCCAAGGGAACAACCCAACCGGGAACACGCTAAAGCCAAGCGACTTCCAACCGGTATATAAGTGTGGATTCTTGAGGAAAGTTCAAGAATCACGAAGATTATTCCAATGAGATGGATAGAAATGGACTCTCGCCGATGTTGGATAATCCCCCACGAACAGAATGCCCGAATTAGAACCCTTTGTTTAGAAAAAGGCCAAAACCTTATCTATTTTGTTGGTGCAAAAGGTCATGTCCTTTGAAGCCACCCCATGTTATACATGTGGTTTTGTTGTGGAAATGGAAAGTATGCCATGGAAGATTCATGGGTACTAATGCTTGGCTGACCCAAGAAGTGTGTGTCATGGAGGGGAGCCAGTGTGGTCAAGCATTTAGCCATTCATATAAAATATGTGCAGCTGGATTTATCCAAGTGGGAACCCAAAAAAATATTGTCTCATCATCCTAGGGTTGTAAAAAGTGCTTGGAAGTGGAAAACACATTGCTTGGTTCTCGAAAACATTTGCAAAACAAACATTCACAAGACCTCAAAATTTCAAACCCCTTTTAGGAAACAAATACCTTTGATGAATTTAGGCACTCTTGCTTTCCCTAGGGATCATATCCCTAGAGGTTTCTATGTGCTTGGATTCTATCGTCATTTGTTTTCAACAAGGTTAAACATAGGTAGCTTTTGCCCTATTTTCCTTGATTTCCACACAATGGACCTTGTGGGATGAGAAAGAAAGTGGGACATTAGACATATAGTTTGAAACATAAGCAAGCAAGTGTCTTTGATAAAAATAATTCATTAATCCAAGATAAAGGACAAATTGAACCTCATATGTGTTGTTCCAAATGATTTCCCGAAAAGTCAAGATTTCAAAACCAAGGTTCAAAAGGATAAGTCTAAAATCCCATGAACAATGCCTTGAAATTCTCCTTGAAGTCAGAGAGAGACTAGTATACAACTTCTACAAAAAGGCTTCAAGGAATAATCTGACTTTGTATGCATTCTACTATCAACAAAATCTCGAACTCTTTGAAAGGTTTTCTTTCCTCTCATAGGAAGTCTAGCATGTTCTTCAACATCGAGGTCTTGTGAAGAGAGTTGTGTCTAGGTTCAAGTCTAGGATCAAACTTGTCATCCTCATCCATCCCTCCATCAAACCAAATCTCATCACATCATCAAACTTCTTGAGAACTCTAGAAAAATCACTCATGCTAAACTTAAAGGGCTAAACCAAGATCACCCTATCTTGGCCCAACACACCTAGCCAAAATAGTCAAAGCTTTTGGATGAATTTACCTCTAGGCTAACACAACTTCCTAAGGTCCACTAGTTCACAATCACATTGTCTTAACACACTTAGCCAACTCATCCACTTGTGCAAGTTCCCCTAGGATAATACAACTTCCTAGGGACTACAACTTCACTACAATCTTGTTTGACTTAATACACATAGTCAAACCATCATAATCAATCTAAGTCCTAACAAAGTTTAGCATAACCCTTCAAAAGTTCTCCAAAAGGTTTCATTCACTCGCTTCATCCATTATCCCATCATCATCACCACCCTCTTTGATCTTTGGCTTCCCTAGTTCTTCTCTTTTGAGCCTAAAAGGTTAGGATCAAACGATCCCTATTTTTTATGGTTCAGACAAGATTGCAATACAAGAAGAACATGGAAAATATCAGTGAAATATCAACTTCCATTGATATGAGTCAAGTAACCTCCGAAATAAACCTTGCGGGATCAAGCAATCCCCCAAGTAACTCTTCTTTGCCATCACAAAATCCTCAAGAGGAGAGTTATGAAGAGGACATCACAAATGAAGACATGGGGATGACACAATCTGAAATGATAAAAATGGTTCAAAACCCAAAGAATCACAAAATTGTTAGTGCCATGTTCAAGTACTTAAACATGTTAGCGGAAGGAGGGGTGCATTTCCCTTCTAACCTTGATGCAAGAACTAGTATGAACATGCCTCTTACAAATGCATCCCCAATGTCAAATGTCAATCAAGAAATACCTCGCAGCACATCGGCCATCACACCAACCTCACCAAATGTAAACAAGGGGAGTGCCATGTTCCAAGAATTGAAAAGCATCGCCTTGTGGCCAACAACGAGGTAGCTATCACTACCGCGATGGATAATTTTATCCCGGTAAACCCATAACACCCATACGTCCCACTCACATTCCACAATCTCATTGGTTCATCTTCATTCCGTGCCTCACCAGCTTGTCAATCAAACATACAAACTTCTCTATCACAAGGAGAAGGTGGTTTGTTTGGAACAACCGATGTTGCTAATCCCTTTTCTTTCCAAGGCAGCATACCATCTCTTCCACCATTTCCATTTGCAACCACATCACCACTCGTATTAGCATTTCCTCCCCTAAAAATCGATAGTTTCTCAAAATAGGGAAATGTGAACATCACAGCAACAAGTGGCGACCATCCAAGCCACTACGACAAATGCATCAACCGGTCCTCAAATATCCCAAAGGATACCCTTTCAAGGATCGAGTATCTCCACCACCCCTCCCATAACCCAAATCCCAACCACCACCATAACCTTCTCACCAGCCACAACGGTTGGCATCATTCCCGTTCCACCACCAATCCCACCAAAAGCCAACATGGCCAATTCATTCACCACCCTAATCCAAACCCTTCAAAAGGCCAACCAACAAAGAGTACTCAACCAAAAGCAGCAAGCCCAAGCTCAAGCTCAAGCCCAAGATCAAGCCCAAGCTAAGGCTCTAGCTCAAGCACAAGCACAAGCTCAACAATAGGTGCAAGCACAAAACCAAGCGTAATTGCAAGCAATCCATCTGCAAGCATACCAACAAGCCCTACAAGAATTTCAGGCACAATAACAAGCTAAACAACAAGCTTTGTTGGCACAATAGCAGCTCGAGCAACAACAAGCTTTGTTGGCACAACAACGGCTAGACCAACAACAAGCTTTACTAGCACAATAGCAGATTGACCAATAACAGGCTTCATGGGAACAACAACAGATGGACCAACAAGCATTGTTGGAACAATAGCAACAAGATCAACAACAAGCATTGTTGACACAAATGCAAGCATACCAATAGGCTTTGAATGTACAGTAGAGCTTGCATCAAACACCCACTAGTACTCCTCCTATCCATCAAACACCTCAAACACCTCACAACTCATTCATTCCACCTCCCAACCCAAGCAAAGATGTCACAACACAAATCAAACTACTCTCACAGCAAGTGTTGGACTTACAAGAAGGAAAAATAACAAGGACACCAAGCAACTTGTGCCCTTATCCTTTCAACAGAAGTCTCACCATGATACCGTTCCCAAAGGGATTCAAGATCCCCAAATTTGACAAGTATAATGGAACGGGTAACCCTAAAAACTACATCAGGGAATTTCAAGTGCATTGCATGGAGATCGCATACGATGACACATATCTAATGCGATTGTTCCCCCATAGCCTGACTGGTCCAGCCATGGAATGGTTTTCTCACCTACCACGGGCATTAAAAAATTCAAGGAAATTGTGGAGGCTTTCCTTAAGAACTATGCTTTTAATATGGGTGCGGATGTTAGTTTGGAAGAACTATCCGCACTCAAACAAAGAAAAGGAGAGCTATTTGCATCCTTCTTACAAAGATCACAATCCAAGGCCAATCAGAGCAAGTGGACCATGCCAGAAGAACAACAAGTTTGCACCATCATATCCAATATAGATGAAAACTTGGCATTCTACTTGAAAATGCAGTGCATCACATCCTATGATCAACTGATCCCAAAGGCGCTCAACATTGAAAGAGCCCTTATTGCGAGAGGAGGCACATCAACATTCACTCCACCACAGGATAATTTCCCATCTAACAACTATAATGATAAACCTCGGACATGGTCGAGGAACAAAAATATCACAAATGACGGTGTGGTCGATGCTAAAGTGGTCATCAGTTCCCCTAAGTAGAACATCCAAACCCATCAACCGCAAAATTATAATCGCAACAATGTGTAGACTAATGCGGTAGTAGCACAGCAACAACCAACGCCCACCAATCAAATCAATAACTTGGCTAATCAAGGAGGACCCCCTCCCCGAGGAGGACCCCCTCCCCAAGGTAAGTGTCCCCCCAAGAGGAAGTTCATGGCTCTTGGTGAATCTATCGAATCCATCATGAAGAAATTGGTCAAAGAAAACCTGATCAAAATCTCTAACTCCGAGCAATACACGGAACCCATTACTAAACTGCCATGGTATAACGAAAATCTCCTTTGTGACTTTCACAAGATCAAAGGACTTACTACCACCAATTTCATGAGGTTGAAAGACATCATCCAAGACTTAATCGAGGATAAGATCATCAATATCGAACCAAGACTTGAAAATATACATGAATCCGATGCTGAACCACAACCAAGGGAACAATCAAGGAAATAATCAAGGGAACAATAAGTGTAAGAAAAAGTATGCTAGTGCTAATCTAGTGTATGAGGAGATAGTCGGATGTGTCGATGATATGGTCACCATCATAAATGTCAAAGGAGCCAACAATGACTGTGGAGTCACCACACGTGGCGGAAAGGTTACCATTGTCGGGGCACCAACTAAGACCCCCATTTCTAATACAAAATCCATCCCTTATGACTACAACATCATTGACCAGCTAAAGACAACCCCTGCCCAAATCTCCGTCATGGAACTATTGAAAATTTCCGCCACCCATAGGAAGATCCTTGATGAAGCATTAGTTGCATCCACCATCTCCGCCACCCTTGACACAGACCAATTCCAAGCTATGGTGGGTAACATCGCTACCCCAAATCTCATTACATTCTCTGACCAAGATTTCCCCCCACAGCCATCTCATAACCACACACTCCACCTTCAAGTGCTCATCCATAAAAAGAAAGTCAAACGAGTCCTGGTGGATGGAGGTGTAGGCCTTAACATCTGTTCTCTAAAGCTCATAAAGAAATTGGGATTCACTGAGGATTCCATTAATAAAAACAAAAGCATCACGATAAGGGCATATGATGAACAAGAAAGAGTGTCTCAAGGCACTATCAAAATCCCCATCCAAGTGGGACCAACAACTATGGAGACCACC
The DNA here is from genome assembly GCA_007115665.2 of Sequoiadendron giganteum. Classification (NCBI taxonomy): domain Eukaryota; kingdom Viridiplantae; phylum Streptophyta; class Pinopsida; order Cupressales; family Cupressaceae; genus Sequoiadendron; species Sequoiadendron giganteum. Next base: position 35,199,050 of record CM021106.1, on the reverse strand, counting down.
TGTCAGGTCCTCGACCTTGACCTACCATATAATATCCTCCTTGGACGCCCCTGGATCCATGGAATGAAGGCAGTGGCCTCGACGTATCACCAATGTATCAAGTTCTCACATCAGAATGAGGAGGTCACTATATATGGGGATCCCGAACCTTTCACTTACTACAAAAATTTGGAAGCCAAGTTTTATAAAATCCCCCAAGTACCAAAGAATGATGAAGGCCCATCCACTTCATACATCAACCCAGCCAACCTCGCTTCCACTTCTACGACAGAGACATCCGCCATCCTTGACATATCCAAAATCAAAAACATGATCCAGGACAAGGGATGCGGTGACTACAGAATGAAAAGGAATGCATTTGTTGTAGGAGAGTTACCACAATCTCCTAGGTCACATGGACAACCTCAACCAACTGAAACACCTATCCACGTTGTTAGGGAAACCCCTGTGGGTTCCACCGTTGGGGGATCTTAGTAGAGAAAATGTGGATGAGGGAGATAACTCAAATACATTATACCAAGATGAAAGGTCCACCCCCACCCTATCCATTGATGAAGCTAACAGAGGGTTGCAAATGATGTTTGGTATGGGCTATAATAGGAATGAAAGCCTTGGAAGAAACAGTGATGGACGATTGGAACCCATCATTGTAGAAAGAAGAATGTAGAACCTTGGCCTTGGGTATACTCCTCTGAGTATAACCCTACGTGGCAGAGGTACACCCAGAAGGGTGGTCAGGTCCTCTCCTTAGGTAATAGTAACTACTCCTAGACCACTTGTATGCCTAGGTATCCCACTTGATAACTTCACCTTTGACGTCACTAATGTTTGTGCCAGTAGTGATGATGATGATACCATAGCAAGTCTCCCTAGGCTCTTTGAATATTCCACCCTGTTAATGATTAGTGCCTCCATAGCCGAGTCAAACCAACAAACCCACCGAATCACCTTAGTACACCTGCAACTCATCAATAACGATCAACGAGGACCACCAATTCTAGACTCATTAAAAAATGATGAGGCGCTCTCAGAATTCATGGGACTAAGGGACACAGTTCTATGTGGAGATCATAAGGCAGGCTTCAACATCACATTAGACACCTAGGCATACTATGGGGAGACGATTGAATCCTTCAATCGCAAAAGGAAAGTATCAAGAATAAGTTCGGCGTTATTGAGTGAAAACCACACTGTGGCGCTCTCTAACCACAAAACTATAAAAATAAAGGACACATCCAATGGTGAAAACCTCTCCGAGGTGCCGGAGGATGAAGGATTCAATCTCCCCCCTACTACTTTACATCAAGAAAAGTCGGTAGTCCTGGCATAGCAGTGCAACCCTATCAACTTGGGAACAGAAACAAAACCACAAATCACTTTCTACACCAAGTCGCTCTTAACAGAGGAACAAGAACTATTAGCAATATTCCTGAAAGAAAGAAAGGTAAAATTTTCATGGACCTATGCTAACATTCTAGGTCTGGATCCTGAGGTGGTGGTTCATCATTTGGCTGTTGACCCTGGAGTGAAACCAGTCAGACAAAAGTTAAGAAAAATGCACCCACAAATAGCTTTGCTTGTGAAGATAGAATTACATAGACTCTTAGGCGTTGGCTTCATACGACCAATTGACTATCTAGAATGGGTATCTAATATTGTGCCAGTCACAAAACCGAATGGAGGAATCCGTATCTACACAGACTTTAGAGATCTAAACAAGGCATGTCTTAAGGATGATTTTCCACTACCCAACATTGACATGATAGTGGACATGACGGTCGAACATGAGATGCTATCATTGATGGATGGCTTCTCAGGATACAATTAGATAATGATAGCAAAGGAAGTCCAACATAAGATAGCCTTTACATGTCCTTAGGGCACCTACTGCTGGAATGTGATGCCATTTGGGCTAAAGAATGCAGGAGCTACATACCAAAGAGCCATGACACTGATCTTCCATGACATGATTCAAAAAACTGTTGAGGATTATGTGGATGAAATATTGGCTAGATCAAAGAAAAGGCAGAATCACATAGTGACTTTAAGTGCAATTTTTGATAGGCTAGAAAAATACAAGGTCAGACTCAACCCAAAGAAATGTGTCTTTGGGGTACAATTAGGAAATTTGTTGGGGTACATAGTTTCAATGAGAGGGATAGAAGTGGATCCTACAAAAGTAAAAGAAATCCTTGATATGGAAGCACCTAGAACACTAAAACAACTTAGAGGATAACAAGGTAGACTCCAGTCCATCCAGAGATTCATAGCACAACTAGCAGATAAATAGATCGCCTATTCACACCTACTCCACAAGGGAGTAGCATTTAGGTGGGACAACAAGTGCGAACAAGCATTCAAAGAGATCAAGGAATATCTACTTACACCACCTGTGTTGATGCCACCGATTGTAGGGAAACCATTGATTCTATAAATCTCAGCAATGACAGCGGCCCTCGGGGCCCTTTTAGCCCAACATGATGAAAAGGGAATTGAGCGAGCAATTTACTATATCTATAGAAAAATAATAGGGCATGAGCTCAATTACACATCAATAGAAAAATCTTGCCTAGCAGTGGTGTTTACAGCCCAAAAATTTAGACACTACATGCTAGCTCATCAAATTAAGCAAATTGCCAAGATAGACCCCCTCAAATATCTATTGTCAAAAGCAATGCTTACAGGCAGAATGGCTAAATGGGTAATGATACTATCTGAACATGATATTGAGTATGTCAAGCAAAAATCAATCAAAGGACAAGTTATTGTAGACCAACTAGTAGAAGCTCCCCTCTACACAGACAACCCGCTCGTATCAAAATTTCTAGATGAGTCCCTTTTCAATCTCAGTATAGCCGACCACTGGAAATTGTACTTTGATGGCTCCCACACACAACATGGATCAAGAGATGGTGTTTTCTTCATCACCCCACAAGGGGATTGCATACCGAGGTCTTATAAGTTGGCATTCCCCTCTACGAACAACATTGCAGAATATGAGGCTTTAACCCTAGGTCTCAAGATTACGGCACAGTGGTGAATCATGGCATTAAAAGTCTATGGCGACTCACGGCTTATCATTAACCAAGTCAATGGTGAATACCAAACTAAAGATGATAAGCTCGCACCATACAAAAAGGTAGTAGAAAGCCATAAGGAATCATTAATCGACATCACCTTTGAGAAAATACTAAGGGCAAACAATAGAGTAGTTGATGCAATGGCAACAATCGGATCGTTACTAGATATCCCTCGCAACGTCTTGAAACATGAATTCCTCGTAGAGCAGCTTCTCGTACCAACTTTAGAGGTACCAAAATCAGAGTACGCATGTGAACGCGTAGGTCCCAGTGATCTTTGGTACCATGACATTTACACCTATCTAAGATTAGGAATCCTCTCGGCTGACATTACCCAGAACCTAAAGCGAACCTTTGTCAAAATGTCCTTACGATTTTTCATCTTAGGAGAGACCCTCTTCCATAGAAGTATCGATGGAACCCTGTTACGGTGCTTAAAACCTAAGGAGGCCTTGAATTCTTTAACGGAGGTACACAATGGCACTTGCGGTTTGCATTCGAGTGATATGACCTTGGCTAAGAAGTTGCTGAAAACCGAGTACTACTAGCCGACAATGGAGAGAGAGGCACATGACTTTGTCAGAAGATGTCTACAATGCTAGTAGCATGGAGATCTCATTCATGCACCAACTCAAGAATTACATCCCATTGTTACACCTTGGCCCTTTTCCCAGTGGGGGCTCGATCTCATAGGTAAAATCTCACCCACCTCATCTAACGGCCATAAGTTCATTATCATCGCCACTGAATATTTCACAAAGTGGGTCGAAGCAATTCCCATGACTTACATCATGGGTAAGCAAATATCCAAGTTCATCTTGAACTACCTCATTTTTCGATATGGTGTTCCCTAATCCATTATCTCTAATAACGGGACACCTTTCAAGAATCAGGATGTCCATGATTTGTGTGAAAAATTCAAAATCCAACGCTGCTTTTCCACCCCATATTACCCACAAGGCAATGGCCAAGCAGAAGCTACTAATAAAACCATCCTTAAGATCCTTAAGAAAACAATCAATGACTCCGGTCATGACTGGCATCTGCAGCTAAACCCCACCTTATGGGCCTACCACACCAGCATCCGCACGCCAACAGCCGCCACCCCATTTTCCCTGGTCTATGGATCAGAAGCCATCCTCCCTATCGAGATCGAGCTTCTGTCCCATAAAATATCTTTGCAAAACCTCATCATAGATGAGGAATATAGGGTTACAAGACTGAATGAGCTAGAGTTACTAGATGAATGACGCATGGATGCCCTAAATCATCTACAGGTCTACCAGAATCACCTGAAACAAAGCTACAACAAGAAGATCAGACAACACACCTTCCAAATTGGTGACCTTGTGCTAAAGGAGAACCAAAAGAATGTGCCAAACCCGGATACAAAAGGAAAGTTTGAGCCTAATTGGCTGGGACCTTTCATCATCACAACAAGCTATAAATCAGGGGTATATCAGTTGTTGACACTAGAAGGCGAGCCTCTGCAAGAGCCCATGAATAGTTGTCATCTCAAAAATTTCTATGCCTAAGAACTTGCAAGGTATAAAATCAGAAAATACAAAAAAAATCAGAAAAAGTCCTGAAAAAATGGTTACCTTGATGAAAACCTGGAAAATAGGCATCTTGGCGACAACAAAAAAAAGTCAAAAATTTAAAAATCCAAAAAAATCAGAAAAAAGATTGAAAACAGCAAAAAAATCATCCTCTAGTGAAAACCACTTCGGTGGCGTTTTGGACAAGTACCTTGGTGAAAACCTAGCAAACAGGTGCCAAGCATAAATAAAGCACTCTCTATCCACTAGGATCTGCATAACTCACTCATCCATTCCATCACATTTCATTAATCATCCATACAGCCATCCGCTCGCATCCATACCATAGCTTGAGTTGGTGTCCATATCATATTCCACCATAGTACTACTTGGCATATTCCTAAGGTCAGTTTGTCTTGCCTTTATCGAAGTAATCTATCGCACCATGTTGGGGGCATGTTTTTGTATTGGCATCGGATCAAATTCGTGTATAATCTTGAAATCTTCTTGAAACGTCAAAAAATCCAAAAACATTCAAAAAAACATCAAAAATCAAAATCATCCAAATCATTCAAAAATCCAAAAACATGTCGAAATATCAAAAAATCTTCAAAAAAATTCATCATTGAGTCTTGTTAGTATTTCACCTTGTCGAACTACGTCATCTCTGAGCTTGAACATAGGCAAGGTTGATCTTTGATCATGCCCCGAGACAGTAGGGTTAGTCCTTTAGGCATTCGTTGCATTTGGCAATCCGTTTGTCCATCTATTTTACATTTAGGTCAGTCTTTAGGCATCCATCGCATTGGCAATCCATTTTCCCATCTAAGTCTGCATCTTAGGTCAATCCTTTAAGCATTAAAAAGTACAATCCATTTGTCCATCTTATCATAAGTCAGAACGTCATCAATCGAACTATGTGTTCTCTACATGTATAACGTAGCAAGGCTAATCTATGGATCAGCTCCTGAGACCCCTAGGATAGGTCTTTAAGTTAGTATCTTCATCACAAATCTCGAAAATACCAAAAACGTTTGTAAAACATCTCAAAATACCAAAAACAACCTCAAAATATTTGAAAATCCAAAATGGTGCATCCATTTCATTTCGCTTTCACCCGCGATATTCATCACTCATAATAAAAATCAATCGTCACCTTCACCCTTTGGTGAGTCAGTCAGAAGCAAGTCTAGCAGGTTCCAAATTGAACACTCTAATCATCAGAGTCTTGAAAGTCTAGATCAGTGAGTCAACAAGTTGGTCAACTCAGAATATCAATAGCTTTTCACCCAAATCAGTCCCATCAAAACCCTGATCACAGCATGTCCTAGGATGAAGGTTTCCTATGATGGAGATAAGCATCAGGTACCCCACAGTAGTTAGTCTTGGCTAGCAGTATGAAGAACATTAGCTTGTTTGGTTTGCTTTATTGGGTCTTTTATTGACTTATCTTATTTTGTCCACATTCCAAGGACCTCTCGATGATGCCTAAACAAAATAGGTTTAGAGAGAAAGGAATGGGGCAACGGTCATTATCTTTTTTATCTACTGTGCTTGTGGGATACACTTGTAAAATAACTTAGTCATACGTGATTTGTTTGGTTTGTAGGGAGGGTGTTTTAAGTATCTTGTTGACCACATAGGAAGGCTTGTTTTTCTATGTTTTGGTTTGAGATTTTTAGAATGTCTAAACTACATCCTGAATGAAGTATGCATGCTAAGTGTGAACAAGAATGCTCCTATCTGATTGATGAGTCAAAGTCCATCACACTAGGTACAATGCCATCCTGGTCCTTTATACCTTGATGCATAATACCTATGTGTGTTATCAAACATAAAGTAATTAGCCCTTTGAAAATCCCAACTCCTAATAAGCAATATATCATCATCATCGGTAATAATGTGAACTTGTGTGGATCCTCCTTCCATCCATCTTATTCTTCTTATTCTTCTATCTTTACTAACATTTCTATCTAAAATCGGTGTGTTCAATCAAGGTATACAAGATACTACCCATAGTCAAGGACTATCTATACATCGTCAGATCTATCTACATCAAAGAATTATCTTTCATCCTTTGATCAACAGAGCCACTCAACTCGCATCTTTATCGTGATCTCAATCGGAAAACCATCCATTTCCGTTTGATCTCTCGAGGGAAAAGTATATCAGCATAATCCTTCCACTGGGGCAATAGTGGGGCATTCGAAAAAAATCGAGAAATTTTGAACTTTGATCACAGCAGTTTATTCTTTGAATCAATGCAATAAGTACATTGCTTCAAAGAGGGGCAAAATGTAGACATGGAAAATGTACAATTTCAGTTTGACACACTTATTAATGACATTCCTTCCTGAATCATACTCTCAACTTTTCATCATATTCTGCCTCTTAATTTAATGAGTCATAATTCATTTAATTAAGTCTTTCTCCTTCAGTGATTAAATTAATTGATTTAATCTAATTAACCTAACATTTATGTTTAATGAAATAATTCATTTTATTTGATTAAATTCTCTAAAGTCCTCTTATTAAATTAAATAAATTAAACCTTATTTGATTTAATCTAACATATTCCTCCTTGTTTAAATAAATAAAAACCATTTATTTAGTCAATCAACTCTTCTCAATTCTAATTTAAATTAATTCATCTATTTAAGTCTATATTGTCAAATCATCTTGTGTACGTTAGAAAAATGCGTGATTAATTAAACAATAAACTAAACACACCGAGGAGACATTAGATTGAAAGAAAGTTAATATAGAAAGCATAAATGCAAACTCTCATAGCAGCAGCTCTTTCAAATCCATCCCATCATCCTCTATCTGCAAGGATTTGATAAAAGATGTTGGCTCTCAGTTGTGTAAGTAGCAGCTTGTTGAAATGACAACTTAAGAAAACGAGATTGAATAAAAATGCATATGCATGACTATATGAGTTAAGCTATGAAATTGAAATGCTAATTAAATGCTAGAAATGCTTGATAAAACTAAAATGTGACTATAATGACTACGTATGAAAATCTAGAATTCAAGGTTCTTTTCAATTCACAAGAGGGTTGTATTTATAGATTTTTGAAGGCAAGAATCCCATTAGCCAGGATCAACGGTTGAGTTCAAACCTGTTAAAATGAACGGTGAGAGATCGAGAATTTGAAAAAAAGATGAAATTTTAAGAGACAGATGGAAGGTGTCTACATAATTAAAATAGATAATATTTAATTATGTGAGAGAGAAATATAAAAAGGCTTTAATTAAATATTGAAAATATTTAATTATGTGAGAGAAATGAAAAGCTTTTTTTTAATTAAATATTTGAAAATATTTAATTATGTGAGAAGAGTGAAGAATTTCAGAAAGTGTTTTAATTAAATATTGAAAATATTTAATTAAATGTGAAATGAAGAATATCATTTAAATTTAGAATTTAAACTTGTGATAATTAATATAAATAAATTGTGAAATCTATTTAATTAATTAAGAGGAAGATAGCATTAATTAAATAAACTTATTTATTTAATTAAACTAGAAGAATTAGAAAAATGAACAATATAAATAATTAAATTTATTTATATGTAGATGACTTAAGAATATTAATTAAATAATTCATATTTAATTAATTAACAAGTTTGGTTAACCGTGACCATTTTTAGATGTGTACATTTTGCCCCTCTTTGCAGTGATGTGTTTTACGCATTGCTTCAAAGAATTTTGAACTAGAATTTTAGAAATTACCAATGCTATATGCCCCCTCGAGAGATGAATCAGATAAAGATGATTTTTGAAATCTTTTTACTGATTTTCTATCTAATTCATCGACCGATAAAGATGATTTGATGAAAACCCCTATTGAAAGATTAATATGAAGATGAAGAACTTTTATTTTGCCCCGATTGATGATGCTTTTCGATTGATTCAGCATGTGATAGTGAATTTGTGATGATTGATTGATGATAACTGATAAGAATGATAGGATAGATTGATTGAGATTATGCAGATGAGATGTGATGGATATGATAATGATTATGCACAAACTAATATGGATGCAATCTATCTAATATGCAAACTAAAATGCAAAGTTGTCATTTTGTGAGCTGCTTTATGCTTTACGTTTCATCATTGAGCCTTTTGATATGTTGGAAGTTAGTACAAGCATCAACGAGTATGTTAGCACCAATGATGACCTGAGTACTTCTTTCATAATGTTTGATGTAGCAAGTTAATACAAGCATCGAGCTATAATTGAACCAAGATGACCTGAGTATTGCTTGCATAAATAGACAAAAGTTAACCATTTTCTTATGCAAATTCTAAAATGTCATCAATGATACGTTGTAGAGCATGTCCCACAACAAATTTGCACAATACTAATGATTAGCTTATAGATAACAAGCAAAGAAAAATCATACTTCTTCCTTGTGATTCTAGTTCAATACATCATTGAATCACTCCAAAGATATGATGTCATCAAGTATCAAAACAACAATTTGCAACTTATTTGCGTTAAGTTTATCATTTATTTTATTCAAATTAAGATCATCCAATTTGTTTTAAACATCTGACAAAATAGTCATGTAGGCTCAGTCTAATTGGACAAATTTTGTGGCTCTAATATTCTGATTCTAGACATATGTTATCAACTACCTACTAAAAAAAGGAAAACTCCCAGAGGCGAACTGCATGACGATATCAGTGCTCTGTTTTGAGATTTTGTTGAAAACCAAGCTAAGGTTGATTGATCAGATTGATGGATTGATAGTTTGACTAAGTGTGTTGAGCCAAACAAAGATGATAATGAACTTGTAAACCCAAGGAAGTTGTGTTATCCTAGAGTAAACTCGTTCACAAGATGATAGTTTGACTAAGTGTGCTAAGTCAAACAAGGTGATAATTGATTGGATTCGATTGATTAAGATTGATGAAGCTTGATTTGGAACAAAATTATTTTGATGATTTGATGTGACACTGACATGCAAGTTAGATGTAACTGATATGAATTATTTAGATTGATGTTCGATGAAAGATAAAGCTTGATAAGGAGCATCTTCCTGTCAAAATATGCCATGGGCTAGTGATTTGGATCTTTTGGCTCGCCAATGCTTGACCAATTTGATTTTACGTCTTCCAATGTTCAGATCACCACATAAGTTGGAGGATATATATCAAGGTTCATTCCTGAAGCAAGATGTAAACATCTACCCCCAGTGTCTAGCAATGTTTGAATGGCCATGGGTGGATTCTTGAATAGGTGTATGGATAGATACTGTAAGCATGCAAAGGATGCCAAGGATTATCTTGTGACAAGATAAGGTGTTCAAACAGAGGAATGCTCATTCGGATAATGCTTCAAGGCTCAGATAATGTTTGGATTGGATAGTATCAATGAAAGTGACCCATGTCAAGATGTTTACCATAAACAAGCGTAAAGTGTTTACCAAACTTTGTCGAGATCAAGATAATGTAAATAGATGGTAATGGGCTAGATAAACGATTCATGGATGAACGAATGATATGGCTGGAATGTTGGCTTTATTATGGATACGATAAGATGCTTTCTCTTGAATTGGCGCACGTAGATGTTCGATTCTACACATGATGCCTGTTTTCTAGGTTTTCATCATGGTACCTGTCCAAAGTGCCTTCGAAATGGTTTTCGCTAGAGGACGATTTTTCTCTTTATTGTTTCCAATCCCTTTTTTTCTTTTTTTTTATAGTCAATCTTAAAATGGCCATATCTTGGTCATATTTTGGTCTTTTTCGGAGCTTTTTTTTTTTGAAATGGGGTAGAATTTCATAAGCTATCTAATGGTGTAGGTTTTTATAAACTTTCATAGAGTTAAAATTTTCAAATTCTCACTTAATATCAAACCACAATGAAACTTTGTCTAAATTTTAGGGTTGTTATGCTTAATCATTTATCTAACCCTCATATCTTCTTGTTTCTTGATTCCATATAATATTTAGAGCTTGTATTGCATATTTAAAGGACCATGGAGCATGAAAATTAAAGAAAAATCATTATCACATGATTGTAACAAGTATTTTTAAACACTTAAGGAGCAATTATAATCTCATTCTTAAATTGTTGTCTGGATCTGACGCGACCGTGGCCAGTGGTTTTATTGATGTATGGGGAATAAAATGAACCAATCCTAGGATAGAAATTTAAAATCTGGAATTTATCAATCCTATGCTAGTCACCACATGCTATTTTGCAGTTAAAATGAACTTCATGCCTATTGTGAAGCAACATCTTCACTTAGTTTAAATCATTGTCATTTGGTGCTATAAAAAGAACATTGTTTGTTTTGCTTGTGGCAGTAGGTCTATGCTCTCCCCTTAACTGGGTGACCAAAATACCAAACTACCTTTTCATTTTCATGCAATGTTTATGCTTTATTACATCCTTTAGAGGGCCTGTCATAGTGGGAAAAATTACTCACCCTACGGGAATGACCTAAGTGGGAACAACCAAAGCTAGGTTTTCCAACCCACTATAATCAAAAGCGAATTCAGGGAAAGTTCGCAATTCGACGGCAGTGTGCAGGATAATCATCCCCAAAACCTTTGTTCTAAAGGTTGGGAGGTCTCCTAAGGGATTTTATCTATTGTCGCGTCGAACAAAAACCTTGACTATGAACCATAGTGTAGAAAGCTAGCTGAGTCAGTAACCAAACATCATTTTAATCACGGTGCAAGGGGAGCGAAGAATCTTCCCCCAAGACACTCACCATATAATCACCGCGAATTGTTTGCTCAGGGGATTTGGTATCCACTTCCGTCACCTTGAGTACACACATGGAAAAGACAAAAACACGGGTGCCCTATAGGGGGTGACATGGCTATGTGATTCGACGCGATTTCAAGTTGTGGGCTGTGATTTCTATGATGACCTATTTGACAACTAAGAGTGAGTCTGCTTGGAATGCTTATTTTGTTCAAAACCTATAAAAATCTCAAGAACATACACTCAATGTTTTAGATTCTACGTCTTTAAAAACAATTGTCTTCCTATTGCATGTTGTGTTTTCAAAACATTAATTCAGATAAGATCATCTAGAAAAAACAAGAATTTGGCAAATCAAACCATGAAATTTATGTTAAGGGATTGGAAATAGAGAAAAACTTGGAAACATTAGGCTTTTGCAAAATCCTTATTTTCACAAACTACGATCAAAACATCACAAAGTGCAACATCACCTTTATTTCTGATTTCTAGTTTAATTCCCACAACAAGATCATCATCCTTCCAACCAGGGAATCACGAGCTAAAAATTGGAAATTTCTTTAGTCATAGAATTCTCATTCTATTTTGACTAAGATATCCCACAAATTGCACTGTCTCATTCTGTGATCAAATTTAGTTGAAATTTGGTGTAATCATATGCTTATTTCCAAAAAGTCCTAAAAACAAAGAGGACAAAAGAAGAGATTCACTTTAAAACATGGGTGATAGGGAAGAAAATCTTGTTCATAGGCTTTATGGAAATAGTTCAAATCAAGAGATAACAAAAGAAATGCTTCAAGAAGCTGAACAAGATCCATAATTTCTCTTAACTATGGAAAAGATCATAGAGAAAAATAAATAAGGATACTTTCTTTTATTGGTAAACCAAGGTGCCAAATTTCCCTCTGACTACAATATGGAGAAAATTAAAAAGAATCTTGAAAAGAATGAAACTCCCTTAAACGATCTTGGTACTCTTACCCAACAAGTAAGAGCACTCCAAAGGAAAATCAAGGAAATAAAAGGGGGCACAACTAAAAAGTCCTTTGACAGAAATATGAATGTAACCTCTTCTCCTCCAAAAGCAACATCATCCAAATTCAATGTTTCTGAATTTTTGCAAAGGTTAAAGGGGAAGCCCAAATCTAAGCCATCAAATAACATTGACCAATCCTATCATGCCATGCATTTATCTTCATCCCCCATAATTCAAAATGAACCTCATAGTTCTTCCACCCAATTCAATGAACCCATTCAATTACTTTCTTCTATCATATCCTCTACATCCAATGATTCATTTCAATCTACACATCTCGATCAAAAAATTCTCTTTACTCCATCCCGTGATACCAAAATTCTACAAACCCTTCCAATATTTGATCAAGATCCCATATCTCAAGGATCATATGATGATCCCCTCCTTTCATTATTCACCCATGATAATCCTCTTCCATCTCAAGAACAAAATATTCTTCCAAATCCTGCCTCCACCCCATCTTATGAATCCATACCCTCTCATGACTCAATCACATCCCAGAAGCATGACAATTCTTCCATCCTATCCAAAGCTTCCATTCCATCTAATGATCAAGCTAGTCCATCTCCTTCATCTAATGATTCTTTTCCAAGTCAAGATCAAAGTATCCCATCATCCTCATATGAAGGGCTCATTACACCTCTTCAAGAAATGCCAACATCATTTGATCATATGGTTGAAAACATTGACAATTTCTCCACCATAACAATTGAAGACAATGATCAAAATCAATCCATAAATGAGCACTATGAAGATATGTCTACCCCATCTAGTGATCAAATCAACATTCATCAAGAGCCATTTTTTAGTTATGAAATAGACCCCTCCTACAAAGATCTATTTCAAGGAGTGTTGACGATATTTGATCCTATTGACATAATCCATGATCCATTAACCAATGATCATATTGAAAATGTCTCTACAATTCCTAATAAGTTAGAGGACATATCTCAAGAACATATTTCAAAGCATGATCAACAACTATCACCAAGGTCTAGCAATGGTCCCTCCCAAGGCATATTGACATCCTTCGATCTCACGATTGTGAACAGTGAAAGAATACTCAACTCACCATTTGATCCAAGTCCACTCAAAGATCAAGAGGATATTGAGCCACTTCCCATGCCTTATGACGATGTCCAAAAACCCTTTGAAAGAAATCCATCCTTTGAAATCGACCCATGTCAAGAACTCGATCCAAAACATGTCGAAAGTAATTCTAGAATTAGTCAAGATCAAGGATTTGTATCTCTGAGATACTACAATAATCTAATGGGCACTCTCCTATCTATACAAGATATTACAAATGATGATCATATCCATATAGCACATACTCCTCCATCTATCCATAATATGCTTTCTTTGGATGGACACATAGATGATCGTCATTCAAAACAAGAGTCTCATACTCTTACCAAGGAACAAGAGTCTCTTACTCTTAACATTTATACACATGGTCAAAATATAGAGAAATCCAGAGACAGGTCAAAAATGGGTCATGAAGAAGGCTTCTACAAAAGTTGTGAATCAAAAACATCATGTGAAAACATATCAAGAATGAATCATGAGGAACACTTTTACAAGGACAGTGAAGCATCAAAATAAACAAATCCTTGATTAAGTTAATCCTTCTCATTAAAATCCTCTAGAGAATGCAGTTGCACAATAAATCAATTACTTTGATTTATTTAATTCTCCATTTTCCCTCACATAGCATCAAAAGGGAATATTCCCTTGTTTGAATTCAAAAAGTCCAAGTAGACTTGTACATCCAACAAGGCATTCATTCCTCTTACATGTCCTTGTGCATTGAGCCAAGTGGCATTTATTTCATTCCTTTTTCCCTCTCACATGTCATTTCTCAAATTTTAAATTCCACCTAATGGCATTTATCATGCACATTGACCAAAATGTTCTCATTCATCAACCATTCACATCTTGACAAGTGGCACTTGGCCATTGGATGTTGAATGATCCCACATTGCTCTATTTTCATTTTCTCTTCCACTTTGGAAATCTATAAATTGGAGACTCCTCTCCTCATTTAAACACACAAACTTTGAGTAAACTTACTATGCTCAAATTCACCTTCACTTCATAGATTTCAAGCAAGGTTATTCTCTTCATTTGAGAATTAATGTTGCCCATAACATCATTTAGCTTGTTCAAGGATTGGGAAAGGGTTGCTTACTACACAACAAGATGGCACCAATCCACTATGAGATAAAGGTTTAATTATGTTTCTTATATGCTTCTATTTAACTTATTTTTCTACTCATTGGTTGCATATTTAGACATGATTAAGTATTTCATAGGGATGTCTAAGTTTTTTGGTTTAAACTAACTTTTGTGCTAACAACATGAAATTGTTTAAGCCATCTCTTGCAGATTTTAGCATCCACATTTTTCAATAAGGTCTTGTACCAGATTTCACAATTGATGACAAGAGGAAGTTTTGTGCCCTTTGGCATGGTGGTAATCACAAAATGCGCTATCATCCCACCATGATGGCTTCAACTGACTAGGGTCATATGGTTTAGGTTCTTCTAGTGTTATGACTCCATTTTGGAGAAGTTTCTTCAAGACAATTTTGATAGGTTCACCCAAAGGGGTGTATGTGCATTTTTGGAAATGTCACGGTTGACGCAGCTGCCTTTGATTAGCTTGAGCAGGATTGCTTTGAATAGCATTGGCAGTTGGTGTCGGTGTAGTTATAGGTGCATTTTGATTTTGCACTCCTTTGATTTTGAGTACATGACATGTTGCATTGATGGTGTTTGCATCGACCACACCGTCATTGGTGATGTGTTTGTTCTTAACCCAGTATTTGGTTTTTTCATTGGAGGTACTTGGGTTATTATTTGTGGTGGTGTTGATAGTTTTTCCACCATATTTTAATTCGCCTTTGGTGATCAAGGCTTTCTCAGGTTGAACACCCTTTTCAACAAGGTCAACAAAGATGGTGCAACAATGGAATTGTAAGCCATACGTTAGTGGTCCTAGGAGAGTTTGTACAAACATGGTGACTTTCTACTTTTTAGGTATTTCTACTAGACATCTTCTTGCTAAGGTTCTCCATCTTTGAAAAAATAGGATAAAAGTCTCTCCTGCATCCTCTTGGGTAAGTCTGCATAAGGATGCAATGTCGATATCCGTGTCAATGTTATAGGCATAGTTTTCAACAAACTTGTTTGCCAATTCATCCCATGTTTTGATTCCCTTAGGCAATAGCGAGAACCATTCCAGTGCATGACCTGCGAGACTTCTAGAAAAAAGTCTCATGAGATATGTTTGCTCATATGCAATGTCCATGCAACTAGTGGTGAATTCTCTTATGTGTTTAATAGGGTTCATTTTTCCTTTGTATTTAGGAAAATGAGGTACCACATATCCATGTGAAAAGGGTGGCATATACAAGGTTCTGTCGAATGGATATGGACACAAGTCATGTGACATGTAAGACTTTTTGTTGGATTGTCGCAAGGTTTCCACTTGTGTTTGAAGATCAGCGAGTTGGAGTGTGAGTGCTTCCACAATTGGGTTTCTAGTAGCATCAAACATGTTGGTGATAGGGATGGCTTGAGTTCCCACCTGTTGATGAGATGTGTTGATTTGGAATTGGTTGTCGGTGAGCAAAATGAGTGTTTTGATTGTGCGGTTGTTGGAAATAAGTGTTTTGAGGAGAGATGTGTTATTGTGTATGAACTTGAGAGGCATAAGTGGAGATGTGAGATCCTGCCATGTTGGATTGAATTTGAGGGTCTTGTTGATTTTGAGCGTGTTGATTCCCAATGTAGTGAAAGATTGGGTTCCCCGATTGGCTTGCCCAAACAAGAAATTGTGGCCATGAGAAATGTTTGTGTTTTGGCTCATAGGAATTTTGGTATTAACCTGTGAGGGATTAAGTTGGGTGCCTTGAATGACAACTCGTCATTTATTTCTTCCAAAAGGGTTGGATGACTTGGTTGCCATAGCATTTGAAGAACCTAATAACAGTTTTGTTGATGTACTCATGGAACCAGATGAAGTTCCAAAGAGTGTTGAGGTGGTTGCACCCATTGTTTGTGAAGGGATGGTGGATGTTTGTTGCGGTATGGATTGTGATGTGTTGTAGGTTTGGGTAGATGATCCCCCAATAGATGTTGTGTTGGTTGTGGTGGTAGTATGACCAAGGGAGGTAGCATTGATGGTGTTGATGATATTTTGTGAAGAAGATCCCATGGAAGGATTGTGTGATGTGGGATTGGGAGATGTTTCTCTAAGAGTGTTAAGACCAAATCCCTTTGGTAACTTAGACCCTTGGTCAAGGAGCATAGCTAGGAATCTACTTCTTCCACAAAAGAAGCTACTTCTAGGTGTTGGGAAGCAGCTAATATGTCTTCTTCAAAGACTTCCCCATTTGAGCCTCTACAGATAAATTGTTCAAAAAGATCTTGTGGAGAGGGTTGGATGTTCATCTCACTGAAAGGATTGATATTGGAATTTCCCATGTTATAAGATGGATTGTTCATGTCATTAGGGAAAGAATCCATGCCAATTGTGAAACCAAGAAAGTTGGTGTCTTGTCCAGAGGAATCCATGAGTCTTTTCTTTTTATGTAATCTAGTTTCAACCATAAAAGTTTTGCTCAACTTTGGGATGATGTGGGAGAATGATCTAAATATGACACTATATTTTTAGGTTTTTTGGAATTTCAGGAATGTTATGAAATACAAATGAGACCAAAATGAGGCCAAAGATTTGTGAATGAAAATGGTGTGACAATAAAATGGAGATGCTAAATGGTATGCAACTAAAGGAGCCTAAGATGTACTCACTATTGAGAAATCTAAGGAGATGACTACTTGAGAAAACAAATTTTTGGCAATGATTCAAGTTTGGAATACCAATGGACTGTAAAAGGACAAGGAGTGACAAGGTGAAGTTTCCACACTAGACTAATGAGTGGGAAATAATTCACAAGGATATTTGACTGAAAGACAAGGGTGATTAAGTCCAAAGATAACCTAGTATTGAATGCAAAATTTTGACAATGGATGGTAAGAGTCTAATCCTAAAATCTACAAAAATGAGTGTCTAAGGAGATGGTAGAGTTAACGATGCAACTAATGGAATCCTATTGTGATCCTAAAAATGGTACCTATAATGCAATGTTAAGGGAAGTTGAGAAATTCAGTGTTTAGTTTAAACAGTAACAGTGAAGGAAGACTTGATGGAATTCTGGAAAAGACAAGTTTTGGAATTTAATTTTGACAGTGGAAAGATGGTTGTGAAGTTTTTACAAATGCGACGCAGTGAATGCGGTATGATAGAGCATATGTGGTTCTGGAACTGGCGAATGTGACTCAGAATAGAGAATGTGGTGCAGGATGTTTCAAATGCATCTCATCAGAGTGATTGCAGCTCAAGATGTTTCAAATGCAACTCATCAGAGCGATTGCGGCTCAAAATATATGGAATGTGGTTTGACAGAGCATTTGTGTCACAGGAAGCAATTTTTGGAAAAAAAAGGTTTTGCAGATTTTACCAGTTTTGTCTCAAATTTTAGCAAGTTTGATGTTCATTTGTTGAAGGTTTTTCTGAAAATAGTTTAGCAAACACTTGGTGTTGTAAAAAATGAAAATCAACCACATTGAAGACATTGACAAAAATCCTAGGGCTGCAAGAATAGTATTCTTTTGGATCCCACTAACCGCATATCCTTAGTGAATGAATTCAAAATTTTGGCCCCACGAGCTCCCCCTTATAGTGTACTCACTTCGTAGGGCAACCAAGCTTCCAACCTCCATGAAAATCCCATGGCAGATTGATCATTTCTACTAAGAATTGTGCAGGTGCGGGTGCCTTGGCAACGACTGTTGCTGCACCAAAGAATAGAAGGTTTTTGGCTTTCTATAACAAAGGATTTAATTCAGACACCCGTTCGAGTGGTCATACATGGGGCACAAGATTAAGCTCCATTAAGGAGGCACTTCAGCCTGAAGAGGTTAAGCTCAAGAGGGTTTTGGGGAGTACTACTTGGTCCGTATGACATATCTGCACTCGTAATCCTAGGATTTCCCTTAGGATTCACATTTATATACCGGTCAGGAGTAGCTCGGCTAAAGAGCTTTGTTGCCAGTTTGAGTCGCTTTGGGGTGAGTACTTTTTCCCACCAAAGCAGGCCCAAGTTTTGTAAAGCTTAACAAAAGCAAGCCAACATATTCATAGTTCAATTAATCTTTGTTTAGAAACAAAGAGAGAGCACATGAATATGCTAACTCACACTCACATGGTTTTCATTTTAAACCCAAAAACAAATGTGTACAAAAAGATACATGGTGTTCATTTTATTCGTTTGTAAAAACAAATAGTGCTTGCAGGCCTTGGTCATTTTTATCTATCTATAGGTTGTTATACCAAAATAATACCAAATTTTGTATGTCTACCATAGGTAAAATAGAGTACAATACATTATTGCCCAAAAATAAGTAAAATTTACAAATAAGGACAACAAGGGTCCTTAATTACACATTTGATAGAAAATCATAAAATAAAGATGATAACAAAATGAGATATAATTGATTCTCTATATTTTATTCAAGATGCTCCAAGAAATCAGTGAGTCCCCGATGGTGGTTCAACATCACCTAGTCACATTGAATCCTTAGGACCACCCATCTAATTAGGGAGATAATCAAATTAGGTAGTCCAACACACTCAAACCAAATATGAGGTTAGACAAGAATACAACCATAATAACACATACAAAGACTTATCAAGAAAGTGTGCACAAGGATAAAAAATGACCATCCAATGTATATGCATGCCAAATGCACCATCACATTTTAACACTAGAAATAGGTATGCATGAGAAGATTGTAACTTGGAAAATCATCATTCATGTCATTAGAGAAATAAGGAATTTAAGTAAACAACCACAATCTACAATCCTATACTCAAATATGATCCAATTTATTTAATGGAAAATGTGCAGCACGAATAAAATTAGATTCAAATAAATGATACCTTCACCTTTATCATGTTGTCATGGATTACTTCCATTGTCTTTCTTTTCTTTATTTTCTCTTTTAGTGAACACAAGGAAATAGGGTGCTCCACCTTTTAGGAGATGGAATGCACAAAAGGGGGGATGAGTACCTCCTTCCCATTTCACTATAGTTCATTAAAGGAAACCCTATATATCACAACCTAATGATCTAATTAGGAAAATAGATTGCTGCAAGGTCTCCTTAGGTGTGATAAAAGGGGGTTCACCACTAAGAAAATTCCTAGAAAGAAGGGAATGAATGCAATATGGAAATCTAGCTATGTCGCCTAGGAAATGAAACTTGTAATTATAATAATAAACTAAGAATGAATAGAGGTGAACCTGGAAGACTAAAGAACTCAAAATAAGGTCTACAACCTTGGAATTCTGACTTTTGATTTGAATTGGGATTCATACACTAGATTGGGCGATTTAGTCCCAATTTAGGGTTTTTGGCTGAATCTAGAATGTGCAACTAGCAAACTAGGATCTATAGAAAATTGTTGAAAAGTGGTATACTGGGACTCATACAACCAAGGTGGTGATTTAGTCCCAGTATTAGGGTTTTACTGACACTCTAGTATCCTCGAGTCACCTTCTATAGCTTCTCTTGTGTTCGATCTCTGAGTTTGAAAGTTTGAATTATGAGTTGTAGGCGAGTTTCCATGAAGATGACAACTTTGAGCACTTTCTTCAATCTTTCAACTTTGTCTTCAAAGGATCTTCAAGTCTCACAAAACCTAGATCTACAATTACACATGAAGAGGGAGAAAAATGTTGATTTGTTAGTGGATAGGTTTTTTCCTTGGTCAAACCCCATTTGGGTAATCAAACCTTGAAATGAAATAAAATAGAATGAATGAATGATGAATGATGAATGAAAAATATGCAATGTTTCAACTCACCAAACCCTTGATATGAAGGTTGCAATATTATTTGAAATGGCTAGCATGAATGTAGATCTTGAATCTTGATTGAATGCTATGGATCTTGACTTGAATGCTTTCTTGAATCATAAAAACCTACATCACAAATGTTAGCTCAAAAACACACATGATGCATGATGACTTTGACATGATGCTTGAATCTTGAATGTAGCTCAAAAATTCTTGATAATCAGCTCTTGAATGCTCTTGTAAACTCTCTTGATCACCAATTTTCTATAATGCTTGAACTCTTGAAAGCTTAGATCTTGTTAGGAGAAATTATATGAAATAACCTTGTATTTATACTTGTTTATGCCAAATATCCTAAAATTACAACACTACAAGTCGATGTTAGATCTAGGAGAATAAACTCCGACCAAGAATTGGATTCAAAATAGGTCCAAGCTAAAGCAAGGCTCATACACCAACTGGGGTGTATGAGTCCCAATAGCCTAAGCTTGGGACAAAAATTTCAAGAAATGCTAATTTCTATCCCAAATTCAAGATCAAGCCCCAAGACTTAGGTGGGACCCATATGCCCATGGTGGCATATGAGTCCCAAATCACTAAATTTGGAACACACAACCCAAAATCATGAATTATGATTGGTCATTTAATAAATTTCGAGATTATCCTCGAAAAGATGCTTTAAATAAGGCTCGTGGATGCACAATAGGACGAAATAAGGCATAAAGAAGCCCAATTTTAGTAGGGAGGGCCCAAATAAGTGTGAAAATATAAAGGGACACATTTTTGTACACTACATGTGTACACAACATTGTAAGGGAATATATACTAAAGCAACAAGTAGAAATTACTAAAACCCTTGAATAATCCCTTACAAACATATAAACAACGCTACCAAAAATAGATAGCGATACTAGACAACCATTATATTAGTGGTTGAGAAAGGATATAAGTGAAATTATGCTATAATTGCATAAACAATATATGCAAAAGGATGTCATCAAATGAGAAATAATGATTAAAATTGAGAAAAAATGGTGTAACACAAACTAAGTTGGAGATGAAAGTTAAAAATATTCATAATAATTTTAGTAAATAAAAACACACTGATAGGTTGTCATTAGGTCCTATTACTTTAGAAGATAAAACATCAATATATCGACCAAGCAGTATTCAAGGCTATTCGCAATAGAAGGTGACTTGACTCTCTCTTAGATTTTTTGTATTTTTAAAGCAACTAAAATTAATTTTAACCTAAGGCCGTTTAACTAGTTAACTGGAAAATTATTTATCTAAAAAGCTAGAAAGTATTTAAACTAGAAAGCACAAGATAATTAATCTAGAAAGCATGATAACTAAACTAGAAAATATAGAAATAACTAAACTAAGAAGCATGTAAACTACGAAAGTAGAAAAAATTGTAAACAATCATGGAACATCTAATTAATAATAGTATCAATTCTAACAGTTAATAGAAAGTAACTACATAAATGAAAGATAGTGGGTGCTCTGGAACTTCAGACTCTAAGACAATAGACTTAATTACTATCTACAAAATTAACATGAAAAATGACTACACTCATAATTATTATCCATGCAATAAAAATGATAGAATTCTTTAAAGGAAATTACTCATCTATTTAATCTATCATCCCTTGAGTGGCCAGCTCATGGGTTCCTACATTCTTAGGTCACATGCAAAATTTAATCGAAAGCTCTTCCATTAAAAATAATCTTCATATATAATTTCAACAACTCAGAGATTGATATGCAATAGTTTATTTATTCATATATATTTAGAAATCATGTCGACAACATAATTGTACTATTTTGCCCCTTTTACTTCTAGAGATTGCATATTTATAAAAAGCTTCTAACTAAATCCTATATTTTAGATTGTTTAGATTACCATTGAAAAAGTTTGTAACAAAATTTATGTCTTTAAATGCCCATTACATAAATATTAAAGAGGCTCGAGCTGAGCCATGAAGTCTTTAAACTTTAAAACATAACATAAATTTAACTAAAAGAAACTATGATTTCGGCCCATCCTCCTAAATTTCTGGAGCATGTTCCCAGCACATGACTTTAACATGTTCTGGAGCTTGTGTTGGTTGAACTCTTTTGACTATTGTATGATGACCAGTTATTATCCTACAAAACACTTAAAACTACCCATTAAATTTGCATTGGCAAGATATTTAAATAAATCACAAGAAATAAAGTTTGTACTATTTTTCTCAAAAGATAAGCAATTATTATGCCTAAAATTTAATTAATTGGAAGAGAATAAGTATTTTGTATATATGAGGAAGGGATTTATTATGTTATCATGATGAGGTTATTTTTATGTTATCATGATGAGGTTATTTTTACCTCATCACTTCCTCCCCTTCCTAATTTCTGGCAGATCCTCTTGCCCTCTGTTGTGACCCCTACCCTCCTTCTCTGTTCAATTCTTCATATTCAGTACTAATATCATATAGATCATCTGTTGTTTTATCTAACTCTTTAGGTT
The DNA here is from genome assembly GCA_007115665.2 of Sequoiadendron giganteum. NCBI lineage: Eukaryota > Viridiplantae > Streptophyta > Pinopsida > Cupressales > Cupressaceae > Sequoiadendron > Sequoiadendron giganteum. The sequence goes on along the minus strand of CM021106.1, from coordinate 35,176,228 downwards.
TGTATAGGAAGCCTTGATGATAAGTAACCCTCATTTTCCACATGTTGAAGACTCCATTATCCTAATTTATATTAATATGAAAAGCAGGTGGTGGTGAAAGCAATAGGGGAGGTTTGTACCTCATCCCCATCCAATCTGTTATGAGGTCTTTTAAGATTTTGGCCAAGGCATATACTCTTCTGTAGGACCATGTGATGTTGAGAGCGGAGATCACTTCTCTTTTCTTCAAGTATACTAGTAGTGGAGTTTATCTCTCTTCACAGGCATGCCAAGCCTTACTAATCATTTTTGGCCTCTGTTCTTTGAAATGATTGTAACATAGGAAAATTTTATCATCATATCTCTGATTCACAGTATTTTCAGTTATAATAGCTAAAAAGTTTTCTTTGAAAGCTGTAAGTTTCTTGTTGGGGTATCTCATCTGAAGAGCCACATTCTTCTCTGCTTGAGAGTATTCTCTAGTGCGCTCTTGCCAATGAACCTAATTATGAAAAGTAGATAACAAATATCTCAATTGCACTTCTCCAACAAAAAGGTTAATAACTTTATTTACAATGGGAGAGAAATTTTCTAAAACATTATCCTCAACCTCCATAAAAGGTGGAGATTGTTCCCTCTCTTATTTTTGTATTTCTTCAGCAGGGACCTCTTCCTCTTGTCCTATGTGGGGAGGTATTTCTTCTCCTTCTACCCCTGGAGATTGATAAACTTGCTCCCATCTTTCCATTATTTCCACATTATCAGTGGGGTCCTCAGTTTCTATTGGCTTTTCCTATTTTCTAGACTCCTTTTTCTTTGAAACACTCCCTATGTCTTGAACTGGGGTTTTTGTAGACTCAGAGGACAATCTCTTGCTTCTCCTCAAGGGAGGATTGTTCTAAAAAGTAATGGTTGACCTTCTTTTCCTCTTCCTAGAGGGAACTCTTTCTACATCTGCATGAATAATTTCAACATCCCCTAACTAGTTTGGGGTTCTCAATTCACTTGCTAGAGGTTTTGATGCTTCCTCACCAAGGGTTGTGGGAATTTGATCTTCAGGAGCTCTTGAGGCCTCAAGAGAAGTTCCTCTGAAAGGTGAAGCAATTTGTTTGGAGGATTCCCCTTCTAATTTTCTTTGGGCACATATTTTTCAAATTTTCAGAGAAATTTCTCCCACTTACTTTCAGGTTTCTTTCAAAAATAATATTTATAGATTAATTGAATTAACCCATGGTGTTTCAACGGACCTAGACCAACTTTATATCTTTCTATGGAGGAGATGACAGATTCACTCAAAAATTTAGGCAAATTAACCTTAAGAGCAGGGTCTTCTTTCCCATGATGCAAGTGTATAAGCATATGAATTGTAGGTCCTACCATAGTAGTAATTTGTCCTTCACAAGTAAAATATTTTATGATCCATGTAACAACTATTCCCTAGGGTTCTAATATGGAGGCCCTTTGAAACCCTTTGTTTTGTCCTCTAGTACTGATAACTATCATGGGCTGAGGGTCTCCCTCTCTAAGAAATAACTCCAATAACTTTTGATATGTAATTTGGGAAGTTTCAGATAATTTAATACTAGAATTATTTAAACCAGAGAGGCAAGAAATGACTTTCAAACTCACCTAAAAATGCTTCCCATGTAGTATCACCTGGCCATTGGAATAATTTTTTGGGCAAATGCATTCACCAACTACTCATTATATCCCTCAAACTTTTTAATAAAATCCAACCAGCTCACTTCCTGAAACAAACTGGAAATGTTGCTTAATCCCAATAACTTATCTGCTGAGGCCGACTCTAATTTCTTCTTCACACCCCCCTTTTTTTGTCTCTGCTCTTTCAATTCTGCTGGAAAATTTCACAGTGCAAGAAGCTTATACACAATTTCTTTGAAGATATAATCGAGGAATGATTATTTATTTATCTTTGTTTAAAACCTTACTATGCAATGATGATAATTTGCATGGAGGAGTGAGAAAAGAGTGTTGTACTAAAAGTTAATCAATTAGTGGCTCAAGTTACTAAATTAGGAAGGGAGAAACGCATGCCAATTAATTACACCTTATTCAAAAATAACTACTTATTTAAGCAAAAAATTGTACTTACATTTTGTGATCGCCTGAAGATTACATACCTTTGCTGATTTAATAGGATGACAAAATGGTATTGGTTAAGGTGGCAGCATATTTATTATGACATGAGTGAGGCAACTTGTGAATGACAAAGCCATAAATGAGGATAGGCTATCATAATGACTTTTATTTATGATGGAAAAATGGTGGCAAGGCAGAATAACCACACTAAGCATGGATACCGAGGTGACAACTTAAAAGGAAGGCATGTGTACATGGGTTTGAAAAATCAAAGCATTAGAAAGAAATTTAAATTTTATGGAAAAAGGCAGGCGGAATGAAAATGGATAAGTTTCAAAGCACACTTATGAGCATGCACTTGAAACAAGTGAAATAAGTTTCAGAGCATGCTTGAGGCATTTTTTTCTAAACAAAGAAGGTGAATAAGTTTTGAAGCATCAGAGCACCTGAACTTGACAATTTCTGCAACATCATCAAAAGACGGAGCTAGCGCAGCAACCGAAGGTAAGGTTCCAGACCATCGTCAAAATATGCAACTGAAAAGAATTAAAATAGATGTATGAGTAAACTTGAACTTCTGGAGCTTTTCTCGACCAATCAGCATTCTACAAGAACAAAATGCATGATGCGATGAGTTGAAATGCAAGTTTTGAAGCATCTGGGCATCAAATCTCACAAGTTTTGAAGCACCACCACAATCGATCTCATAAGTTCTGAAGCACCGCCACAAATGAAGGTAAGTTCCGAAGCACCAGGGCACCCAAACTAACAAGTTTCAAAGCATCGTAGCAAGGTGCTCTAGAAGTTGTTTTTGATTTATAGTAAAGTCCTACAAAATGAAAACAAAATCTAGCCAATTCTAAAGAAATGAGATTTAATGAAGAATGCTTTGAAACAAATTTGTACACATGCTTTTTTATTATAACTTTTCATATATTTATACAATTTTTTTTACATATGCAAGGTTTATATTGACTCTGCCAAGGTAGAGTCAATGCATTGGATTTCCCCTTGTATTTCTACCAATTTTGTAAATTCCTCCTTGTTGACAGGTTTATGGAAGATATGTAGGCAATGACCATTTACCAAGAGAGTTCATGTATCACCATCAATAGGTTTCAGCTAAACTGTGCCATTCGAAAACACTTCAAAAAATTCATATGGACCCAACCAATGAGTTCTGAGTTTTCCTTGGGGATCTTTATATTTGGAATCGAATAGCAAGGTCTAGTCACCATTATGGAACTCTCTTTCTTTAATATGCTTGTCATGCCAAACATTTTGTTTTTGTTGAACCAACTCAGTTTGATGGAAAACATCCAAACAAAGCTCATCCAACTCGCTTAGCTTTAAAACTCCCTCCACTTGGGCTCATTTCAGATGTAGGCCTAGCTCCATAGCTTTTCTCAGATTTTGGAGTTTAAACTCAATGGGAAAGAGAGGCTTCTTCCCAAAAACAAGCTCATAGGGGCTAAACCCATATGTGGATTTCCATGTTGTGTTGTATGCCCAAATGGCTTTAGGCAATTTCCTAGCCCAATCTCTCCTCCCTAAAGAAACTATTTTTGTCAATATGTTCTCTAGCTCCCTATTAGTCACCTCCACTTGACCATTTTCCTGAGGGTGATAAGGAGATGACTTCTTACATGACTCACTTGAAAATGGTTCATGAATGCCAAGAGAACTTTGGACATGAATTGGGGTCCCTAGTCTGTAACAATGGTTTTAGGAGCTCCAAACCTGAGAAAGATCTAATTATAGAGCAATTCAATGACTTGTTCCTCTCTAGCAACTCATAGGGCCTAAACTTCTACCCATTTATCCAGGTAATTAGTGCAAACCAATATGTATTCTTTCCCTCAAGAGGAAGGATCTATGGGACCAATAAAATACGATCCCCATTTCTCGAATGGTTCAAGGACTACCTATGGTTGCAAAGGAATTTCAATAGAATTTGTTGGTCTTCTTATCCTTTGACATTCATCACAATGATGAGCATGCTTTTTGACATCTTTATGCATTGAAGGCCAATAATACCCAGTGCCCAAGATTTTATGAGAAATTCTCTTTTCAAAATAATGACCCCCAGATAGATCATCATGACAGGATCTAAGGATACTGTACATTTCATCTACCCTGACACATTGTCTCAAGACTATGTCAGGGCCACAACATAATAGTATCCCAGTAATCCATTTAAATGGGACACTCTCTCTAACAAGTTGCTTCCTCTATTTTGATGTAAAACCTGGAGGTATTTTTGAAGTGGCTAAATAGTTGGCAATGTCAACGAACCAAGGGGTCTTTGTAGAGATAGAAAATAGATTTTCATCTGGAAACTCATCTTTTATAGGTGCATAGTCCCCACCTTGTTTAATTTGAGACAAAAAGTTTACTACTATGTTAAATTTCCTTGGCTTGTCAATTATTGTTACATTCAACTCCTGAAGGAGAAGTAACCACCTAATAATCTGCCCATTTACTACAGGTTTATTCATCAGATATTTAGCAGCCTAATGGTTTGTATAAATAATAACTTTGTACCCTATAATGTAATGGTGGAACTTCTTAATGGCATGTACCATAGCCAATAAGTCTTTTTTTGTTGTCGTGTAGTTTCTCTCACCAAATGTTAAGTTTTTACTAATAAAATATATGGCATATTTACCCCCATTCTCATCTTCTTGCCCTAGCACTACACCAATTGCGTCATCTGAAGCATCGACATAAATGTGGAATGGAAGATTCGAATTTGGCCCACGTATTATGAGAGCAGAGATAATTTTCTTCTTTATTGTTTCAAATGATAGTTGACACTTAGGTGTCCAGTTAAACTCCATTTCTTTCTAGAGAAGGGAAAGCATAGGGGTCGCTATCTTACTAAATTTTTCTATAAACCTCTGATAGTATCCAACATGTCCAAGAAAAATTCTAACATCTGTTTACATCTGAGGAGTAGTCAATTGTTGAATGACTTCAATTTTCTTGGGATCAACCTTAATTCCTTTAGAAGAGATATGATGACCTAAGACTATTCCTTGTTCCACCATTATCAAACACTTTTCATGGCTAAGGGATAGTCAGTGATCCTTGCATATCTCTTAAACCCTATCCAAGTTTTGAAGGGCTTCATCATAGGTTGACCCATAGACAGTGAAGTCATCCATGTAGACTTCTATGTAGTCATTGACAAGCTCAACAAATATAGCCAAAATGGCTCTTTGGAAAGTTCTAGGGGTGTTACAAAGTCCAAAGGGAAGAACATGATATGCAAATGTTCCCCATGGACACGTAAACATCATATTATCTTGGTCTTTTGGTGCTACCTAAATCTAGTTGTAACCACTAAATCAGTCTAGAAAGGAGAAATATTTTCTCCCAGCCAAATTGTCCAGAACCTAGTCTACAAATGGTAGGCGAAAATAATCTCAGTGAGTGACTTTGTTAAGTTATCTATAATCTATGCATACTCTCCACTTTTTGTATTTCTTTGGCACTAAAATTAGAGGTGAAACCCACTTACTGTTAAAAATGGGATAAATAAATCCCACTCGAAGGAGTTTCTCAATTTCAGTTTTGACAATATCTTTTAATGCAGGATTGAGTCTCCTTTGTGGCTAACATACTAGCCCTACATTAGGATCAGTATAAATGTGATGCATAAAAACACTTGGATGAATTCCCCTCATGTATGTATAATCCCAAGGAAAAAATTTAGACCTTTTTACCAAAACATTAAATAATTTATCCTCTTCTGATTCTATCAACCAACTATTGATGTTCAAGGTTTTTCCTGACAGTAGTATAATTGTTTTTGTTCTCAGATGGGTAGAAGTGATAGTATGTATTGGTCGTAAAAATTTATTGAGAGGATAGCTATGAGGTATAATTCAATGAAATCTAGCAATGTTCTCAAAAAAATGGTTAGTTCCCAAAATCGTATTGGTCAAAGGGCAAGGCAATCCCATAGTAATATATTCATGTTCAATCCCATGTACATCGATTGGTTGTCCTAAAAAAAAATTATGCATCCACCATTTCCTCATCACATGATCCTATGGCAAGGTGTGCTATATCATTTACTAACTCATCCTCTAATTCTTCTCCATGTTGTTTAATAACTACCATGGCTAATGATGTCAAATTGTCTTGACCATTAGAATCTTCTGGTTCATCAACCCTGACTTTGTTATATTCATTGGGTTTAGTAGGAGGGTACAAGAATAAATGTTTACTATCTGGACCATGCGAAATGGTCATTCCTCCCTCTCTGTAGTCAATTTCAGTTGTGACAGTGGCCAACCATGGTCTCCTGAGAACTATTGGATAATTATCTTTGGGTGTAAGTGACTAAATTACTTGGAAGTCCACTGGATATTCCCATCCATCAAGTTTGACAAGAAAATTTTCAATAGCACCCTTGGGAATGGATATGGATTGGTTTTCCATCTACAATACTGTAGTTGTGGGATGTAAATTAGTGAGGCCTAATTTTTCCATCACATCCACAATAATTACGTTAATGGTTGCTCCTAAATCTACCAATGTATTAGGTATTTCTACCTCATTAATCATGATAGTTATCACTAGACTATCGACATCATCATATTTTGGAGCAACGGTCTTTCCAAACAAAAAATTAGCTAAATAGCTATCGATGTGCATAGTATTTATTCTCTTTGGTTTCCTCCCCGTATTTTTAATGCATAGTTGTTTGATCAGCTGGTTCAACTCCAGAATCTCCTTTATTTCTTGCAACAAGGGAACCTCTATTTGCAGTTGTTTGATTTCTTGTATTAACATAGTTTCAGAGGTCAAAGGCATTTTCAGAGTATCTTTCAGAATGGTCAGTTTCAGATGCTCTAGAAATGGTGCTTGATTTTTCTCTTTTGGAATGGTATCCTTCCTAAGACCAGTTGGAGACTGACCTCCCTCCTCCTGAGGTAAGTCAGAATCTCCTGCTGACAATGGTGGTAGAGTAGTGTCTATGGTAACAGTTTGGTTGGGGTCTAGAGGTGGATTATCCTTTCAGGAGTTTTGGGAGTAGGTTCATCCACAATTTCTTCAATGGTTTGTGGTTGAAGTGTTTTACCAGAGCGCAACTGAACATTTCTGCAATGTATGGAATTAAGTCTAGTAACATTGTCCTGTTTAGTGGAGTATACCGAAGTATTTTGTCGATTGTTCTTAGGATTCGGAAGTGGTTTCACTGGGAGCAGAGGTGGATTTATCTATTCACTCTGTGGAGGATTCCTGGGTGGCAATAGCAAATTCTGTTGTTGATTCCTCTAAGGGCCAGTATAGAATTGATTTTGTCCTTGGTTCCATTGAGTAGAAGTATGTTGTGGATACCACTATTGTTGAGTTTGGTTTGGCCACTGTTGAGTTCCTCATGATTGGTTCACCCATTAAGAGGTTCCCCAATAGGGAGCTCCCCAATTATGTTGTTGAGGTGGTGGTTGAGTCCAAGATGGAGTCCATTGATTACTAGCCTAGTTGTTTTGGGGTCTCCAAGTAGGATTGGAATTCTGCCCATGAGAAAAATTCCCTCCTTGGCGTTGATTTACCACATTTATTTCTTCCTCAACCTATGTAGTCCTTTTCTTGGAATTCTTGAGATTAGTAAGAAGCTCACACTGGTTTGTAGGATGATTTTGGTCGCAAATTTGACAAACAAGAACCTTGTCTAGCGGAAATTCTTGCAAAAGATGTTTATTTCAACATCTTGGATATTATATGGACAAAGTCTTAGGATTGCATGTCTTAGCTTGTATTCCATCCACTGTAGTGTTCAATTGAAAAAGTATTTTCATTTTGAGGTTCATTATTTTTTCTTGGAGCTTGCCTATTTTGTTAGACCCTTTAAAAAGAGTAGTTTTATGGATTCCTCCTCGAGTATGTGAGAAATTATGACACAACACATATTTCATCAAGTCCTAACTAAGACACATCTCCTTTTCCCATTAGATCAAGACTTCTTCTTGCATCCTCATCGAGTCCCTTGATAAATATAGTCTTGATAATCTCAAGACTGATGGCCTCTCCTCCACATTGTTTAGACAAGAAAAGAAACCTATCTAGGTAATCCTCTAGACTCTCATCCTCATTTTTCTTGTTTAAATAGCTCCTCCTTACAATCACTCACCCTACAATAGCTATGGTATTTTTCTAGGAAAGTAGTCTCCATGTCATTCAAGGACCTAATGGACCCAGCAGCTAATCCCATAAACCAACGCATGGCTGCATCCTTCAAAGTAGAAGGAAATAGCTTCAGTTTATGGTTATCATTTTTACAGTCATAAGTTTGAAAAAGGAGCTTAAATTCGAAAAGAAACTGGTCTGGGTCTTCTGAGCAAAAACCTCAAAAGGTTGGTAGGAAAGCTAGAGAGATATTTTTCATCGTAGTATCATCATCTTCATCTAGAGCAATAGGTTAAGTGAACGTCTATGGTGACCGAGGATCATTGTTATTGCAGTTAGTATTATTCCAGTTAGCTTCAACCCTACGATCACCCATGATGTTTAGAGGGATGTGTTCCTTCTAGATAATTTCCTCAATCATGGGTTGTTCTACTAGATGATCTTTAGGAAAATAGTGAAAAGTCTCTGGTGGATTAGGCTCAAGTAATTCTTCAATAGAGTGGTCTTCTGAGCCTTGGTCCTCCTTATGTATAATTGGAACATATTTTGGGGGGCCCTTGGTATAAATATTTTGTGAGGGCCTCTTTTCCTGACCATGCAGAAAAAGAAGCCAAAGGTATATTTTGGGACTAAAAGAGGTATTCAAGGCATCTCCTATTAACACTCAAGAAATAAATTTGTCCCCGATAATGATGCCAAATATTGATAGGTTATTGTTAGGTCCCATTACTTTGGAAGATAAAACATCAATATATCAATCGGGCAGTGTTCAAGGCTATTTGCAATAGAAGGTGACTTGACTATCTCTCTTAGATTTTTTGTACTTTTAGAGCAAGTAAAATTAATTTTAACCTAAGGCCATTTAACAAGTTAACTAGAAAATAATTTATCTAAAAAGCTAGAAAGTATTTAAACTAGAAAGCACAAGATAATTAATCTAGAAAGCATGATAACTAAACTAGAAAACACAGAAATAACTAAACTAAGAAGCATTTAAACTATGGAAGTAGAAAAACTTGTAAACAATCACGAAACATCTAATTAATAATAGTATCAGTTCTAACAGTTAATAAAAAGTAACTATAGAAATGAAATATAGTGGGTGCTCCAAAACTTCAGACTCTAAGATGACAAACTTAATTACTATCTACAAAATTAACATGAAAAATGACTACACTCATAATTATTATCCATGCAATAAAAATGATAGAATTCTTCAAAGGAAAGTACTCATCTATTTAATCTATCATCCCTTGAGTGGCCAGCTCGTGGGTTCCTACATTCTCATGTCACATGCAAAATTTAATCGAAATCTCTTCCATTAAAAATAATCTTCATCTATAATTTCAACAACTCAGAGATTGATATGCAATAGTTTATTTATTCATATATATTCAGAAAGCATGTTGACAACATAACTATACTATTATGTCCCGTTTACTTCTGGAGATTACATATTTATAAAAAATTTCTAACTAAATTCTATATTTTAGATGGTTTAGATTACCATTGAAAAAATTTGTAACATATTTTAAACAAACTTTATGTCTTCAATGTCCATTACATTAATATTAAAGATGCTCGAGTTGAGCCATGAAGTCTTTAAACTTTAAAACATAACATAAATTTAACTAAAAGAAACTATGATTTCTTTCATGTGAACCCCAATTTCATTCCTATACAAATAAGGTAAACAAGCACAATATTAGATCATATGCAAGCAATAAACAAGGATTCCCCATGAAATCCATTTACAAAACTTAAAATAGGAAAATGAAGAAAAGAACATAAAAGATAAATGAAATCCTAAATTAAGCCATGCAAACTCTTGATCCCATGGGGGAGTTGGTGCCAATTGATGTGTCGAAATTAGCCCTTTCCCAAATCCTTTGTAAGCTTTGATGATTTTGATGAAGATTGATCCACCTTGGTTGAATTTTTGCATAACCTAGCTAAGAGCTTGATAAAAACATATGAGAATGGATATGCTTGAAGATAGATTTGAGTATAGTAATTTTACTCAGATTATGGATGATAGAATGAAATGAAGAGTCTCTCATTTATAGATTTCAATCTTGGAAGAATGAGTGAAATTGAGCAATGTGGGATCATTCAACATCCAATGGCCAAGTGCCACTTGTCAATATGTGAATGGTTGAGGAATGAGCACATTTTGGTCAATGTGCATGATAAATTCCATTGGATTCAAATTTGAAATTTGAATGTGACATGTTGGAGGGAGAAAGAAATAGAGTTAATGTCACTAGGTTCAATGCACAAGGACATGTAAGAGGAGTGAATGCCTTGTTGGATGTACACGTCCACTTGCACTTTTGAATTCAAATTGAGAGAATATTCCCTTTTGATGCCATGTGAGGGAAATAGAGAATTAAATAAATCAAAGTAATTGATTTATTATGCAAGTTGCATTCTCTAGAGGATGTGACATAGATTAAGATTAAATTAATCATAGATTAATTAATTTAAAAAGAGATTAGGGGATGTGACAACTTTGACTTGAATTTATGAGTTAATTTAAATCAGGAATTTAGAAGAAAGATTTTAATTAAATAAATGATTTTGATTTATTTAACTAAGGGGATAATGTTAGATTAAATCAAATAAGGTTTAATTTATTCAATTTAATGGGAAGACTTTAGGGATTTAATTAAATAAGATGAATTATTTAATTAAAGAGGGATTACATAAATAATTAAATAAAATTGATTTATTTAATTAACAGGAGATGATGACTTAATTAGATAAAGTTGATTTATTTAATTAAGAGATGAAGAGTGATGAGTTTAATCAAATACAGATTATTTGATTAAATGACTAGTAAAGGATATGATTCAGGATGAAATGGTGTTAGTAAATCAAGATCCAGTGTGTCGGATCATATTGTACATTTTTCATGTCTACATTTTGCCCCTCTTTGAAGCAATGTACTTGTTGCATTGAGAATAAACTGTTGTGATCAAAGTTCAAAATTTCTCAATTTTTTAGATGCCCCACTATTGCCCCAGCGAGAATAATTACGCTGGTATACTACCCCCTCGAGAGATCGAGCGGAAATGTATGATTTTCCGATCGAGATCGTGATAAAATGCGAGAGGAGTGGTTCTATTGATCAATGGATGAAAGATAATTCTTTGATGTAGACAATTCTAATGGTGTATAGATAGTCATTGGCCATGGGTAGCCTCATGTATATTTTGATACAACACACCGATTTTAGATAGAAATGTTAGTAAAGATAGAAGAATAAGAAGAATAAGATGGATGGAAGGAGGATCCACACAAGTTCACATTATTACCGATGATGATGATGCATTTCTTACCAAGAGTTGGGATTTTCAAAGGGCCAATTACTTTATGTTTGATAACACACATAGGTACGATGCATCGAGGTATAAAGGACCAGGATGGTGTTGTACCTGGTGTGATGGACTTTGACTTGTCAATCAGATAGGAGTATTCTTGTTCACACTTGGCATGCATACTTCATTTAGGATGTAGTTTAGACATTCTAAACATCTTGGGCCAATTCATAGAAAAGCATGCCTTCCTATGTGGTCAACAAGATACCTAAAACATCCTCCCTACAAACCAAACAAAGGATGCATGGATAAGTTATTTTACAAGCGTATCCCACAAGCGCAGCAGATAAAAAAGATAATGATCGTTGCCCCATTCCTTTCTCTCTAAACTTGTTTTGTTTAGGCATCATCGAGAGGTCCTTGGAATGAGCACAAAATAAGATAAGTCAACAAAGACCAAGAAAAAAAGCAAACAGACAAGCTAATGTTCTTCGTACCGCTAGCTAGGGCTAAACTACTATGAGGTACCTGATGCTTATGTCCATCATGGGAAGGATTCATCCTAGGACATGTAGTGATCAGGGTTTTGATGGGACTGATTTGGGTGATAAGCTATTGATATTCTAAGTTGACCAACTTGCTTGCATACTGACTTAGACTTTCAAGACTTGACACTTCAGTGTTCACTTTTGAACCTGCCAAACTTGCTTCTGACTAACTCACCAAAGGATGATGGTGATGACTGATTTTATTATGAGTGATGACAAATCACGGGTGAAAGCGAGATGAAATGGGAGCACCATTTTGGATTTTTCAAATATTTTGAGGCTGTTTTTGGTATTTTGAGATGTTTTGCAATTTTTTTTGGTATTTTTGAGATTTATGACAAAAAGACTAACTTAAAGACCTATCCTAGGGGTCTCAGGAGCTGATCCATAGATTAGCCTTGCCTACGTTATATACGCAGAGACCACGTAGTTTGACTGACGACAGACTTGACTCGAAGATGAGATAGATGGATGGGAAAATGGATTGCCAATGCTACAAATGCTTAAAGGACTGAGCTAAATGCAAACTAGACGGGCAAACAGATTGCTAATGCGACGGACGCCTAAAGGACTAACCTAAATGTCTCAGGGGATGATCAAAGATCAACCTTGCCTACGTTCAAGCTCAGAGATGACGTAGTTCAGACAGGGTGACTCTATTTTTGATTTTTTATATTTTTGACATGTTTTTGGATTTTCGCATGATTTCAACGATTTGGATATGGATATGTGATGATATCAATGCTCTGTTTTGGGATTTTGTTGAAAAAAAAGCTTAAGGTTGATTGATCAGATTAATGGATTGATAGTTTGACTAAGTGTGTTAAGTCAAACAAATGTGATAAGGCACTTGTAAACTCTAGGAAGTTGTGTTATCCTAGAGTAAACTTGTACAAAAGAGGATGGTTTGACTAAGTGTGTTAAGTCAAACAATTTGATGATGGATTGGATAATTTGACTAAGTGTGTTAAGTCAAATAAGATGATAATGCACTTGTAAACTCTAGGAAGTTGTGTTATCTTAGAGTAAACTCGTACACAAGAAGGTGGTTTGACTAAGTGTGTTAAGTCAAACAAGGTGATACTTGATTGGATTCGATTGATCAAGATTGATGAAGCTTGATTTGGAACAAAATAGCTTTGATGATTTTGATGTGACGCTGAAGTACACATTAGATGCAACTGATATGGATTGCTTGGATTGATGTTCAATGAAAGATAAAACTTGATAAGGAACATCTTCTCATCAAAATATGCCATGGGCTAGTGATTTAGATTTTTGGCTCACAAATGCTTTGACCAGTTTGATTTCACATTTGCCAATGCTCGGATCACTACATAAGTGTGAAGATCTAGATCAAGATTTATTCCCAAAGAAAGATGTAAACATTTGCCCCCAATGTCTAGCAATGTATAGAAGGCCACGGGTGGATTCTTGGATATATGGCTACAACAAGCATGCAAAGGATGCCAAGGATTATCTTGCGATAAGATAAGGTGTTCAGAAAAAGGTTTCTCCTTTGGATAGTGCTTTCATGGCTCAGATAATGTTGGGTAGGATATTATCAATAAAAATGATCTCTGTCAAGATGTCTACCATAAGCAAGTGTAAAGTGTGCACCAAATTTTCATCAAGATTAAGATAACTTGGAGTATGGATGCAAATGGATAAAAATGGATTTGATAAATGGTTCGTGGATGAACGGATGATATGGTTGGAATGTTAGCTTTATTATGGATGTGATAAGATGTTTTCTCCTGAACTGGCACATGTAAATGCTTGATTCTATACATGACACATGTTTGCCTAGTTTTCATCATGGTTCCTGTCCAAAGCGCCACCGAAGCGGTTTTCGCTGGAGGACGATTTTTTTCTTTACTGTTTTCAATCCTTTTTCTGATTTTATATTTTTTGACTTTTTTGTATTTTCTGAGAGATTTTAAGCTCATGATGAACCACTTGGTGGTGTTGATGTAGATGCTTCTATCATAACATGTCATCGGTATCCTGCTTGAAGAAGTTGCTTTACCAAGATACGTGCACTTGAAAGAAAATTTTGAGAAATATGTTATACTTTGTTGATACCGAAGTTAACTCTATCTTTGTGTGCACATCACAATAGAGTGCCCTCTAAATCCTTATGATGAAGGGTCACTTCCAATACATGGTCAATGTAAGAATTGGATATCATGCATGGAGGAGTGTGTTTAAGAATAAAAGATGGATTGGTTGATAGTTTGGAACCTTTGACTCTCCAAACTTTAGAAGATGACCAATGATGGGTGGATATGAAAGTATGTATAGAATTAGGACCAACTGCTTGATACACTTTGTATGTTGCTTGAGAAGCATGTTTTTTTCTTTGTGGACATCTTTGATGGATACTTTTCCCTTTTTATTTTGCCCCATAGTTTCTCTGACTAATGGAGTTTGATAGGGATAATCATTCTTTGTATTTTTTGGTATCCATATGTATTTGATTTGTCCTTCGTGCTTCGCTATTTTTTCTTTGATGATGTTCTTCATGCTTTGATTTGAATCTTTCTTTTGTTGTTGGTCCCAATTCGTGGATGGGGTGATGGGTGGATGAAGATTCATGATGTGATTGGTTGTAGTATTGGCATTAGTTTCATCATAAGGATTTGTTATGCCTCCTATGTTGACATTTGTTTGAGATGAAGTTGCCCCCAGTTTTATAGAGGTATTACCGATTTGTTTATATCCCTTGATTGTTGAATAACCAAGGCCTTGATGCTTAGGATTGCCAAAAATCTGCACTGGTTCTAGGATACCCTGTTCATGCAGACCTAATCCTTTGCCTTGATAATTTATTTGTTGAAAAAATTATCTGCAATAGGATATGATTTACCTTGGAAACAAGGTACTAATCCTTCTCTACTCTGTGGTGGATCTTCAAAAGTGATAGCTTCTTCATTGATAAAATAGTTTTCCCTTAAAAAGGTGAATGATCCAACTTTATAAGTGATAGGATCCTCCATATGTGGGATGAATGCCTGATTGATATCTTTAGCTTGATCTTGTGAAATATTATATTTTAATGCTTCTTTGAGAGGTATTGATGATTCATCATCCTCGTAAAATTCTTCCTCATGATTCATTCTTTCACATGATGTTTCTGATTCACAACTTCTGTAGAAGCCTTCTTCATGACCCATTTCTAATATGTCTCTGCATTTCTCTATATCTTGATCAGGTGTACAAATGTTAAGAGTAGGAGACTCTTGTTCCTTGGTAATGATGTCAAGAGTATGAGACTCTTTTTTTGAATGAAGATCATCTACATGGCCATCTAAAGAAAGCATCTCATGGGTAGATGGAGGAGTATGTGCTATGTGGATGTGATCATCTCGTATAGATAGAAGAGTGTCCATTATATCATTGTAGTAGCTTGGAGATACAAATTCTTGATCTCGAATGATTTTGGAATTGCTCTCAACATGCTTTGGATCAAGTTCTTGACATAGGTCAATTTCAAAGAATGGATTGCGTTCTTGGATATCTTCATTAGACATAGGAAGATTCTCAAATGTCATGAGGTCAAAGGATGTCCATATATTTTGGAAAGGATCATTGCTAGACCTTGGTCAAATATGTTGATCATGCTTTGGAATAAATTCTTGAGATATGTCCTCTAACTCATTAGGTGATATAGAGACATTTTCAACACGATCATTTGTGGATGGATCTTGGTTTATGTCAATATGATCAAATAACATCAATACTCCTTGAAATAGATCTTTGTAGGAGGGGTCTTGATCATGACTACAAAATGGCTCTTGATGTACATTGATTTGATCATCGAATGAGGTGGAAACATCTTCAAGGTGTTCATCGATGGATAGGTCTTGACCATTATTTTCAACAATTTTGGTGGGAATCTATTGCAAGCTTTGTTCAGCGAGTAATGTCTGCATTTGTTGTTCAGCCAACAATGCTTGTTGTTGGTTGTATTGTTGTTGCGCCAAAAATGCTTGTTGTTGGTCTAGTTGTTGTTGCATCAACAAATATTTTTGTTTAGCTTGTTGTTGTGACAACAAAGCTTGTTGTTTAGCTTTTTGATGTGCCTGGAAATCTTGCAAGGCTTGTTTGTATGCTCGTAGATGAATTTCTTGTAACTGTGCATGAGTTTGAGCCTGTGCTTTTTGGGATAGTTGTTTGGCTTGTGCAACTTGTGCTGCTTGTTGGGTGGCTAATTGTGCTTGCGCTTGCTAAGAAGCTAGTTGTGCAGCTTGTTGGTTTTGGAGTGCCTTTTGGCAGGCAGCTTGTTCGATGGCTTGCAACATGATAGAGAATGAATTTGTCATGTTGTGTTTTGGCGGTGGTGGCGGTGGAATGGGAATGGTGTTGATCATTGGGGTTGCTTGAATGGTTGCCATCAGTTGTTGTGATATCAATGGAAAAATGGGAGGATTTGATATGATTCTTTGACTTATGAAGGGGGTGTTGCTCAAATTTGGTTGATTGATGGTTGGTAAAGGGGGAAGGCTCATGCCTTGATTGTTTGGTTGATAGATTTGTAAGTTTTGGTTTTGACTTAAATCTACCATAGGAAAATATGTTCCAAAATTTAGATTGGGCATGCTCACATTTGTACCATTGATGTTTGGAGGAGATAATGATCCCCTGTATGGATTGTACAAATTCAAGTTTTGAAAAACAATTGGCATTGTGAGATTTGGATAGTTTGGTTGAATTGAATTACTCATGATGTATGAGTCGAGTTTAAACTCGATGTTTTTCTTGTGTTTTGACCTTGTTGACCTCTGAGGGGTTTAGGACCAATGATGAGATGAAGGATGAAAGGGGTGAATGATATGTGTGTTTAAATTTTTAGGAACTTTGGATCAATGCTAGACTTTAGGACTTGATTTGATTTGATTTCGATTGATGAAAGTTTGACTAAGTGTGTTAAGTCAAATAAAGTGATGCACTTGGAAACTCTAAGAGGTTGTGTTATCCGAGATTAAACTTGTACAAAAAGGATAATTTGGCTAGGTGTGTTAAGCCAAACAAGGTGATGCTGATTTTTCGTAAAAGTCTAGCATAAGTGATGTTTTCAAAGTTCCAAAAGTTGTTGGTGAAATGGAATTTGATAAATGTTTGGATGGATGAGGTGTTTGATTTGATCCTAGATGAACCTAATAAGGACTTGTTTACAAGACCAAGGTTTTGAAGAACATGCATTTCCCTAAGAGTAACTCAAACCAAAATAGCAATGTTTGCATGAAAACCATAAGACTCAAAAGAGAACAAGAACACGTGTGGTTCAATTGTCTATTATCTTGCTTAGATTCGGATCCTTTTACCACAAAACACTTTCTTGATTATGTTTCAAACTGCATGTCTAATGTCCCACTTTCTTTTCATCCCACAAGGTCCATTATGTGGAAATCAAGAAAATTAGGGCAGAAGTTTCCTAGGTTGACCTTAGTGAAAACAGATGATGATAAAATTCAAGCACTTAGAAACCTCTAAGGATATGATCCCTAGGGAAAGCAAGAGTACTTGAATTCATCAAAGATATTTGTTTCCTCCAAGGGGTTTTAAATTTTAAGCTCTTTGTGAATGTTTTTTTTTCAATTGTTTTGAGACCCAAGCAATGTATTTTTCATTTCCAAGCACATGTACAACCCTAGGATGAAGAGCGATATTTTGTTGGGTTCCCACTTGGACGAATCCAGCTGTGCATATTTTGTGTGAATGACTAAATGCTTGACCACACTGGCTCCCCTCCACAACACACACTTCTCGGGTTAGCCAAGCATCAGTACCCACGAATCTCCCATGGCATACAATTCATCTCTACAACAAAACCGCATGTATAATGTGGGGTGGCTTCAAAGGACATGAACTTTTGCACCAACAAAATAGATAAGGATTTGGCCTTTCTAAATAAGGGTTTTAGTTTGGTCTTTCTATTTGTGGAGGCTGACCCATGCAGCGAGAGACCATTGATGCCCTTCTTGTCGGAGCCAACTACGTGATACTGGCTTTTGTTCCAATACCCATTTTTATATCCTGGCTGGAAATACACTTGACCTTAGTGTGTTACCAGTTGGGTCGTTCCTTGGGTGATTACTTTTTCCCACAAGGCAGGCCCTCTAAGATAAACAAAAGCGAGTAAAAATATTCGTAGTTCGATCAACCTTCGTTTAGAAACATAGGGAGAACACTCGCAATAAGTTTACTCACACTCGCATGTTTGGTCCAATTTTAATTTCAAAACTGAAATGTGGAGGCAATATTTTATGCAACTTAGTGTCACCAAAAAGACTTTTGATTCTCAAGATCGTCGTGAAGCGCGATAGAAGCACATACGCCTTTTTAAATGACATTACTTTGCAAAAAAGATTACAAGGCACAAAAAACACATGTTCATTTTAAAACACTCAAAGCAATAATGAGTTCTTTTTAAGCACCAAAGGAAATGTGCGATTGCCTTGTTTAGTTTTTTAAACCTTTAAACAAAGTCTAGTATGTTGTTCCTAAGGTTCTTTTTAGCCTTTTTTGCAACTTTGGAAAAGAAATTATTTTAAAAATCCTTAAAGAGTGTTAAACAACACTTTAGTGTTAAACAACACTTTAGTGTTTAAAAACACTTTATGCATAATGAACATGATGCCATGATGAACCTTCTACCTTGCTTGTTTCCTTGCTCCAACCTGCAAAATGAGAGAAAATCAGAGAGCACAAGGACAGCAAACAAGGTCAAGAATTAGAAAATCAAAAAATCAAAAACCACATGTCAAATTTAAACCAGACTGTTTTTCACGGCAGAGTTTGTAAAAGCGGCACAGTTTGGAAAAAAGCGACACTATATAGCGTCGCGCATTTGACTGTGAGTGGCGCTCTGCAGGAATAGAGACCATAGGTGCGGTGCAATATGGTCAAGCAATGCAGTTTGAGAGGCGGCTAGTTTGAAATTTTAAAGTTTTTGAGGTGGGAAACAGGGCGGCACAATTTGGAAATTGAGCGGTGCAATATGGAGTTGCGTTTCTAAAAGTGGTGCAATATAGAGATGCACACCTATGTGCAGCGCGTTTAGAGATTTTAAAAATTTAACAGGCGGGAAAGCAGAGCGGCACAATTTGGAAATTTTACGCGGTTCAGTGTAGCACCGCATCTCTAAATGCGGTACAGTATAGCATCCTGCCTCTAGAAGCGGCGCAATATAGCATCGTGGAACTATGTGCGGTGCAGTTTCCTTGTCCTGCAAAAAAGAAAAAAAAAAGCAAGGAATTTTCGAAAAAATGTGATTAGAACTCGAGACTGGCCCTCGTTCTAGCACCAAAATGTGAACCCCAATTTCATACCTGCACAAATAAGGCAAACAAGCACAATATTAGATCATATGCAAGCAATAAACAAGGATTCCCCATGAAATCCATTTATAAAACTTAAAATAGGAAAATGAAGAAAAGAACATAAAAGATAAATGAAATCCTAAATTAAGCCATGCAAACTCTTGATCCCATGGGGGAGTTGGTGCCAATTGATGTGTCGAAATTAGCCCTTTCCCAACTCCTTTGTAAGCTTTGATTATTTTGATGAAGATTGATCCACCTTGGTTGAATTTCTGCATAACCTAGCTAAGAGCTTGATAAAAACATATGAGAATGGATATGCTTGAAGATAGATTTGAGTATAGTAATTTTACTCAAATTGTGGATGATAGAATGAGAGGAAGAGTCTCTTATTTATAGATTTCAATCTTGGAAGAATGAGTGAAATTGAGCAATGTGGGATCATTCAACATCCAATGGCCAAGTTCCACTTGTCAATATGCGAATGGTTGAGGAATGAGCACATTTCGGTCAATGTGCATGATAAATGCCATTGGATTCAAATTTGAAATTTGAATGTGACATGTTGGAGGGAGAAAGAAATAGAGATAATGTCACTTGGCTCAATGCACAAGGACATGTAAGAGGAGTGAATGCCTTGTTGGATGTACACGTCCACTTGCACTTTTGAATTCAAATTGAGAGAATATTCCCTTTTGATGTCATGTGAGGGAAAATAGAGAATTAAATAAATCAAAGTAATTGATTTATTGTGCAAGTTGCATTCTCTAGAGGATGTGACATAGATTAAGATTAAATTAATCATGGATTAATTAATTTAAAAAGAGATTAGGGGATGTGACAACTTTGACTTGAATTTATGAGTTAATTTAAATCAAGAATTTAGAAGAAAGAGTTTAATTAAATAAATGATTTTGATTTATTTAACTAAGGGGATAATGTTAGATTAAATCAAATAAGGTTTAATTTATTCAATTTAATGCGAAGAATTTAGGGATTTAATTAAATAAGATGAATTATTTAATTAAAGAGGGATTACATAAATAATTAAATAAAATTGATTTATTTAATTAACAGGAGATGATGACTTAATTAGATAAAGTTGATTTATTCAATTAAGAGAGGAAGAGTGATGAATTTAATCAAATTAAAATTATTCGATCAAATGACTAGTAAAGGATATGATTCAGGATGAAATGATGTTAGTAAATCAGGATCCAGTGTGTTGGATCGAATTGTACATTTTCCATGTCTACAGGTCCATCATCCTAAAGTTTTGGAGCATGTTCCCAGTGCATGTCTTAAATTTGTTCTGGAGCTCATGTTGGTTGAAAACTTTTGATTGTTGTATGATGACCAGTTATTATCCTACAAAACACTTAAAACTTCCCATTAAATCTGCATTGGCAAGATATTTCAATAACTTACAAGAAATAAAATTTATACTATTTTTCTCAAAATATAAGCAATTATTATGCCTAAAGTTTAATTATTTGGCAGAGAATAAGTATTTTGCATATATGAGGAAGGTTTTTATTATGTTATCATGATGAGGTTATTTTTACCTCATCACACACTATACATTTTTTTCCTAGGATGGTCTATTTCAACCAAAGTATTAAAATATATATGAAGAATATTAAAATTCAAATCATGTAATTATCTACCTCGCATGATGCAACCAAACTAATTGATGGAAGCCAAAGAGTTCGAATATAAAAATTGCATAACCTATATCGATGGGTAGATGATTAAAGAGATAGAATAAGAGCATAATTCAAGATATTAAGAGAATTAGTTAGCCTAAACTTGGTACATTGGGTAGGTCTCCTAAGAGAAGCAAAGAAGCTTGTTGACTTCATTTAAATCCTAAAAGTTGTTATTAATGGAGAAGTAATCCTGGTAGATATTAATGGCTACATTAATATTTTTAATAGTTTATAATTTAATGAGATAATATGTATGCCTATCTAAGGGGAATATCATAAAATATTCTACCTTGAGAGGATAATTTTATTTTAAATATTTTTTAAGTTGTGGTAGGAGATTTTGATATTTTGAAGATAGTCAACAATTTAAAGATTGACAAGCGAAGCTAGCATGTATTAAGAATAACATATGGGTTCAATTGAGGGATGATGTTTGGAAGAAAATTACATGTAGTAGAAAGTAATAGGGTTAAAAGAATCACAAGGAACATGTGGTACTTAAAACCTACTTGCAACAACATATAAAGGACATAACAAGAGAAAAGGTCACACCCCTTGATGTAGCAATGAGAAGACAAGAAAAAAATTAAAGGTGAATAAAATAGAAGATAATGCAATAAACACACAATAACTTCACCCAAAACCCTTATTTATCCTTAGATATAGCTTAAATTAGAGTGCACCCTAGCTCCACTTGATTTTCTCTTTTGATGTGTTGATAGAGGAATGTGGTTGCTTATAAAACCAACAACATGATAGTGTGATTGATATGATAGATCAAATGGATAGCATGAGAATAAGATAATGGAAGATTAGGTAGGATATGGAAGAAGAAAATAGAAATTTAGTAGCATAATAGAAAATCGTATGAGATGCCTCTCATTTATAAAATTTCTAAGAGGGAAATCAAGGGGCAAGATGGATTGGTTAATGGATGGATAAGATTGAATGTGGATTAGGGCTTGGATGAGAAGTTGTAATCATGTGACAAGTGTCACATGAGGGATAAGGAATAGATTTAGGAGGTACATTAGGGAAACATCCTTATGTGAATGGTTAGGACTTGGAGATGTAGTATGAAATGGATGGATGATATGAAAGGTTAGTTTTACTTTAGGCAAGTGTCTAGATTCAATGAATCTAGAAAATGTCTTAGTCATTTGACTCGAGCAATATTTAATTAAATAATAAAATTATTTAATTAATTATTGGAGAAGGGTGATGTGGAATGATAAATTAAGTAAATAAATATAATATTTATTTAATTAAAGTGGCTATGAAGGTGAAGAATAAATTAATAATAAATATTTATTTAATTAAAGTGGGGGATAAAGGTGAAGGCTAAATTAATTAAGAAAATAATGAATATTTAATTAATTAATGGCTAGGATAGAGTAAAGTCAAGTGTGGCTATGCATAGTCAAAACTTGTGTGTCTACATTTTGCCCCTCTTTGAGATGATGTTGTAACTAAGAGAAGTAACATCATTTCAAAGAAGAATAAAATATAGTGGGTAGGCAATGGATAAGGAGTAGTGGCATTATGCCCCATTCATTATGAGGATGGGAGTTATATATGCCTCCTCAAGAGGACATGCAGGTCAAAGAACATGAGTGCGCTCTCAAAATAGATGGGAGAGTTAGAGGATGAATGATGAAAGGAGGAAATAGATAAGTATAGATGGGAGAATATACTAATAGGAGAGGGACGATATATGATCATGATATTGTAATGGTATAAGAAACCTAAATTTTATATTGTACTTGACATTATGCACCAAGGTATAAGGAACCAAGATCACAATGTGTCAAGTAGACGATCAAAAAGGTCAAATGCAAACATATTCCTTATAATACTGTGATATGGAAGACCATGATACCCTTGTGGAAATAGAGTTCAAAAACCATGATAAATGAAAACAAAGATAACATAGAAGAAAAAATGAAGAATACACAACAAACCAAAAAAAAACCAGGGTTATTCCCCTAGTCAAGCTAAAAACCAATTGATTTGATTGATTGATTGATGATGAGGAGGATAGAAAATTTAACGATAAGAAAAATGTGTATCCCATGGATTATATTTTAATGATAATAAAAGTACTTGGATTGGGAAGGATACATCCTTGTGATGATAAGTTGATAGTGGATCAATAGATTTTAGTTGATTTGGATCAAGATGATGGATTGGTTTTGGATGATGAAATAGACTACAAGATTAAATTACATAAATTAATATTTTATTGCACTGGATTGTAAGGATTTTAGATTTTTGGATGTGAATGATGGATTGGAAGGATAGATGGAGGATAAATGATTAAGATAATATAGGAATTGATGGAGGATAAAGGAATGGATATGAATCAATGACTAGGGGAACCCAAGGCATGATAAAAGGATGGAAGGATGGGGTGATTTATTGGATAGGAGATGGAACTATTAAGTGGATGGATAGGAGCTATAGATCCTAGGACAATATTTAAAAGGAGTAATATACCCCACACTAAAGGGAGTATAATTTGTCATCTCGCAAAATTGTCACCCCTGACAATTTCAAACTAGGTTTGAAACCCTCTTATGTGCATGTGCCTAATTATGCTTCTAATTACCTATTTAATTATTTTTTTGGGAAATTTAATTAAATTCTTATTTATTGGGCTTTGATAGAGCTATAATTCCTAGACAAGGGCACCTAGCACCCCTGTCCATCTAATCATGCCCTAAATTTTAAATTCAATTGTCAGTCTCAATATGTTCAAGAATTCAAATTCAATTCTTATCATATCTTAACAATTAATGTGAAATATTTTTAGATCCATATATATGACTTCTTCCCTCCATTTCAACCTTTAATCAAATTTCATAACTCTAGCATCCTAAAGGAAATTAATGCAATATCAAGAGAAAAATAAGAAAAAGATCAAATACACAATTCAAGCTATTTAAAGTCTGTGACATATTAGAAAATTTATGTTCATGCAATGTAAGATGTTCATTTTTTATCTTTATTATAATTATATGCACTAACACTTGTAGGATCTCCAATAACCCTCATCTTTCTCCTTGTGTGTGATGGGAAAAGTGACTTCAGTCCAACAAGGGTTTCATTCCATTTGTGTTTATTATCATTCACATTTATTTTCTTTCCTTTGCTCCCTTGAGAGCACACACTCTTTATCATCTATCATCATATTAGTCGTTGTGGAGGTAAAAACACCAAAACAAGGTTTGACCAAAGAAATCCCCTATATGACACAACCCTTATCCCTCAATCTATCTTGCAAGTTATTGTTCTACTACTGATTGAAGTGGATTTGATATCTCAAGGCTTCAAACCATAATTCATTCATTCATGTACCTATCATCAACAAAATAGGGATTTCTAATTATTTGCACATTATTAAAATTCAAAACCTAATCTTGGTTGTCAAAGACCTTCAAACAATGATATAATTGTGTAGGTTCAAAAACCTTAGATATTAACACTTCTGGACTAGGGCACCCAAAGCCCTTGTCTTTCTAGTTCAACTCCAGATTTCAATTCGAGATTCTTATCTTTTTGCACTCTCTAGATTTGTCTTTTATTTATATTTTTTTGTTCTATAATTTATAGATTATGTTATATTTTTTCACTTTGATCCTAATTCACCTAGTTCAATACATCTCTTCTAATCAATCATTACACACCCAACAACAAAAAGGGACCAAAGCCTTGACCAACCTATTTGGCTCTCCCTTGAGGACAACAACCAAGCAAGATCTCTTAGTTAATTTTCAGTCCCTTAATGTTCAAGGTGGAATGATTGATTTAGTTAGGGTGTTTATCCTAGACCCCATTTCACCCTATCACATAATTATGGATGGAAGATGATAAGGAATGCACAATATGGAAGGATAGTTCATAAAGGAAATGGATGGTGGAGGAAGTTAAGGATATCATTGTTTAAAGCATGCATATATATTTTGTCCCTAGACTTATCAAGATCAAAGGATGGAAGGGAGGATAAATTTGGATAGGCTGGGAGAGGTAGATAGGATGAGGGATAAGATATGGGGGATACAAAGGATAGGTGTAGATATTTCAATTTTAGCCTCATCAAGATCAAATGAGGAAAGTGAGGATGGATATTTTGCATAGGATAGGAGGATGGAGACATGATGTGGGATATGGGATGAAGACTATTGGGGGATGTGGATAAAATGATGATAGATAGGAAGTATGATTCTTGAATATAATTAGTATTGTGAAGATCAAAGGTGGAAAAGTAAGGATGGATTTATATAGGATGATGGATAGGGTATGGATAGTGGAGGATGCGGATAGGGTGTTGTAGGTAGGATAACATGGATGAAGCTTTCCCCCAAGTGTATAGTTCAAGAGGATAGGGGATTACACATGATGCCTATTTATCCACTTTTCATCATGGTAGTTTCCCAAGGTGCCACAAGAAGTGGTTTTCACCATTGAATGAATGTTTTCTCTTAACTTTTTTCATTTTTTCAATTTTTTTTCTTTTTTAGATTTTTGGTATAGAAAAGGATGGAGAAGGATGGGGATAAGTATGTGGATGAGTGGATAGGATGTGGTAGGTAGGATTGAATTTATGAATATTTTCCCCAAGTGTAGAGTGCAAGAGGATGAGGGATTACACATGACACTTTTTTCTAGGTTTTCATCATGGTACTTGCCCAAGGCATCACAAGAAGTGGTTTTCACCATTGGGTGAATGATTTGTCTTTACTTTATTTATTTTTATTTTCTTTTCCTTTTTTTTTTCCTTTTTGTATATTTGAAATAGTATAGATAGATAAGAATTTGTATGGGTGGATTTGGAAGATAGTGGATGGATGAATGGAGATGGGGGAAGGACTCAAGCATCTAGTTCCATAGATGGTATCCCTTGAAGATGTGCTACAATGGACCATGGCAATTAGAGGTATACTAATAAATGTTAGTAGAATGATGGTAAGTGAGGTGAAATGGATTGGAATATGGAGAAGGATGTGGATAGGTGGATTTATAAGATAGTGGATGGATGGTGGGGAGATGGAGAAGGACTCAAGATTCTAGTTTCATGTATGGTATCCCTTGAATATTTCCAATAATGGACCATGGAAATTGGAAGTATGCTCATAGACATCAGTAGAATGATGATATGGGGGGTGAAATGGATGGGAATATGGAAAATGATGTGGATAGTTGGATTTTGAAGATAGTGGATGGATGATGGATATATGGAGGAATGACTCAAGCATATAATTCCATGTAAGGTATCCCTTGAAGATGTTCTCCATTAGACCATAGAAATTGGAGGTATAATCATATATGTTGGTAGAATAATGGAATGCTGGAAAAATATAAGGATTTATTCAAAGGCTTGGATTAAAGGAGGATGATGGCGATGAATGTTAGATGATAGATGAAGGATTGGAATTATTATGGATTAGTGGATGGAGATGTTGGAAATATCAGCATTGGTACACACCTTGAAGGGTGGTGGAGTTGTGGAAGTGAAGTTGATTTTAGATTTTGAGATTTAGATGGAGGAGTAGATGTGGATTTTGGGAGATAGGGACCCAAAATGGATGGAGGATATTGTGGTGGACTTAGGATAGTGAATTTCAAGACATAGAAGCCCAAAATAGATTTCAAATATGGGGTATTTTTATATGGAGTGGTGCAAGATTTTGAATTAGTAAGTTTGGATTCTAATTTAGATTGTGCTTTGATATGCATTACTTTTATTAGTTCATTTAGATCCACATGGTATTTAATTTTTTTCTTCACGGGTCTTTGTGGCCTTTTGGATTTAACCTTTTTCTTTTGGATCATATTTAGATTTTTTTTGGCATATAATTTTAAGGGGACATGTTGATCCATGGATTTTTATGGATTTTTGGTTTTATGAATTTTTTTTTTGGCATCTAAATTTCTTCCAAGAGAAATGCGAATGGTGGATGGAAAGAAATGATATGGAGGTCTTAAGGGATGATTTTATGTAGATAGGATATTGAAAGGATTTCAAGGATGTGTTCCTTAGTTGACCTCGATTTATGATGTGATGAAAGGATTTTGAGATAGTTGGGATTTGGATAGCAGATAGAGGGATATAAGGACCCAAGATGGATGGAAGGGATGAATAATTTAGTTTTGGGACATAAGGAACCAAAATAAATAGAAGGGATGAAGGATTGGGCTTTAGAAAATAAGGGTCCAAAATGGTTTTGGAATATGGATTATGTGAATGTTTGGATTAAGTGGAAGAATTTAGGATTTTTGACGGACACCAACATCTTGAGAATGAGCTTTTTAGGCAAGGCCATGATAATTTGTATTTTATTTGATTTGGATAGGTTCCAATATGCATTGTTCATGGAGGTCTAACCCTTTGCCTTGATAGTGCATATTTTGATAAATGTTTTTGCAAATGGGATACTTGTTATTTTAGAAAAAATATGTGAGTCCATTTTGAGGATGATATGACATGGAAGGAATGGTAGGCTCATACAGTAAAAAAGATTGGATGACGGTGGAAGAACCCATTTAATAGGTATGGAATTTATTGATAGCTTGGATATGGGTGATGGGATCTAATAGAGGATAGCACCATGATATGGAGAGGGAAGGGTAATTTGATCTTGACATGGGGAGGGATCATTTGATAAAGTGGATAGTATAATTTTCCCTTGATTATGATATGGAAGGGGATCATGACATGAACTGGAAGGGGTGTCTTGATCTTGACATAGAAGGGGATCATTGGATGACATGGGGGGGATAAATTATTCTTGATTTGGAATGGGATCCTTGGATGGAGTGGAAGGTATACTTCAAATGATCTTGATTATGAGATGGAAGGGGATCATGACATGGAGTGGAAGGGGTGTCTTTATCATGAGAGGGGATATGATCATTGGATGGCATATAAGATATTAGGATTAAGGATCCATCTACCTTGTAAATCCTATGTTATATTGCACGATTCCAACATCATTGGAAAGTGTCCCTAGGAACTTAGGGTGTATTGGGAAAATATTTTATAATATTTATTCTCACCATTGTTTGTAATACATTAAAAAGGGGTGATAGATTCTACTAGCAGCGGCAAAGGTGACTTGTGGACATGAATATTTGATATTGTTTTCCCCACATGTGGATGTATAAAATGAGATGATAAAAGATAAGGATATGGGAAAATGATGATTATTGGGATTATCCAATTTGGTGCTAAAACAAAGAAAAAGAGGGTTCAATCACCAAAATGAGATTAACAAATGGGTGCACCCAATTTTTTACTAGTTGTTTCACTCAATTATGAGGGGTGTAATGCATAAATAACAATTAGAAAACAAACCTAACTATTATAATAGTAAAAAGGTAGGTTCTAAGATGGAAAAATGATGTGTCCCTTTTTGAAAAAAATTGTTTTAGGTCTCACTGAGGACTCATTCACCCAATGGCAAATGGGTCCCTGGTAGGGTTCTAGAAAAATTGATTTCTGGGTTATGTTCTTTAATGTCTGCACTACCAAATCCTAGGTATTCAACTCCCAAAAGTCAAAAATAAATTATGTAGCTTAGTTTTTGTGATTTTGCAAGAAAGGTGACAAATTTTACAACTTTGCAACTTTGACAGCTTGTATTCTCTAATTGATCTTCAACCTAAAACTTGTAATCACACATCAAAATGGAGAAATTTTTTATTGTTAGGGAATAGGGGTTTGCCTTGGTCAAGCACCATTTTGGTAATTGAACCTTGTAATGAAATAATGCATAAAAGGAAAGATGAATGAATAATTTAATGCCACAACTCACCAATCCTCAATTGAACCTTGGAATACAAATCAATAATTTTGCATGAAGTGGCCTCAAATAATGTAGAATTTGATCACAATACTTGATTAGAAACAATGCTTGAATAGTATCTCCAAATGCTTCATCAACATATTAGCTCAACAACATGCATGATGCAATATGCCTTTGGCATGATGATATG
Organism: Sequoiadendron giganteum; assembly: GCA_007115665.2. Taxonomy (NCBI): domain Eukaryota; kingdom Viridiplantae; phylum Streptophyta; class Pinopsida; order Cupressales; family Cupressaceae; genus Sequoiadendron; species Sequoiadendron giganteum. Next base: position 35,147,111 of record CM021106.1, on the reverse strand, counting down.
ATCTTTGATTGCTGCAATAAACTTCAATAATCTTCTCTTGAATTCCTTTGAAATGCTCTTGATCTCATAAACTTGCTATTAGGACTTGAATACTTGAAAGCTTAGATATTATAGGATGAAACTATGTGAATTAACCTTATATTTATACTTAAGATTAAATCTTGAAATTCAAATAACACAAGTCGACATCAGATATAGGATTTGAAATTATTAAAATACAGCCAAAAACACATCCCAAGTGGGGTGTCCTAAGTTAGTGAGGATCCATTCACCATAGGGTGAATGGTTCCTAACATACTTAACTAAGCCAGGTTTTGGGGATTATGAAATGTCATGCCAAAAGGGGGTCCTAGGACCTAGTCAGGACCCATTTGCTTGGTGGTGAATGGGTCTTAGGTCACTATCCTAGGACACAAACCTTTCAAAATTAAGTGTTGTGAAATATTATTAATGAGTGTTAGGTTTTATCCCTTGAAAAATGCAATACATTAGGCTTGAATTTTAATTTAAGGGGCCAATTAAGCTCAATTAACCTTAATTAATTAATTAAAGCCCTAGGTTAGTGTGAAAGTGTAAAGATACATTTTACAACACCCTAAATAAGGCATCATTAATTCCATTTTATCAAAAAGGGTCTAGACTTAATTTGAATGTGTAAAACACATTACAAAACTAAATCAAGGCAACATTAGGCTCATTTATTATTAATTATTCCCAAATTAAGTAAGGAAAAGGGACACTTTTTCCGTTACTATAGGTGCTTAGAAAGAGACAACATGTGTCTCTGGGTAAATTTTATTTTATTGCATTTAATGTAATGTTTATTTTCCATGTTTGGGTGCCCAAGTTGGAGGGAAAGTATTAGAGAAAAAATTGGTGTCCTTTTGCATTCCAAGGAGGCAATCTAAGGGTTGGGGATGTTTGGAATGAAGGGTCATCTTTGAGTGCCATGTTTGGTGCTTAAGATATATTTATATGTCTATTAAATTAGCTTCTTGGATGTAGAAATTATAAGGAATAGTTGAATGTAGTGTTACTTTACAAGAACAAGGAAAGGTTGAGGCATAAAGAGGTTTTTCATACGTAAATAGTTTATGCCATCTTGGAGGGAAAGAGCAGAATGGAAGTGGATGTATTGTAATCTCATTTAACTGAAGATAATGTATACTTGGCCTCTCTTCTTGGTGGAGTTTTTATCTTGCAAGGGTTTCTCCATGTAAATCATGTGTTATGTGATGTTCTTATGTTTTTGATATGTACCTCATTGTTGTTATCTTATGGTGATGTTATTCTTTATTTTATTTTTTATAAGTTCACATAAAGTAGTTTTGATAAGCATGATATGTTGGTTGATTTTTAGCATCATAATGAATATCGATCTAATCATAGTAATTCTATATTAAGGAAACTTAATTTTAGATTTTTATATTAGTTTTAGATTTTCATATTTTAGTATTACAAGCCTTGTAACTCATCCATTGAATTCATATTTGGATAGAGATTGATTTCCAAACAATTGGCATGAAAACCTATATATTTATTATCAGAAGGTGAGTTTTTATCTTGATATGGAGGAGAATCCATGCTAGAATTCTTTAGACTGAGGGGATGACATAGTTAATTTGATGTGGATGGTTGGGTGGGGGAGGAATGGTGGATGGGGATAGGAGATTCATGAGGTTTTGGGGAAGGTATTTTTTCTTGATATAAAATAGATGAAGGTTGATGAGACAAAATAATGACTCATATTTTAGCCATATAAAAATGTATATTTTTCCTAATTATGAAGTTATCAAGACTGAGCATGATGATGAAAGTAAGATATTTTTAGTTGTAGCAGTCAAAGATTTCATCATATCTTGAAAATTACGATCTGCGTTCTAGAGAGTTTTGGTCTAAAATTCAAAGATAATATGGTGACAAAACCCATTAAATTTCACAAATACCCAATTTGTGGTTTGAGAGAAAAATTCACCAGAATATGTTGCTTCGAAATTTGAGGACAGGTGCTCTGGAACTTGGGGGACAACACTTGAAGTTGTTCCAAAATTTGTGGGTTGCTTTGGAACCTTTCCAAAATTTGTAAAAGCAGCATTTGTGAGCATTAAAATAGATGGGGATGACTTGGACAGAAGTTGAGAGCATCTAGGAGGTAGTTCCAAGAGTTAAGGCAAGTTGTTGGATTGTGCAAACGAACGAAAAATATCTAGGAGACAATTTTGGGTAGTTTGAACCATTTTGCAAACATCTAGGAGTTGTTTTATGAACTTTAATGATACACAATGGGAAGACATTAATTTTTCAGTTGTCAAATGCCTTTTTGGAGCTTGTTGAAGGGCTGCAAAATAGGCATATTTGTTTTGGACGACCAAAGAAGATTGACTCAACAAGATGAAGAAAGATCTATCTTTTTCTCTTAACACATGTTCTTATCTTCTAGCAAGTGGTTGCACAATCATAAAGCTTATCTTTCAGATCAGTTGAAGAAAAGAATTCTATAAATTCATTGTAATCAAGAAATCAAATGGGGGAAGAGTTCATAAAATAATATAGTTCAGTATTTTTAGCAGTAATCTCTTTGTTTGTAGTTTCATTTCTTAGTAGTCATTTCATTTCTAGCTCTTTACATTTTCAGTATTTCTTTTTACAAGTTTCTTAGGATAGATTTGATTCAAGCATTCCATTTAAAAGCTCTTAGATTAGATTTGATAATCTCTTTGTTTGTAGTTTCATTTCTTAGTAATCATTTCATTTCTAGCTCTTTACATTTTCAGTATTCCCTTTTACAAGTTTCTTAGGATAGATTTGATTCAAACATTTCATTTACAAGCTCTTAGATTATATTTGATTTTAGCAATTTTTGTCATGAATTGTCTTTCAATTTTGTTTGTAGAAAAAAACATGTCATTCAAATGATTTCTTCTCCCTATTGCATATTGCCATGGACACCGCCTTGGATTGACATTTATAGTTAAATGATGAGGATTATAACGACACTCATCATTTTTGGCGTCATTGCCAGGGAAAGGTGTCATTAGGGAGTTGCTGATAATCTGGTGACAGCGGGTCAAAAGAAAAATTAGTTTGACAAGTTTTTAAGGTTTATTACTTTAGAAATTTTCTAGTTTTTTTAGGTTTATTATTTTAGAAACCCCCCCAAAATAATATATCCAAAGGAAGAGGTTCTTGCATGCAAAGGTGGCAGTTCTTATGCAATATCTCCAACCAGAGGACCATGAATTCAAGCCCCGACAAGAAAAAGATTATTGTTTGGACACCTTCAAAGTCCAAGGAAGGTTGCCTAATAAGATATTTGAAGGACAAAGAGTTGCATCCAGTCATGCATGCAATAGAATGTGATGAAGGATTGCAAAATCTTTCTAATCAGTCCATGCATCTACTAGAATCGGAAATTATTGAGAATACTGTCATTTCAAAGAAAGAAAGAGCATCAAAGTTCAAATATTTAGTCATCTTCTTCTTATGGTTTTCTTCTTCTTTCAAATAGTTGAATGCATGGATCCATCCTTTAAGAAATGGATGTTATTTTCCACAACCAGTTAATGGTTTAATGTAACCTATCTCTACATCAATAAGTAGAGTAGGATAGAGTAGGTTTCTTTTCTACAAATAAGTGTTTTACACATGCTATGTCCTCTTCTCTAAAGCTCAAAGACATGCATTTCTCTATACAAGTTGCTACTCTCAAAAACTTTTGCAGATTTATTTTGGTATTTGAAGCTCACTTTAAATTGCAACAGGACTTGCAACATTCTAGGTGTGGGGGAAAATGATGAGACAAAATAATGACTCATATTTTAGCCATGTAAAAATGTATATTTTGCCTAATTATGAAGTTATCAAGACTGAGCATGATAATGAAAGTAAGATATTTTTAGTTGCAGCAGTCAAAGATTTCATCATACCTTGAAAATTACGATCTGGGTTCTAGAGATTTTTGGTCTAAAATTCAAAGATAATATGGTGACAAAACCCATTAAATTTCACGAATACCCAATTTGTGGTTGGAGAGAAAAATTCACCACAATATTTTGCTTTGGAATTTGTGGATAGGTGCTCCAAAACTTGGGGGACAACACTTGAAGTTGTTCCAGAATTTGTAAAAGCAGCAATTGTGAGCATTAAAATAGATTGGGATGACTTGGACAGAATTTGAGAGCATCTAGGAGGCAGTTCTAAGAGTTAAGGCAAGTTGTTGGATTGTGCAAACAAATAGAGAATATCTAGGAGACAATTTTGGGTAGTTTGAACCATTTTGCAAGCATCTAGGAATTGTTTTATGAACTTTAAATGATACACAATGGGAAGACATGACTTTTTCAGCTGTCAAATGCCTTTTTGGAGCTTGTTTAAGGGCTGCAAAATAGGCATATTTGTTTTGGACGACCAAAGAAGATTGACTCAACAAGATGAAGAAAGATCTATCTTTTTCTCTTAACACATGTTCTTATCTTCTAGCAAGTGGTTGCACAATCATAAAGCCTATCTTTCAGATCAGTTGAAGACAAGAATTCTATAAATTCATTGTAATCAAGAAATCAAATGGGGAAAGAGTTCATAAAATAATATAGTTTAGTATTTTTAGCAGCAATCTCTTTGTTTGTAGTTTCATTTCTAAGTAATCATTTCATTTCTAGCTCTTTACATTTTCAGTATTTCTTCTTACAAGTTTCTTAGGATAGATTTGATTCAAGCATTCCATTTACTATCTCTTAGATTAGATTTGATAATATTTTTGTTTGTAGTTTCATTTCTTAGTAGTCATTTCATTTCTAGCTCTTTACATTTTCAGTATTCCCTTTTACAAGTTTCTTAGCATAGATTTGATTCAAACATTTCATTTACAAGCTCTTAGATTAGATTTGATTTTAGCAATTTTTGTCATGTATTGTCTTTCAATTTTGTTTGTAGAAAAAAACATGTCATTCAAATGATTTCTTCTCCCTATTGCATATTTCCATGGACACTGCCTTGAATTGACATTTATAGTTAAATGATGAGGATTACAACGACACTCATCAAAGGTGGGTGCATGACATGTGGAGATTTCCCAACTTCATTTGGGGATGTGGATTTAACATTCTTTATAAATTTTCCTTAATAATATTCAGGAGTAAATGGTTTAGGCTTAGATGGAATATTATTATTAGATGGGGGTTATGATTATGACTTGGAGGATTCAGATTAGGTGAATGATTAGAAGTATTCATTGGAGGATTGGGATTATGGATTGGAGGATTGTGATTGAATGGATGATTATAATTATGAATTGAGAGACTAGAATGATAGCTTGGAGGATTGAGGTGATTGGGGTGTTATAAAAGGTTGGATATGGATTTAAGAGGGAGATATGGATGGGGTTTGAGGGGAAATTTTTGATGGGGAATTGGTTTTCATTGTTAAAGGAAAAGGAAGGATGAGAAATAGGCAATGGATTGGGATTGGATGGGGATGGGTAGGATGGAATTTTGACACTGATACTAAGGAGGTATTTGACCATGACCTCTTTATCATTTTTAAAATGATAGGTGAGGATAAAATTGGTGAAGTCTTGGTGATTAAAAAGTGGATCAATAAATTCTTGGATATAGGAAGAGGTGGTGGATGAGGAGATCTCATCTTGGTCCTTAATAATCTCATTATCATCATGGGGATCATACTTAAGTTGGTCAACAATACTATCATCATCATCAATGTAATCGGGGTTGACCTTGAGTATGATTTTGGGTCTTATTGGGGTAGGACCTGTTAATGCCTAATACAAACATTGAAGTTAATGAATCCACGGGAGGTGGTTAAGCCATTTCACGAACCCAAGCACTGTGTTGCATAAAACAAGGAGACCAAGGGAACACACCTTGCAAAAATCTGCCTAGTGTAAATTGGGGGTTTCAACCCATGACCTAGGCTCTTATACCAATTTTTACAAAGATGGTTGTTGTTGTACCAAAAGATCGACCTGTTAATGCCTAATACAAATTCCAAAGTTAATCATTCCATGGGAGGTGGTTAAGCCATGTCATGAACCCAAGATCTACACTACACAACACAAAGAGAACAAGGGAACACACCTTGCAACAGGATATGGTTCATGATGTTGTGCTAGGTTGGGATGGATGAGAGGGGATTAGAAGAAATTATATTGGATGGAGTATATATTAGATGGTTGGACATGGTAGAGTATTGATTGGAAGAGGAAAGTTTGGGATTGATTTTGGATGAGGATGGAAATTAGGATGATAAATCATAAATGAATTGGAGATTAACAAAATATGACCTAAGGATGAGTACATATGATGAAATTAGATTTGGGGATAAAATTTCAATCTTAAAATGATTTGATTTGACGAGGGATGATTCTTTATACTTAAATTTAGACTAGAATTCTATTAAGTATGAGTTGATTGGATTTGATTTCTACTTAAGATAAGAAAATTTATTAAGTACAAATTGATGGGATTTGATAACTATACTTAAGATATACTAATGGTCTTAAGCAAGTTTTCATTAAGGATGGGACTGACTTAAGGGACTCTTGATTTTTGATTGGGAGATTGTATTTGAAATTTATAATAGTGAATTTTGGATGGGATCCTTGGGTGAAGGATTTTGATGATGATGAAAGGATATGGGGTATAAAGGAAATTAAGTCCTTAACCAAATTTTGATATTTAGAGGATGTTTTTTTATTAAAAGGATTGGGGATTGGTTTATTTATTGTGATAGATAGATGGATAATGGATGCTTGGATTTGGATGAGGGGTAGGTGGATTAGATTATGATTTTTTGGAATGGGATAATTTTGACAAGGGGATTGGGTTAAGATGATGATGAAAGGTGGGGATTAAGAATTATAATGGGTAGAGGATAATGGGGAAAAAGATGGACGATGAAATTGGATTGAGTAATGGATTTTGAAGTGGATTATGGAGGATAAATGGATGGAGGATGATTAGGATAAGGATTAGGAGCTTGATTGGATTAGGAAAAATAATTAGAATTAGGGTCCTAAATAATGGATTTAGGGATGTATTGGAGATACATTGAGATGATTAGGATAGTTGGGATGAGGTGGATTAGATGAGTGGGGATTATTAGGACAATATGGATGATTAAAATCATTATGGGGATAATTAGAATGATTATGGATAATTAGGGTGGGATGATTAGATGGATTATGGATTATTAAGATGAGATGAGGATTGGATGAAAATATTGGGAGATTGGTTGGATCAAGATGATGGTTTTTCTTTCTTGACTAGGAGGTAGATTTGAAAGCACATAAACAAACAAAGTGACCTGAGGAATATTTGGAAGATAGGTATACATTGGTTTATAAAAATAAGACACAACAAGAACTTGTACAAGCCTAGAATTATTCAAGATGTTAACTTAATGTAGGTCAACCAGCCAAAGGCTAATACCTCAAGATTAATAAGGAACTTATCTTTCAAGATTTAATAGATAGGGATCTAGTGGCACAAGGGCTCACCTTTTCCATCATTTGGAAGTCCTTAGACCTTGCAAAATAATATTTTATAAATACTTAGGTAGATACATGGTGAGTAACTTTAGGCATGATATTGTACCTTCCACTACACTAAGCAATGATTGAAAGGTTTTAAACTAAGATGAATGTAAGGTTGCTAGGGAGTCCTCTAAATACCTCAAGGGTAACTAAGGACAAATATATAGATGAAAGGGAATAATTTTAAATATTTGAGAGGAGAGAGTAACCCACTCTTTACCTTCACTTCTCCAAGGTATAAATTTCTTGGAGGCTTAGACTAGATTGGCAAGATTCTACTTCCAATAGAGGTTTCTTTTAATTCACCTCTCTCTTTATCCTTTGTAGGAATATAGGGGTTGAGGACATCACTTAGGGTGATAAAATACCTATGAAATCATCCTAGAAGAAATGATCCAAGTGTTTTTGGTCACCCAAGATCGCATAAAGTGTAAGGGGAGAGCATACACACATTGGGTTCCTTAAGATAAAAATAAAAAGAAAAGAAAAGAGTAAGTGGTGTTTTTGATCCTCAAGATCACACAAAGGTGAAAGAGGAGAGAATACACACCAATCACCCAAATACACAACAACAACAACAACAACAAAAATAAACTTTAACAAAAGAAGTGTGCAACCGAGACTAGTTAAATGATAATACCTAAGATAAATGTAGTTGCAACACAAATGTGTTAGTAGTTTCACAAAGGTATTGGAGTAATGAATATGGTTGCAATGAAATATATTATAAATTATAATGTAACTCCTAGAAAGATTTAAAAATAAGGGTATAATGCAACAAAATAGATGTAAAGAAAAAGAATGCTTATCACAAGATTGTAGTTTTATTTTTTTATTTTTTCACATAGTCAAACTAGATTCAATTATTTTGAAATATTTTACTCCAAAATTAAAAATTCAAAGAATAAAACCTTAACATTATTTTATATTTCCAAAAATATAAAAAATATTTGAAAATTCTTTGATTTGTGCCCTAAAAAGTAGATTTATGAAAAACCCTAATTAACAAAGATCTAATTGTTTAATCAAATTTTTACCTCAAAAATAAAAATATAAAGAAAAAAAAACTATTAAAGTTTGAGGGGTTTCTAAAAATATAAAAAAAAGTCAAAAAAACCATTGATTTATGACTTGAAAATCAGATTTATGAAAAATAATAAAATTATAATAATTCACCAAATATTGAAGATCAAAAACTTGACCTTTTTACCTAAGCATTATGAGAACATCCAAAACCTTTAATAAAAAATTGTAACAAAAAAATTGTAGTCACTTGAAAGATATGATAAAATATTTGAAATCCTAGAGTTTTGCTTTCAACCTACAAAAGTTAGCTCCAAAACTTTTTTTGCATAAAAGAACTAAAAACCAACAAGATGGAGTTAGAAAAACTTAAAAATAAGAATTAAATATGGATGGGAATCCCATCAGGCATACCAAAATGAATACAAAAAAATATTGAAGGTAAATAAAATGGAAGATAATGCAATACACACACAATACCTTCACCTAAAACTCTTCTTTCTCCTCATATAGAGCTTGAAGTAGAGTGCACCCTAGTGTTGGTATGTGGTGACTGATCATGCTATACTGTACACTCTTCATGTATCCTCGTCGAGGCCCGAGGTCGGGCTGGGCCCTAAGTGGGGGTTTGAGGGCGGCAGCCCCCGAGAAAAAATTGTTTTCACCTTTTTTCGCTTCGTCATTGGAAAGGAAAAAAGTTGACATTGTAAACCCTAATTTTTGGAAGCTTCTAAAAGCTTGTTATAAGTGGTTGGAATGGTGATTTGTAGGATGGCATTATTCGCGAGATTGTAATATGTTTTGCACTGGATAATAAAATCATTGGATGGTTGTGGTTTTGTGGATGTAGCCCAGATTGGGTGAACCACGTTAAATTCTTTGTGTTGTCTTGTTTTTGCTATAATTTTGTGTGTGTTTAATTACTCTGTTTTATTGTTCAAATCTGCATTTAACTTGTTAGATGTTTTCCTTTTAACCCTAACACCTAGCTCCACTTGATCTTTTATTTTATGTGTTGATGGAAGAATATGGTTTCTTATCAAACCAATAGCATGATGATATGATTGATATGATGATATATCAAATGGATAGACTTGGGATATGATGAAGATCAGGTAGTTTATGGAAGAATTAGATAGAAAATGTAGCAACATAATAGTAGGATGAGAAGATATTTTCAAAGAGGTGAGAGGCCTCTAATTTATAAAATTTTCATGAGGTAAATCAAGGGTCAAGATGGATTGGTTAATGGATGGCTAGGATTTAATGAAGATTAGGGCTGGGATCAAAAGTTGTAGTCATATGACTGTAAGGAAGCTAAGGTAGAAAAACAACTTCCTACACTAATCTTGAGATAATGATAATGCAAAAAATTTATAGATCTTTAACAGTTACAAAAACTTAAACATAAATATCATGCATACCACAACACAGTGATTTACATGGAGAAAACTCTTTCAAGAGAAAAACCCCACACTCCAAAAGCCACCCAATATATTATTTAGAAATCACAAAGATTACAATATACTTGCAAAGCAAGCTTCTCACAGGAGTCTCACCAGCCAAAGATTCAGAGGCAACAGAACCACTATCAGACTCTCAGAATACATCACAATACACAACCGTAATATAGTGCCCTAATAAAATAGGTTTGTCTTCTAGGGCAAGTCAAACTAATAAAATATCGGTCGTTAGATCTAAGACCTAATGATGAATAGTCCAAATTTACAATAGTAAAATATAAATAAAATTTCCCTTTCAAGAGTGTTGCCCCCAGACCCCCAACTAGGGGGATGATCCCCTCAGACCCCTCGTGGGGGGACCCCCGCACCCCCCGTCATTGTCATATGAACAATACATTATGTATCAACAATAATTTATGTAATTGCAAGGTTGAGACACATTTTCCCAATAGTGACAAGTGTCACATGAGGGATAATGGCTAGGTTTAGGATTTGATTAGGAAACAATAGGGAAAATCTTTATGTGAATGGTTGATATTTGGAGATGTATTAAATGGATGCATGAGATGATAAGTTAGTTTGAATTTTTATGAAGTTTTCTAGATTCAATGAATCTAGAAAATGTCTTAGTTAGTCATGTGAGAGGGACATTTTTTATATGAGGGAAAGTTTAGATTGTGATCCATAGGAATGAATCTAATGACTAGGATTAAATAAACAAAGATTGAAGATAAAGTGGAATTAAATATTGGAAGAAAATATAATGTGGATTAATTATCTTTAATTAATTAATTAATTAATTTAGCTGGATGGTTTTGGGATAAGGGCGATGGATAAATTCATTAAATAAATAAATAATAAATATTTCTTGAATTAAAGTGGGGGATAAAGGTGAAGGATGCATTAATTAAATAAGTAATAAATATTTATTTAATTAAAATGGGGGATAAAAGTGAAGGTTAAATTAATTAAATAAATAATAGATATTTATTTAATCAAAGTGAGGGATGAAAGTGGAGGATAAGTTAATTAAATAAACAATGAATATTTATTTAATTAATTATTAAGATAGGGTAAAGTCAAATGTGGTTAGGTATAGTCAAATTTTAGGTGTTTACATAATGTATATATAAACCACAAGGTGAAAGATGGAATATGGGATAAAGAAGATGTAGAGAATATGTAATGTAAGTAAATAATAGATAAGATAGAAGAAAGAAAAGTGTAAGTGACAAATAGATGCAAGATAAAAGAGAAAGAAGAGCTATTATATATGTCTGTATGAGAGATCTTATGTTGATGTAAATATAATGTAATATTAGATAATAAATATATAATGGTGTGTTATATTTGGTATATGATTGTGATGAATGATTATGTATATTTATTTTAATTTATATAGATTGTATTATATTGCATTTTACTATAATCTATCATGCTAATTATTTTCTTCCTCTTACCCCTTTATACTAAGGTATAAACTATAGTTTGAAGAACATAAGCATGTATCTCCATTTTGCACCCCATCTTCTACAAATAGGGCAACCAGTGGAAAATGGACACATACATGAAGAATAGGGCCACGCCAACATAATAATGGATATAATACAAACTTGAGGCAAGATCAATGGTTTACATTAAAGATATTGCAAGATAAATTAAAACACAATAAGGAAAATGAACTATGATGAAATAATTGGTCATAAATTATCTAAATCAGCCCCTATGAATGATATTGTGCTATATAAGTGATAGGGGCAACTAGTAAATGACATGGATTGAGTTAGTATGTAACAAAGGTAAAAAAACATGTGCTTGCTTTAAATCAAAATACTTATTGGTTATAGAAAATCAATGAATTGCTAAAAAAAAAAAATGGTCAGACATATACCCATAAGGGAAGGTTTTTAAAGGATTATAGCAAAGGGTTAAGAACATGGTCTTGATAGAGGATAGTAATTTTGGGGGGTAGTATAGGTAGTGTGTATATGAAATTTGGAACAAAATAAAAGGAAACCAAAGCAAGTTACAATTCCTCTTCCAAGTTCAATGTAACTTCTAATTGAGCATAAAATTATTAAATAAAATAAATATTTGACAAATCTTACCAAATACAAACCTTTTTTTGCTTTAAATATGCTCAATATGTGATTGATACATAGTTGCTCATATTTTATGCAAGATTTTGGTAGCATGTATTTGTCAAGCTCGTGAGGATGTGATGGTATTTTGATAGCATGTAGAAATTACAACTTGTTATGATTAATGAAGGATTGAGGTTGAATTTATAGATTTTTTATTGAGGATGTGGATAGTCTAGATTTGATGTTCAATAAATGATTGAGATGCATTAGGGTAACTTTATTAAATGTTTGTTACCTTCTAAGTTAAAATAAAAGATGAATGGTCAATATTGATCATAAATCAATGGTTGAAATTACTTGAGATGATTTTATTAAATGATCGGTGATTGTAAGGGTTACTTTTATGAATGGTCGAGAATTATTGTGGGGTGGGTGGTGGAGATTTGTAATATTGACTTTTATTTTATGAGTGATTTTTTCTTTAATAATTGTGGATGAGCATGTGAATGATTTTTTTTTTAATTTATGCATTTGTGGATAATGAATAAAATGTATTTTATTTTATTAATTTAGAATAATGTAGGTAAATCAACCTAATTAATTAAATAATAAGAATTAGTTAAGTAATTAGTAATGCATTGATGTGGTCTAACTAGTGAATGAAATGGGATGTTAGCATGGTAGTGGTGTCAAAATTAGTAAATTAGCACGACAATGTCAACATGTTGTTATAAATGATGCTAGGAAGAAATGTTCGGCATGGTGCTTAAAGGTAGTGGATTTTAGTTGTCTACAAGTAGGATGCCACCAAGTTATATAATCAAGATGCAAAAGCTTTTTGTCTTGATAAATTCTTTGAAACTCAACAATCTCAAAAGAATCACTATCCAATCATTCAAATGCTTCTAGAATGATTATGTAGATTAAGATTCCTTTTAGAGTACCAATTCAAATGTGTAGATGTAAATGATATTCAAATTATGTAATAATTAGAATGCACATTGAATGTCATTAATACAAGAACATGACAAAAAAATAATATTTAATCAATAATATATCAATAAAAACTCTTTCTTTAAAATAAACCCAAAACTAAATAAAATATAACATTAATATACATATTACACCATTACAATACCTATATAAAACATAAAATAAATATATTACCTACCCACATTATAAACAAAAGTATCAAGACAATAAAGTAGCTAATCATTCATCATAAGTGTCATCCATGCAACTAAACATCACATATTGCAAAATTTTATATTTAAAGTAGATCTCCTATTAAACTAAATATTGCCTTGGAGGATGTAAAAGATGGTCTTATCTTCACCTTTTCATTCATTCATTCATTCATGAGACAAAGGCAAAGGACTATATTAGGTAGCTTCTTTCTTACTTTCTACTTTACCCTTTTTCTTTTTGGCTTCAAGTGCTTTGCACTCTTTTATGTAGGGTTTCTTTAGTAATTTAATAAACAAGGCATTTTGGCATTAGTTGTTGGACGGAAAGCTTTTATTAAATTATTCCAACTTGTCTTCCAAAATGCACCTTAAATATAGGGGTTGTTTAAAAAACTAAATGACCAGGTCCCCTCAATGGACGTAAGCCATTCATCAAAGTTGACTAAATTTTGATTAAAAAAATTGGGAGTGAACAAGATAAGAAACACAAAAGTTGTAAAACGTGGCATGGTGAGATAAAGAATCTCCCCATTCTCAAAGTTGAATTAGGTTCAAAAGCGAAATACCTAAATAATCTTTTCAAATAGATCTATTATTAAATAAATATTTTAGATATATAAGGCATGATCAAATAAATATATTGAACATTATATGTTCGGAATCTTAAATAATTATTAGGAATTAGGTAGAATTTTGATGGAAATATGTTGTGAATTGTTATTAGTTGGTTTGTCAATGTTTTCAAAACTTAATATATTATTTATGTTTTAATTAAGAAACACTTTTCTAATCAAAAGAACTTAAAACAAATTAAAATAAGAATGAGATAGTAAGAATAATGTAGTGTCCCTCTATTTGCTACTGTTTGTTTCAGTTTGTTTATGTTTGTTTGCTAGTTGTTTAGCTGTTTTGGATACTATACTACTTTATTTTATTTACGACACAGATATTATGTTAGTTTTTATACCATGTTGATGATACATTAAATACATTGTGATCATCTGATTATGTTTCTGTGGCGACATTAAGATTATGTGTGTTATGGTTTCATGTTGTGTCTGAGCTTTAGTGTGTTTATGATTATGTATTTGATGTTTATGATGTATTGATGCATGTTAGTCTTGGTGAAGGAGACAGTGTAGCATTACTCACTTGCGAGTACCCTTCTACGTTGCGACTCTTTTTCACAGTGTGATTATCGTTTTATATATAGATATGTTCAACAGTGTTGTTTCATGCAGTTTGCAGGTACAAACATTGACTCCACCTACTTCCTCAGGTCTGAGCGTGCCATGACCCAATGGAAACATGTTTCGGAGATAATGCCAGGTCCTCTTTCTTTAGCCATCATTCCTTATAGGACGAGTACCCGTTTCTTACTCGTTGTTGTTTGTCGTTCGTTTCGTCATGTCATTCATGTTTTCGCCATGCATGGACATTCATTTGTTTAATTAGTTAGATGGTTTGATTTATAAGTATTTGATTTTATTGTAATTTAATTGCAATGTTAGTTTAGAATAATTATGTTTAGATTACTTTAAAATTAAAGTTTGATTATTGTTTTTAAAAACAGGATTTGATTAATTAAATTTATTAAAATAGAATATTAATGAAATGTAATTGTTGATTATTGTGCAAAATTAAATGTTGAAAAATAGATAATGATAAAGAGTTTGTTTTCAACAGTTATGCATAAATATCTGAAAACTTGAACTTTTTGTCAAAAGAGTGTTATCTTGTGCAATTGATTAGTTTGAACTATTTGATCAATCTCGTTTGCATGTTGTCAATGAGTTAAGCTTTGTAATTGTGAGTTTATTGAGAATTTATTAAAAAAAAAATTATTTGTGCAATTTGGGCACAACAATTGAATTTCTTCTGGAAAAGTTGTTTCACAGCAGTTTTTTTTTGGGAAAAAACTTTTCACTTCTTCTCTGTGTATTTTGGTTGATCAAAATTGGAGACAGTGGGTCTGAAGGTATCCAGATTCATATTTTCGTGCCTTACATCATTCTTCGCTGGAATTCGAGAAAGTAAACCAGGTTTTCTTCTTTGTTTTTCTTTTTCTTGAATTCAAAACTTCTAAATGCCATTCATAGTGTTTGATTTTCTTTATGTAGAACTTGTTTGTTGAACATCATGCATAAACATCAGAAAATGAAAACGTTATCGATTAGTTTTGATTAATGGAAGCGAGATTTTAGAGAAATGAAAACTATATTGAAAAAAACTAGCGGTAATAAATGGATGCAACCGAATTTCATTATTAGTTTTCGGACTCTTTCATTATTGTAGATCATTTGTAGGATTTAATCATTTGCATCGTATGGTTGTTGTGTTTGAATATTTGAATTCTAAAGGAAACTTCTTTAACATACTATTGTCGCCCATGTTCTTGACAATTTTTCTCTTGGGTTTGCAAATAGCTCTCTCCATCTGTAGGGTTTTTAGACTGATGAATAACTGAGATATTCAGCCAACCTCCTTGTTGGCCTACGTACGGCCTACACCATGTCGTTTCCCTCATTTTAATGCAAGCATGCTCGATGATGTGAAGTCGTTACTGATTTTTCTTATATATCTTCTTTTACCTTCGTCTTGGATATTGTTTGTTTCTTCCAAACTTAGTTGCCGGTTTCTTATTCTTGCATTCAATTTTATGATTGGTGAAAAATGATCTACATGGCGTATTGTGTTGTTTACTCTTAGTCTTCATACAGTCTCCTCATCATGCTTCCTTTATTATGTCATCTTTATACTTGAACCGCACGGCTTATTATTGTATCCCCTTCACATTTATTTGCTCAGCAAGTATTGATTTGTGATGTTGTTTCTTTCTTTCTCTATTGCTATTCCTATCTTTATTTCGGTCATGCGTTGAACAACTAGGTATTACTGTCGCTACTTGCCTTGCACCATCCTTTTACTTGAGGTGTGTGGTTATCTTCTTAAAGTCTTCTCCTTCACATGCCTTGCACGATGGAATGGTGTGGTTGGCATTGTCTTTCAGACTGTAGGTTGACTAAGAAACATCTTATTTCTCTTGAACTTCTGATCTTTTATTTGTATCTATATTAAGCTTGTCCTTGATAATTAGTCAAAGCATTTTTGGTATTGGATCCACTTTTACCTTTTAGTATTGCATAGAATTCTCCTTTTAACTAATGGTATTTGCATGCAAATTCTGCGAAGGTTCTGTGTACTTACTTTTGTATTCCTTGTAATGCATGTTTCTTCTTCAATTTACTTCACCTTAGGTTTAGGTTTTTCTTTATTCCTTAACTTCGGTTTGTTTTCTTTGTTCAGTCCATGCAACCGACTTAAGCCAAACTGTTAGTTGGTAATCAACCTCCTCTGTCTTTTCAAATCATGTTAATTGGTGCCTCTTTTGTGAGTGTCAATTAGTTTAGATATATTGACATTTAAATATATATATATATATATATATATATTAGAATTGTATGGTTTTTTTTAATGGAATAGCTTTTAAATGTAAAGAATTCCATTTATTCTTAATGAAGGATGTTTTTAGATTTAATTGTTAAAATAGAACAAATAAATCAGAAATTTGAATTATGCCAATGATTTATCTTTTAAGATATTTAGTTATGAAAATGTATTATCTATTTATGATCTTTAGGATCATGATGTTTAGAAAGATGTTTATTTTGAGTAATAATATATATGGGTTAATGATTATTGATTTATCTGTTTAAATTGAACAAAATCTACAAGTCATTTAAATTATGTCTATGTACTATCTTTTTATGATCTTTTAGATCAATAGGATTTGATGGATGTTACATTGAAAAATATTTTATTTATTATTCAATTATGAATGAACTTCTTAGTTGTTGAGTTTTTATGTCTTCTAGAGGTTGGGGAAAAGTAATTTGTTTTGTAAAGCATAAAATGCATATTTATTGTTGTTCTCTTGCAATAACTTGATTTGCGACTTAGCCATGCACGTTATGATTTTATATTGGAAGTGTTTTGGAAGTTTAATGGTCTACATCATGTTTATGTTGTGTATATTCGTGGGTTTGCTTTATGTGCATGATGGCTATCCTATGATTTTCTCAGTAAGATATGTTATCATATGTAGGAAGAGTGGCTTTCGTTAGGGGATGGAACCCTAAAAGGTTACCAGGGTAACCTATCGAGAGTTTGTAATTAAGTGAAAACCTAATTTAATGTACTAGGGGTTGGGTAGTGTTCACTAAATAACTCATATAATTGAATGCCTCGCCTTATACCTTAGTGCTTGTATAAATTAAGGGTAGGTTGAGATGGCCTGGAATGGCATGATCGTTTACTTTGTCTTCTTGAAAAGTAATTTGATTCCACATGAGTTCATTTAGGGGCTAAGAATCAATAGAGATTGTCAAGGTAACTCGGGACGAGGGCCGGTAATCTAGGAAGATTCGCCAGGGTAACCTAAAACAACTGTGTGATGAAACTCTTATCTTGATACATGTATGTGGTCTCTTGTGTAGAGTTTCCATTTGCCTTCATGTTGCCTCTAGGAGCTTGTTTGTAATCATGTGATTTATATATCGTTATTTCATTATGTGATTGTCAAGCCATGTGATGTTATGTTTTGTCTTCATATTTGTTTGACTTGTGGACCTCATATTATCTCCTAGCACGGGGGGTGGACTTTCGAGTACCACATGGTTGGGAGGAACGTTCTCTATCCTCCATTGGGTCCCCTTGCAGGTGATGCAGTACGTGATGATATTGTTCTTTGACAAGTTCTTGACTTTACATTGTTCCTGGAGTTGGACGTTGAGCGTGCTCTTGGATAAGTTTGACAGGTTTGTATGATCGTCATCTATATTGTATGCATACATGATGATTATATGAGATCTTATTGTATTATTACTATTTTATAACGAGATTTGTCACAATCTCATTTGATGTATCTTGAACATGTAACTTAACTTCGGTATGATTATGAAATGGGATTATTCTTCAGTGATATGATTTATTCTTATGCTTAATGCATAGGGTTTTATAATGTGATGTTCTTATTGTGTATGTATAATTAGCATTGTTGCCGAACCCTGAGAATGTTAGTGTAAATGTTTACTTTGTTCACATGTTGCAATTGTATGTTTTTTTTTTTTTTAAATTGTTCGATTATTTAGTTACATTGTGTGTTGTTCTCTAGGTTCCATGGCTGGGCGTTATAAACAATCTATAGTATAATAGTAATAAAATGTATCTTGAAAAAATTGTTTTAGGAAAAAAATCATTTATAGATGAAGATATAATTAATTTACACAATAATGAACTAATCAAAGAAATGATGAAGCAATAATATCAACACTTGGACATGTGGATAACTAATACCATACTAAAAAAACTATAATATCTTGCAATACTAAACAATATATTAAAATGCTCTAGCTCAAAGCATATGCTTATAAGAGATGATGATGAAGTAAGAAACCAACCCTCATTCACATACTCACAACAATCTGAAAATTCAACTTAAAAATGGTTTGAAACAACATAAAAATCTACAAGAAGTGTTCTTTGTTCATTCAAAATCTCTTGGAAATTCAAGAATTACATAGCATAATTGAAACTAATGGTTGTGCAGCCATATGGGATTATTAAAATCATTAAAAATATAAAATATGATGGATATAATAGCAAATATCAATACAAAATTTATCTCCTTCAATTTTACTTCTATCACAAGCCTCTAGCATCTTCACTGTGCAATCTTCATTAGAAATCACTGCTACAACCAAACCATGAAATCATCAATCTTCTTGCTGCTATATCACACCTTCAAACCTGCAACAAAATGTATTATTGGTCTCTTTCAACCTTCTTTCAGCTGAAGCTCTCAGGCTCCCTTCACATGGACTTCACTAGCTCACTATTTCTCAAAATGTGGAGCTCACTAGTTCCCTAAAACATGGGCTTATATGCAAATATAAATCTGCAAAAATGGAGTCTTCAAATCCTCTCTTAAATCTAGCAACATCTCTCCACCTCACCTACAAAAAATCTCAAAGCCATCTCCCCAAATGACAAGGCATCATAATATAGAAGTCTTAGAATGAGAAAACCATTATGGTTTTCCAAAACCACAAGAAAAACACCTCCTTGGAAAACCCAACCCCGTTTGAAGAAATAATCATAAAAATAATTAAATTACTCAATGCTCACATGGCCTTCACATGGGCACCTAAACCATGGCCAGTCAAATTTGGTCAATTATGACACCTTCTTTGATTCTCGGTAGCTTTGACAGCTCCAAATACAAACATGCAACAACATGCAAATTTTGTGGCACAAACATGCAATTGCATGCAAGGCATACAATTTAACATGCAAGAACATGCACCCCAAGTGGTCCCCACCAAGAATGGGATGCCCCAAAAGGATTATTTTCCAAATTATGCCTTAAAAACATTTACCTCAACACTTTTTCTCTAAAAATTGTATTTACATGTCACCACAAGGGAAAATCACATTATTGCAAATTAAAATATTTATTTTCCACACACCTTAGTCCTTATTGAAAACAACAAAAATAAATTAGCAATATTTTTGGGGATGCAAGATTGCTAGTACCCCTAGATGCTCCTACATTAGATGAGCTATGTAGGAAACTGCTTGTGGTTTCCAATAAAAACATGGATGATCAAAAGGACATCCAAGTCATAGTTAAGAAGACCATTCAAATGCAAGTACCAACTTTCTTACCTAAAACTGTAAATCTCATGGTTTGACCAATCAAATAATCAAACTGGAAACTTCATTTGGAAGATGCAAATATTGTTCTAAGATGCTCTTCCTAGTAGAGATTATTTTAGTTGTGAATATTTGTCAATTTTTGAATAGTTCAATTTGAGTTCTTAAATTTGGTGTATAAGGAAGACCATAGGAAGTACTAAATAGTAGTATTTTACCAAAATTCAATTTATTACTAGTTAAATCACTCCAACATGATTTAATACAATATTTGCATTGAATAATTTTACCATAGTAAACTATGTGTGATTCACATCTAATCATCTAGAATTTATAATGCATGTTATTGTTCTATGTCACAATCACTATTATTGTTAAATTTACACTTGTCATTGGGGGCCATATTTTCATAAAAATAATTCATGTTTTGGTTCTTTATCCTAATCCCCTAGAATTTACATCTATAGTTATAGAATTTGATAAAATTTTCCACTTAAAACTCATATAAATAATGTTTATGCTCCTAACAATTATGTTTTGGTTCACTTGTGGGGTTAATTAACAATGAGAGTAATTGTCAAAATTATAAAACTCCTAAAGCTTTATGATTTTTCAACTCAATTAATAATGAATGAGTTTATATTATTGGTAGCTACTAGCAGTGTAAGTGTTGGTTTGAAAATGCAAATTGGAAACACAAATGAAAATAAAAGTTCTTCTTACAAACCAAAGTAAACCTCAAACTAGAGTATACAAAATAAATCAAAACAACATTACCAATGAACTCCATTGTAGATTCAATTATCTCCAATGATAGTTTGAAATGTGGATTCTCTTGTTGCACAAAATGATACTATTTTGACAACATATACTTAGAAAAGATGGGATAGGCAAAATGCATAGGAATGTGCCTCAATTTATATATTTTTGGCAGAGGCAATAAATAGTGGAGATGTGATGGAAAGTTCAATGGTGGAGGATGAATGAGAGGACTTCCCTAGGATTGAGGAAAGAATGGAGGGTCACGATGGAGGTTGTTGGAGTATGAAGGGTTAGGATGATCTTACAAAAGATATTAAGTTGTTGCAACCATGAGGGATGTTGGGGACAACTGTATTTAGGACCCCCTTTATTCTTGGAACCTAGTGGAGAGTATATAGCCTTAGTTAAATAATAATATTATTTAATTATTTTAGTCATGTGATATGGAAAATAGGTTTAATTAAATAATAAAAGCATTTAGTTATGTGAGATGACAAAGTAACTAATTAAATATGTTCTAAATTCAAAATTTTCAAAATTTATAATTATCTATATTTTAATTAATAAAATAATAAAGGTAATTTATCTCACTTTTCTAAATCAAAAATCATTTAAAACAAATTAAAATAAGAATGAGATAACAAGAACAATTTATAGTATAATAAATAATAATAAAATGTATCTTGGAAAAACTATTTTTGGAAAAAAATCATCCATAGATAAATATATAATTAATTTACACAATAATGAATTGATCAAAGAAATGATGAAGCAATAATATAAATGCTTTGACATGTGGATAACAAATGTCATGCTAAAAAAACTATATCTTGCAATACTAAACTATATATTAAAATGATCTAGCTCAAAGAATATGCTTATAAGAGATGATGATGAAGTAAGAAACCAACCCTTATTCACATACTCGCAACAATATGAAAATCTAACTTAAAAATTGTTTGAAACAACATAAAAAACTACAAGAAGTGTTCTTCTTTGTTCATTCACTATCTCCTGGAAATTCAATAAATACATAGCATAATTGAAACTAATGGTTGTGCAGCCATATGGGATGATTAAAATAATTAAAAATCTGAAATATGACTAATACAAAACAACAAATATCAACGCAAAATTTATCTCCTTCAATTTGACTTCTATCGCAAGCCTCTAGCATCTTCATTGTGCAATCTTCATTAGAAATCACTATTGCAATCAAACCATGAAATCGTCAATCTTCTTGTTGTTATAGCATACCTCCAAACCTAAAAAAAATGTCTTCTTGGTCTCTTTCAACCTTCTTTCAACTGAAGCTCTCAAGCTCCCTTCACATGGACTTCACTAGATCATTGTTTCTCAAAATGTGGAGCTCACTAGCTCCCTAAGACATGGGCTTATATGCAAATAGAAATCTGCAACAATGGAGTCTTAAAATCCTCTCTTTAATCCAACAACATCTCTCCACCTCACCTACAAAAACTCCCAAAGCCATCTCCCAAAATGATAAGGCATCATAATATAGAAGTTTTAGAATGAGAAAACCATTATGGTTTTTCGAAACCACAAGAAAAACAACTCCTTGGAAAACCCACGCCCAATTTGGAGAAATAATCATAAAAATAATAAAATTACTCAATTCTCACATCACCTTCACATGGGCACCTAAACCATGGCCGATCAAATTTGGTCAATTATGACACCTTCTTTGATTCTCGACAGCTTTGACATCTCCAAATACAGACATACAACAACATGCAAAGCTTGTGGCGCAAACATGAAATTGCATGCAAGGCATACAATTTAATATGAAAGAAAATAGACCCCAAGTGGTCCCCACCAAAAATAGGATGCCCAAAAGGAGTATTTTCCAAATTATGCCTTAGAAACATTTACCTTGAAACATATTTCCTCCAAAAATTGCATTTACATATCACCACAAGGGAAAATCACATTATTGAAAATTAAAATATTTATTTTCCACACACCTCAGCCCTTATTAAAAATGACAAAAATAAATTAGCAATATTTTTGGGGATGCAAGATTGCTAGTACCCCTAGATGCTCCTGCATTAGATGAGCTATCTAGAAAACCACTTATGGTTTCCAATTAAAACATGGATGATCAAGAGGGCATCCAAGTCATAGTCAGGAAGACCATTCAAATGCAAGTACCAACTTTCTTACATAAAATTGCAAATCCCATGGTTTGACCAATCAAATAATCAAACTAGAAACTTCATTTGGAAGATGCAAATATTGTTCTAAGACGCTCTTCCTAGTAGAGATTATTTTAGTTGTGAATATTTGTCAATTGTTGAATAGTTCAAATTGGGGTCTTAAATTTTGGTGAATACAGAAGACCATCAGAAGTAATAAAATAGTATTATTTTACCAAAATTCAATTGATTACTAGTTAAATCACCCCAACATGATGTAATACAATATTTGCATTGAATAATTTTACCATAGTAAACTATGTGCGATTCACACCTAATCATCTAGAATTTATAATGCATGTTATTGTTCTATGTCATAATCACTATTATTGTTAAATTTACACTTTTCATTGGGGGCCATATTTTCATAAAAATATAATTCATGTTTTGGTTATTTATCCTAATCCCCTAGCATTTACATCTATAGTTATAGAATTTGATAAAAATTTCCACTTAAAACTCATATAAATAATGTTTATGCTCCTAACAATTATGTTGTGGTTCACTTGTGTGGTTAATTAACAATGAGAGTAATTATCAAAACTATAAAACTCTTAAAGCTTTATGATTTTTCAACTCAATCAATAATAAATGAGCTCATATTGTTGGTAGCTACTAGCAATGTAAGTGTTGATTTGAAAATGCAAATTGGAAACACAAATGCAAATAAAATTTCTTGTTACAAACCAAAGTAAACCTAAAATAAAGTATACAAAAGAATTCAAAACAAAGAAATCAAAACAGCATTACAAATGAACTCCATTGTAGATTCAATTTTCTCCAATGATAGTTTTAAATGTGGATTCTCTTGTTGCACAAAAAGATACTATTTTGACAACATATACTTAGCAAAGATGGGATAGACAAAATGCATTGGAGCATGCCTCAATTTATATATTTTTGGGAGAGGTAATAAATAGTGGAGATGTGATGGAAAGGTCAATGGTGGAGGATGAATGAGGAGACTTCCCTAGGATTGAGGAGATAATGGAGGGTCATGTTGGAGGTTGTTCGAGTATGAAGGGTTAGGATAATATTACAAAAAATATTAAGTTGTTTCAACCATGAGGGATGTGGGGGACAAGTGTATTTAGGACCCCCTTTATTATTGGAACCTGGTGGAGAGTATATAGCTTTAGTTAAATAATAATATTATTTAATTATTTTAGTCATGCGATATGGAAAATAGTTTAATTAAATAATAGAAGTATTTAATTATGTGAGATGGAAAAGTAACTTATTAAATAATAGGATTATCTAATTAGATAGGGGACACTAGGTGAAGGGGATTTGACTAGGTGATGTAATTATTTAGTCTATTTGGCAAAGGGTGTGCTAGTTAAATATTAGGTGTCTACATTTTGTCCCTCTTGAATACAATGTCGTAACTAAGTGACATAGTGATAAAGAATAATAAAAATTAGGATTGAATGAAACTTTGGTGGAAGGTGTCCCTAGTTTCTCAAGGATGATGATGGAAGTGATGCCCCCTCAAGAGAGATTTTGGAAAAAATAGAGGCAAGGAGATCTCTTCAAAATATGAAGGGTGATAAGAAGATGTGTCATATTGGAATGATGTACATGCCATGGATATAGAATTAATGATGAAGGATGATTGGATATATCAATTGATATTGCTTGGATTATTTGGATTAAATTATTTTAGATTGCATGGGTGTACATGATTGATAATGATATCTTACAAGGATGTAAGGAAACTATAATGACACAAGATTTAGTAAAATAGAATGCATGAATGAAAGTAATATGGGATGTGGTAAAGATGGATGAAGGATGAATGTTATAGGAGTAAATTTGCATGTAAAGAGTACCCTATTATTTTATATAGAATTGGCATTATGTGTCATCATATAATGGATCATGATGATGTGTCATGTGTGTATGGACTATCAAAACACAAATGTGTAAATAGAGCAGTGATCCCAAAGGCATGTTATTAAGGCAAGCCATTATATGAAGGATGAAAGGGACCATGATGGTATGATGGAAGGATTAAAAGGACTATATGTAAAAAAACACAAACACATGTAGACAATCAATCAATGACATGTGAAAAAAATGAGTTGGTATCCAATGATAAGTTGAAGCCAAGGGTGTATGGGATGAGGAGTAGGATGGAGGATGGAGGGATGAAGGGGATATGGAGGGGATTCTGAAAAAGGATCGGGGGATGTGAAGGGATGGAGGTAAAAAGTTCATGCCCCAATGGGGATACATGTGGTAACCATTCCCTAGAAATGTTAGGAAGGGGATTCCCTCATTTGAGTGTAAAAAAAAGGAAAGTGTGTGGGATGAATAAGGATAAAAATAAAATTTAAAATATGGACATAAATTAACTAATGGGGAGTGGGGAGGGATGAAAATAAGATTAATTTATAGTAGGTGATAAATATGATGGAGGATGATATGAGTAAGTGATGCGCATGGAGGGGATAATGGAGAGGTATGGGATTAATGATGGAAGGATGAAAATAGATGATGGATAGGGAATTAAACAAACAATCTAAAGTAAAGGGGATGAAGGGATGGGTGGGATGTGATGGAGTGATAAATTCTCATATACTAGAGTGGTTTCCTTATACAAATGATGCTTATTTTCCAAGTTTTCATCATGGTACTTTCCCAAGGTGCCACAAGGAGTGGTTTTTACCATTTGATAAATTTATTTCTCTTTACTATCTATATAGATAGATAGATAATTTGACTAGTGCTAATAGTCTAGGTGCATAAGCACTTGATATGGATAAATATTTATGGGCTCATCTAATTTATGGCCTTCAAGAGTAGTTAGCTTGTCCACTCCTGAGCAGTAATGACATAGGGACCCAACAAGTTTCGTTCAAAATTTTGTTTCTTCTCTTTGTCCTAAGTGGTGTTATTTTTATTTTCTTTAAGGACAAGGTCTCCAACCTCAAAATTCTCTAGTGCAAATAAATTTTTATATTCATGGCGCAACTTATGCTAGTACTATTTAAGGTGATTGAGAGTGGTGAGACAATTCTCCTCACAGATTTATAGCTCATGTATCCATGCCACTTGATAATCCTCCTCTAAGATGAGGTTGCATAAAGAGACACATAAAGAGGGTACCTTGAGATTTATTGGAAAGATTACTTTGACACCATAAATAAGGGAATATGGAGTGACACTTGTGGAAGTGTGAATAATGTTATGGTATCCCTAAAGGGTGGGATTGAGCTAAAGGTGCCAATCACAACCAATTTTATTAACACATTTGTTGAGGATTTTTATTATGGTTTTATTTGATGCCCCAGTTTGACCATTTGCTTGTGGATAATATGGGGTGGACCACTTGTACTTGATATGAAATTTCTCATAGTAGCATTGTGCTTCATGATTTTTAAAATGTTTCTAATCTATGATAATGGTGGATGGAATGCCTAAATGATAAATGATATGATTGAGGATAAATTTGGATATTTCAATGTTGTTGATAAAATTGAGTACAATTAATTTGGACCACTTGGTAAAATACTCAATAGTGGTAAAAATGAATTTATGGTCATTGGAGGAGTTGGGATTAGTCTTGCCAATAAAATCAAGGTCCTATATAAAGAAGGGTCATGTAGTGGTAGTAGGATGAAGAGCTTTTTTTGGTTCATGAATGAAGTCACCATGTTTTTGACAAAAAAGGATTGTTTTTACATATTGGTAAATATATAATTCTATGGTGGGCCAATAATATCCTATATGGAGAGTTTCTTGCCCAGGATCATACCATTTTTATGAGCATCACAAATTCTATTATGAACTTTCTAAAGTGCTAGGTTAGCCTCGTCTAAGTTGATACATCGAATATAAAAGTGTCCTCTTAGCCCCTATGGTAGAACATGTCATCAAGGGGTTTATGTTTGGTGGATGTCTAGAGGAATGATTTGGTTTTTGAGATATGCATAGATGTCATTGTTCTAGGGAGTTTCGAGACCAACAATATCACATATCATGTTGAAATATAGAATATTATAAGTAGGTATAAAGAGATTTTCTACAAGGAAATGAGATTCATGATATTAATTAGGTATATCCAAAAGAGATTTGATAGTGGCCATTGTATCAACATATTTTTTGTTGATGCAAAAGACTTTCTCAAAAGATGTCTAAGAAATATTGCTTAAAATTGTCCACTACACATTTATAAGGTACAATTTTATCATCCTTTATAATGAATTTATTGTATACATGTTTTCCCACCAACTATGAATCAAAAATTATCTTTAAGTGCCAGTCATTACATTATAATACTATTTTTAGACCAAATATAAATACATCATATTTTTTATGTTGTTTTTGCAAGGGATTCCAATGCAAAATTATTTTGGAATGAAATCACTTTGAAGGGTGATCAAAAGGATGCCAACACCTAAATAACACAAGGTAAATGATCCATCAAAGTATAGTGTCCTTGGTTTATATTCTTCAATGTGAAGGGTTGACTAATCTATAAATTATATGGTTAGAGGATGATATTCTTGAATGGGAGCCTCTACTAAATAATTTGATATTACTTCCCCCTTGATTGCCTTCTAGGTTACACCGTTAATATAAAACTCACTAAAACGTATGACCCATTATTTCTTTCTACCACTAAGGGTTGCTTTGGACAATAAGTATTTCAATGGTTTAACTGGCTATAAGAAGGGTGATAGTATTGAGCATGTAATGTAAAAATAATTATGTGGAAAACATTACCACAAGGAAATATTTCTCCATGGATGAGTAATTGAGTTCACATTCTACTAATGTCCAACTAAGGTAATAGATGATATTCTCTTTTCCTCTATCATTATGTTGAGCTAAGAGGGTACCCAAGGAATATTGTGTAACTAATATGTAGAGAAATAGAGGCCTACCTAGTGTTGGTGCCACTAGGACTTGTACTTGGACATGTATTCTTTAATCTAGATAAAGTATGAATTATCCCACTCAAAGATAACATTTTTTGGAGAAGGTATGGAAAAGAATGGTACTTATCTTCCATCTAGGAAATGAACCACCTAATAGCCTAGATTTTTCCCATAATATGTGTAGTTATGTAATGTTCTTAGGAGGTGACATTTTTTATTTATTTTACCTTATGTATATCTACTTCAATGCCACATCTAGAAACAATGGACCTGTAGAGAAGGGGAAATGTCACCCTTGGGGCTCCAAGTCATGGGAGAACCCCAAGGAATGAACTACCCTAAACTACATTAGGTTGTTTGACAAGTGTTTCCAAAAATGGGTGAGTCAACCACAAAGGTTTCAGACTTTAGACTAGACAACTCATTGTCTGAGGACGATAGCATGGGAAATAGATTCCAATGCAGCATATTGGCATCTAAGGGATGCACTAGCATCCTGTATAGACAAGGTTCTAGTGAACAAACAAAAAACACAAAGGGACTACTTACGACCCGACTGATAGAGTTTTACAATTTGACAGAGAAAATACAAGAAATAGAAAGTATAACAAGAAGAATACTAAAATTATACTCTAGTAATAAAATGACAAAGAACGGGAAGAAAAAGATACCACTCCATCCATGCTTTGATTCTTCAAATTAACTCCAAAAGGATGAACTAACACCTACACACACAGATACAGGAAAAAATTTGGGTTGTGTTTCGAGGTCTACCTCAGTCAGACCCCCTGTTTTGGTGTTCCCATCTCCATAGAAAACTAGATATGCAATAAGATAGATAAATCAATAAAGAGGAGAAAGGAAAGACACTATCAAATATAGTGCAAAGACAACTTGAATTCTACTCTATAAGACACAATGATGCAAATCAAATAAAAAGAGCAATATCATATTTCCTCTTGGTAGCACTCAAGGCTAAGAGGAAAACATGACACCATGTCGAGAGAATGGAGCTTCATCAACCTAAAAATATGGTGGAGTTGCAACAAGAAAGTGTTGTGGAAGCCAAGTAGAGAGTGAGAATCAATAAGAAGAGATCAAGAGTGAGATTTAGAGAGTGAGAGAATGGAAGAATGATCAATAAGTTGCAAGAATTCACATAGCGAAATGAGAGAGTTGCGTGAAGGACTGAAGGAATGAGTTTGAATTACCAAAATGGAGGTAAAAGGTTGATTTTCATTGGTTAAGGGAGGGCAGAAGATATTACCTTCATAGCCAATCAAAGATGTAGCAATTTTGCAGATTCTAGAGGCAGGAATCCTGTCAAGATGTAAGCATGGCACACGAACATCCATGCAACATGCACACATACCTAACATAAATTCCTCCAACGAAGAAAAAATAAAAGGCCATGTGGAAGGAATAAATTGACATAAATGTATTTGTACCATTGAACTTATACTTTATAAAGTAAACGTAAAATAAATGGGGAATTTTCCTAAGGTGCAAATTTGATCCATTACATTTTTCCCCCACTTTAGTGAGCATACATGTAAGTGTGGATGCAAGCTAAAGTACAAAGAGATTGAGGAGATTATACCAATAATTTCAAGGAAGCATATCTTCGATCTGACACACCTGGACATGAAAAGAGGAGAAATGGATTCACAAGTTATCAGTTTTGCAAAGCTATGAAAGAGAGGAGGCTCCACAAGTTCTCAATCCTACAAAGCAATCTATGATCTTCACCACAAACATGTGTTAGGCTACAAAAAAAATGTGTTAGGAAAAAAATCATAAGATACACATTCATAAGACACACAAGATGACATGATAAGACATAGTTTGATCAAATACACTGATTAGATAAGCCTAGAGTTGATGCAAACTATACTATAGGAGAGTCAAAAAAGAGACCAGTCTAGTGGGGCTACCCCCAAGCTAGACACAAGGATATACAATGTATAACACCAAGACACGACAACATCGAATACCAAATAAAAGACACTCAATTGCAAGATATCAAAGAATTCAATTAAAGGATAATTTTTCAAAGGGGGTTCCTTCGGTAGGAAACCCTTCAAGACACCAAGGAGTCCATTCAAAGGAATGCTCTAATTTAAAGACACAACTTTTTTGCAAGTTATTCTATCATCAAGGAATCCTTTTGAAAGATCCTTTCATCAAGGAAATTTTTGGAAAGAATGCTCCTTTTCAAAGGAAAGTTTTCAAAAAAAATCGTTTTAGAAAAAGTGCTCCATTTTCAAAGACAAGTTTTCAGATCATTTTGCATATGAGATCCTTTTTCAAAAGAGAATTTCATCCTTGAGTCTTGAGAGAATACAAAATTTTGGAAAATAAGAATTTTCAATAAGGGATTCTTTCATCAAGGAATTCACTGTAAATGAAATTTTGACACCAAGGAATCCTTTACGAAAGAATTCACCAAATTGAAAATTAGAACATCATGGTAGGCCCCCTAGGATGGTGTGTTCTACTCAAAGTAGCACATGGAATCCTAAGGAGAGAAAGGAGAGGCATAGATGTTTTGGCACACAACACATAATGAGATGTATTTCATGGTATGTTGTCACACACACACACACACATGAGGGATAACACATAATAACCACAACATCAACAAGAAAACAAAGACGAAGAAACCAAGACAGACATGGGAATTAGAGAGTTTGGGGTTAGATTTATTCATAGATACAAATAGATATAATATGCTATATGAATGAATGTTCATAAATCCCCAAATTTCTTAGAACATGAATAAAAACACATGAAGACAAAGTAAAAGTAAAAATTGGGTCAACATGGAAGAGGGCCTAAATTCTCCCAACTCTTTGCATCGTCCCCAATATCAAAAAAAAATTTCACAACATATAAAATAATGATGATACACATAGAAGAAGTGCATGGAAAAAACTTTCACACATGTCTCCAAGCACCTACAAGGGTAGCAAGGGTCGTCCAAGTAGGATCACAAACACAAAAAGATAAACATGGGGGAACACAAACATACAAACAAATCTATGCTATAGATAAAGAAGAGGTACCACCCTAGTCCTCATTGACTAGAAGGTCATCCTGCTCCCAATATAGATTATTATAGGGGGGGGAAGACATGCCTATAAGGGCAGCATAGTAATGGAAATACCCTCTGACTCGCTTGCAACAAGGGCCAAGGAAGAAGGCTCCTTAATTTCTTCTTTGTCGAGCTCATGTGAGGCAAAAGTCATCGATCTTGCAAAGATTGAGGATAAATCCAAGGTATCATCCACTAAATTAAACATGCACTTCACCAAAGTTCCATGTATCAATCAAGTGGGAGGAGGTGCCCAAGAGCCATTTCCAACCTCATCAAGAAGGGTAGTGAAAAAATTAGGATAGGGAGAGGCCACCTTCATTACGAGGATGGTGTAAGCCAAGACAAAACCAACTTCCAAAGAAGGTTACCCCTTCTTTCAGCCTCCACTTGTAGTGAGGTCATCCTCCAACTTGTGCTTCAGCAGAGGATGAGGAATCCCCACAGAAGAAGCAGAAGCCAAGAAGGAAGAGGATAGAGTCGCAACAGACACCATCATGGTGTTCAACATGTCTATGAGATGAGAAAAGGGAGGGATGGATGGGAGGTACATCAAAATAAGGGGCTCCATGGAGGGAGTAATGAAAACTTGCACTCTTTTGGGGTAGGCATCATCAGGACCTGCCAAGGAAGTCAGAAGCATAAAAGAGGTGATTGGAACTAAGGCAGGCATAATAGAAGGAAGTGAAACAATAGAAGAGGATACAAAAATAGTGGCCACTGGCTCTCCTTCATCTTCTGCAAGGTTGTGTGTTTGGTGATGAGAGTCTTTTGTCTGCACTTGTTCTCACATGAAATTCAATTACGTGAGCTATGGTTGCTAGAAGACACGGCCTGAGAAGAGGTTGGAGGCTACTACTCAACCATAGGAGTATGCTTCACAATCATCACCAGTGGAAGGGTATTCTCCTATGTAGGAGTAGGAAGAGGAAGCACAAGGGCAAAAGTAATCACAGGAAAAGAAACAAAAATAGGCACCTTGGTGGTGGGCCTCTTTTTGTTCTCTACCTTAGGGGTAGGTAGAGGAACCATAGGAGGCCAAAGAGGAAAAGACATAGGAGCATCCCCATGGGGACCCTTCCCTTTCCATAGACAATGGGTCTAGGAACCATGGGAAAAATAGGAAGCTCAAAGGCCTAAAGCTTCGCTTTTCCCCATGTGACCACCATTGCACTTCCCATGCAAGGCATGGAAGTAGGACTCAAAGGTACCACAATAAGGTGAGAAGCAGAAGAAGAGAAAATGAAACAAAAGAAGGACCTTGAGTGTGATCAAGCTTCTCCTTCCCCTTTTGTTGAGAAGAAGAATCATCTTGTTGTTGCGCAATCATGGAAGCCTTCATAGAGACTACATAGGGGGACACCGAATAACTAGCCTCCAACACTGAGCCCCAAGTCTTATATTTAATAAATCCTTACATAAAAAATATCCCCTAGGAGGGAGAGGCCCAACCGAGGTAGGCCAGAAGTGATCCAATGTGAATACCCCACGTGACACCAATGGTTTATAACTGGTATCATGCACTACGTGCACAAAACCTTCATGAGGTAATTTTAACATTTATGAGCCATAGAGGTGACACTATTCATAGAGGTCAGCCAGGGGATGCCCAACCTAACTTAGAATAGGTCAGACTTTGGAATAATAATGAATGAAGCATCAACAGTCTTGGGTCCTACCAATATTGACAAAGAAATAGAGTCCAAAGGGGTGACAAATAATCCGACATGTGTATGGAGAGTGGTCTCCAACTCTTCGTACCTCTCCCTATGTAAGTGATTTATGAACAAAGTCTCCTTCATTATCACATTAACCTGACTTGTCAGATCAACTATGATTCTAGTTACAACATATCTATTGATTTAGGTGGGGATGTATGTCGGCCTCCTACAATGATTTTAATAACTAAGCCCTTACAACAATGATTCAGAGATTGAACATCTAACCTGAATAGCTATCTTAACCATCATGAAGGTATATTTAAATTTCCAACCCAGGGACGTGAACTTGAAATGGGTCAGCATAGT
The DNA here is from genome assembly GCA_007115665.2 of Sequoiadendron giganteum. NCBI lineage: Eukaryota > Viridiplantae > Streptophyta > Pinopsida > Cupressales > Cupressaceae > Sequoiadendron > Sequoiadendron giganteum. Next base: position 35,114,106 of record CM021106.1, on the reverse strand, counting down.
ATGTGCACTAGGAATTTCAAAGTAGTCCTTTTTCGTTCTATAACTAAGACTTAATGCTGAAATTAAATTGCATGAAAGGAAACAAAGAAAATGTGAACATCACTCAATCAAATCTAAACTAATTATGCATAACAGGAAGGAAAATCTAAGCATCCAATAGGAAAATACTTTGCCCAGTTTGGTTGTAGGAACAGTCACAGAATGGAATTCTAGTGGTTGCAGGAACAGTCAATGCCAGAATTAACTAAGTATTGAATAGGAACTAACACTAATCTAACTAAACTAAAGGAATGGATTACTCACCAAGTGGGCCCCCTAGGATGAGTATCCTCTAAACTAATGCAAACTTAGATACTCAACTCAGAATCTTATTTCATTCATCAGAAAATGCAATTACAAAAGTATGGCTAATTATTAGCTTGTACAAGAACTTGGTGATCGACTCACTAAATCGCTAGCTCAAGGAAGGAAGATTCAAGCCTTATTTATCAACTAAACAAGGCATCAACTCTCACTAACTAAGAGAATGCCATTTAGGGAAAGCGAGAAGAAAGTGGAAAGAGAGGTTATGCATGTAGGGGAATCCATTCGGACATGCATGCCCAAACATGGACTCGACCACTGCAGTAACGCCCACAATGATCAATTTCATTAAAGATTGGTACAAGGTGGTTACATGCGGCTGACACGGGAATCTTCCACCGTCATCCTCAGTTGACCTTTGCGCTACTCCTGAACCTGACCGGCTAGCGATTGCATTTCTCAACTTAGCATTTCAATCATATCTGCAGAGTAATGTCAGTACACATAATAATTGCATAATCATAACCACCTTAAAGAAAATTCATCAATCACATGCAAGATAACTATAGTCAGTCCACATAATAGGTAAATATCATTAAAACCAACATAAATTAAATTAGTCCCAAGTGTCTTATGATTGAGAGAAACTATATAAAAGTGTCAGCATATAATATCAAAGTCTGTGGTAACTTTAGAAAATAACAAGAAATTCTACCCCCCTAACTAGGCCAAAATATAGACTCAACACTCCCCCCAACCTAACATTTTGTTGGTCCTCCAATAGGGGAAGAGTTATGCTTCTACTTTGTTAAGGCCCTAAAGTCTACGACTGATATTTATCCAATGTCGATGTCTGTCGTCGGTGAATCGAGACTCCAGTAAAATCCTCCCAACTTATCAAGTCTCCTCCATCATTGTTGTTCCTCTATAATGTCATACCTATAGAATCTGAAATTAGGCATAGGCCATAGGAGGGTAGGCGGCTAAAAATTCAAGGGAAGCCATTCTCATCCTTTGGTTCTCCCAAACTAGATGTATTTTTCAATCGCTTTTAGTGCAGTAGCATAGTTGTGGATAGAATGTGGCTCAGCCTATTTTAGCTCATCAGTCAATAGGTTCCATCTCTGGGATAGATATCCTCTTTTGCTACAGTTTTTACTTCATACTCACTGTAACAGCCTCAATCCAAGGCATAATTATTTTTCCATAGCTCGGCCTAAAGAGAAATCTATTCCAATCTGTATAAATATCTTTGGGGTTCTCTGATTCAACCCTGATGGCTAGGGGAATACTGGATTCCTTCTTCTTGTAATAATTGTATTGTTCACCCCAACTGATTTCATTATGTACCTAGGACATAAATTCTCTCAATCGTATGTCTCCAACATAAGGTAGTGGGTTTCAGTCTTGGTCTTTTGGGACAGCAAAGTTGTGTAAATAAAATTCACATAACAAATTTTTTATTTCAGGGGAAGCAATTTTGTAGGCATTGAAAAATTTGGCAGGAGTTTCAATGGAGGGGTTCAAACCTGAGACGATTCCTGACATTCTAAAAGAAAAGTATTTCTCCTTCAAGTGCAAAGCATAAACCCTTGGAGGGGTTCTGCATTCCAAGATTTTTGGCACCAGAGTTGCAATGTCGCTTACCCTTTCCTTCAGGAAGATAATTTCCTCATTCTTTTCTTTGATCATCTCATCCCTCACTTGGATTTCCTTTTTCAACCATTTCTTCTCCTCCTTCCATTCCTCCTCTCTTCTTTAAATTTCTTTCCATAAATTCAAAATAGTTGTATGTACTAAAAAATCAGGAGGGTTATGGATTCCTACCAAGATTTTCGTAGATGGTTGCTTCCCATAGAGAACTATCTGCATAGATTCAGGATGTCCCACCAATTTAGGCTCTGGAGGTATGATTCCTCTTTCCTCATTCTGTTGCAGGGCCTCTTGTTCTTCTTCTGGTGGTGGCTACATGAACTCCTGATCTATTTCTTGACTTTGCTGCAAGAATTCCCACTCTTGGTCTTATTACAGGAACACCTAACTTTCTTCATGTTCTTGAGTCTCAACTTCTTCTGCAATGGCAGCAAGATCCGTCAAGGTTTTTTTCTTTGCCTCTTTGAATGTATGTGCTTTCACACAATGTCCCACCAAGCTCAAGATCAGTCAGCTTTGATTTCTTGAGAGGGATTTTTGGTTTCTCTTTAGTTGTAGGATGAATAGTACTAGCCTTCCTTTTCTTGGGGCTTGGTGCCTCTTTTTGTGCAGGTTGTGTTTTTCTTTTCCTTGATTTTGCCTCCCTCTTTTGTGCTCTTGTTTTTATTATAGTTTTCAAGGGAACATCATCATCATCATCAAAATCTAATGAAGAATTTTCTTTTTCATTCTTATTATCAGAGGAACTAACATTTATAGTCTTTTCTTCAATGGGAGAATCCACACCAGCACCAGAGGTCGAAGCACTAGGGGTTCCTTCAGTTGTGCTCAATTTTCTGCTAGACCTTCATGGTTGAGATCAAACCCTAGGCTGAGATGGCTCAGGTCTATACTACTCAGTGTTCACAAAATCATCCCAGGCCACTCTAGGTGTTGTATCAAGTAGAGATCTTATAACCAGCAATTTAATTAGACAATGGTGGGATACAAATTTTTCCCTACCTTTTTGAGTTTCCACTGCCATAATGGAAAGAAGGTTGTACAAGACATTGGGCACATTCATCTTTCTCTCATACCTTAGATGACTCAGCAATTTCATGTGCACCGAATTCAGGTTCGACAGTCGACCTTCATAGGTGATATATCTAATGATGTGTACAATTGCTTGCTTCCATGGCTTGGGTAGAGAGAGTCTCTTAGCACCCTGCTTGTCAATTGTGAGTGGAGCGTCACCATGTATTGTGAATATAGCCCTAGTTGTCCTAGCATCCTTAGAAACAGGGTATGGTTTGCCATCAGCTGGCAACCTTGAAACTTCTGCAATTTTTTCTTTAGTCGCTATGACCTCCAGTCCTTTCACTATGGTCTTTCCATCTAAAAATGTCTGAGAAAACTCCAATGCAATACCCTTGTCAAAACCATCCAACTTCATAAAATAATCTAACCAACCATAATTCTAAAATTCGGTTAAGCACATTGCATCCTGTAACAAAGCATCATGAGCTGAGGGCTCATTCTGAATGAGTCTGCCTCCCATTGTCTATACTCAACTTGTCACTCTACAAAATTACCTCTATAATTCTCAAATTCTTTCCTACTTGCTTGTTGGGTGAATTGTCGATTGAATTTCCTTCACTCTGTTTTTAGCAATTACCACTTGCATTTCAAAATTATGACAGAGTTAATAATAGCAAGAAATGGTAATAAAGGGAATCATAATGAGAGAAAATGGCAGCGGTAGTTTAGTGTCACATCACACATGTGAGACGTCTTTCATTTTAAATTTTCAATCAGCTCAACAAGATTTGCTGATACAGACAATCATGTATTGGCATGTGGCAATATTTTTGCATCTTTCTTACCCCTCCCCCCAACTTAAATTTGGACATGTGTCCACACATGTGAGATGGAAAGAGTGATTTGACGGGGGATTAAAGGAAATTATGTGAACGTCCATATTATCGTACAGTGATTAAATGAAACGCTCTTAAGGATAATTAAGAATGCAATTAATTGCACGTACCTGAGTGTGCACAAACATGATTGTAGAGAATTCATTGCAACGATCGAGGAGAAAGTACCGCTTGCATTGTTGAGAAATAATTGAGAAATTAATGACGATGAGGTGGAATGGGTGAGGTGAAAGGAAGTGATTGAAGAGAGAGAAAGGTGGTACGGATGGGCGGATGGGTGAAGAAATGGATTTCTACAAAAGTAGAAATATTTAATATGACAAGTATGTACCTCATTTAGTCAGAAGGAGGGATACTAGGTCCACTGCCTTCGGCTGCAGGAACTATGCTCGAGCGGTGTGTGTTGGATAAATTGTTGCAGTAACTCTTCTTTTGAAGTTGTCTTGTGATATAATCTGAGACGGTGCTCATTCACTAGTAATTTGAATTTTACAGGGTCAATGGTCGTGAGTTGCACAACTCCATTGGGAAATAACTCAACAACTTCATATGGCCCTAGCCACCTTGTCTACAATTTACCTGCATTATCCTTGTACCATGAATCATAAAGTAATACCCAGTCACCTGGCTGAAATTTCTTTTCTTTGATAAATTTTTCATGCCATTTGACTCTTTGAGTTTGCACAATTTCAATATGGTGCAATGCAGATTTCCTCATCTCATCCAATTCATTCAACTGCATAATTCATTCTTTATATGCCTTTGGAATGTTCATCCCCAACTCTATAGTAGTTTTGAGAGTCTTGTGCTCAAATTCTATAGGCATCATGGTTGTTTTCCCATATAGTAGCTCAAATGGGGTTTAGCCTATAACTGTCTTCCAGGTGGTCCTATAAGCCCAAACTGCTTCTGATAATCTATTTGCCCAATTCTTTCTATGAATATGCACTATTTTGGTGAGGATGGCCTCAATCTCTCTATTTTTCACCTCAATTTGTCCATTTTCTTGAGGGTGATAAGGAGTGGATTTCCTGTGCTTGATATTATATTCATTAACTAATGTTGTAACAAGGGCTGATGTAAACTGAGTGCCTTGATCAGTTACTATTTCTCTTGGTACTTCATACCGTGTGAAAATTTCTTCATAAAGAAATTCTGCAACTTTGTTGTCTCTTGCATGCTTCATGGCTTTGACTTCTACCCATTTTGTTACATAATCAGTGCACACTAGAATATAGGACTTATAATTGGATGGAGGATCAATGGGTCCCATAAAGTCCAAACCCCACTTGTCAAATGGAGTGACTACCACTTGTGGAAATAGTGGCGTCTCATCTGACTATGTTGTCCTACCCATTCTTTGGAATCTATCACATCTCCTTGTATACCTTCCTACATCTTTGTATAATGTAGGCCAATAGTATCTTGTGTTCAGGATTTTCATTGCTGTCATTTTAGCTACAAAGTGGCCTCCACAGGGTTCATCATGGCATGCATGCAAAATTTCATAGGTCTCATCTTCCCTCACACATCGTTTCATAACGTGATCTGGTCCAATATAAAACATGCATCCAGCTATCCATGAAAAAGGGAATTATTTTTCAATCAGCACTCTTCTCTCTTTTGGGGAGAAGTGAGGAGGAACTCTCCCTGTCACAAGGTAATTGGCTATGTCAGCATACCAAGGTTTCTACACTCTAATGGAGAATAGATTCTCATCAGGAAAGGAGTCATCTATCGCTTGACTATATTCTGATGTAGTTAGCCTTGAAAGAAAATTTGCAACCACGTTTTTCTTCCCTGGTTTGTCTACAATAGTTATGTCAAACTCTTGCATTAATAACAACCATTTGGCTAATCTTCCTTAGATTAGGAGTTTTTTCATGAGGTATCTAATGGCTGCATGATCAGTGTGTACAAAAATATGATAACATGTTATATAGTGCCTGAATTTATTCAAGGCATAAATTACTGCTAGCATTTCTTTCTCTGTGACTGTGTAATTGAATTCAGCTCCTTGCAAGTTTTTACTGACAAAATAAATGGTATTTTCAATAGCTTATGTTTTTTGTCCTAGGACAGCTCCTATTGCATAATCTGAGGCATCAATATGGATGTGGAAAGGGATTTCCCAATTTGGTCCCTTAAGTATATGAGCATGAGTTAGAGTTGTCTTTAAATCAGAAAATGCTTTATCACAACTTTCTGTCCATTGGAACTCAGCATCTTTAGTCAGAAGACTACACAGTGGCACTGCTATTTTTCTAAAATCCTTGATGAAATGTCTATAGTATCCTGCATGTCCTAAGAAACTCCTAACATCCTTTTGCTTTGCAGGTATAGGCAGATTATTTATTACCTCAATTTTTGCAGGATCAACTTGAATGCCAAGGTGGGGAATGTAGTGGCCAAGAACTACACCTTCCTGCATCATCATGAAGCACTTTTCACTATTTAATGACAGGTTTTGTTTTTCACATCTCTGTAGAACTTTCTTCAAATTATCCAATGCTTCATCAAAGGTGGCACCATAGGTAGTAAAATCATCCGTATAGATCTCCATGCAGTCAAGGGAGATATCTGAGAATATGTTGATGACTGCTCTCTAAAAAGTGGCAGGTGTGTTGCATAACCCAAAGGGAAGTATAGAATAGGCATATGTCCCCCAAGGACATGTAATGTAGTCTTATCTTGGTCTTCTGGTGTAATTTGAATCTGATTATATCCACTGAATCCATCAAGAAAAGAGAAGTACTATTTTCCTGCAAGAGAGTCTAGGACTTGATCTACAAAAGGCAGGGGAAAATGATCTTTCTTAGTGGCAGCATTAAGTTCCCTATAGTCAACACAAACTCGCGATTTCCCTCCATTTTTGGGCACAATCACCAATGGAGGCACCCATTGGCTATCTGAAATAGGGTAGATAAATCCTACGTCTAGTAGCTTTTGCAGTTCTATTTTGACAATTTCTCTCAATGCAGGGTTAATTCTTCGTTGTGGTTACCTTACAAGTGTACACTCATCTTTGATATATATTATATGAGTGTAGAACTTTGGCTCTAATCCCTTCATGTCATGATAATCTCAAGCAAAAAAAATTTGATGAGCTTTCAACAAGTTTGCCAATGTCAATTGTTGTCCCTCATTCAATTTACTATTGATGTTTAGATATCATCCTTAAGACACCTGTGCTTGTGTGACTAGTTCTATCATAGTTGCTTCATTAATACAAGGTATCTTAAGTTCAGGTGGCAGCAATGTGTGAAACATATATGTTGTTGTGGGAATTGTGTCTTTCAGAAGAGTGGCTACATGAAGTCTATTTGTAGAGACAGTGGCTGCAGGAAGTTTGTCTACTGGAAGAGTTGTTGCAAGAAGATCATACAAACCTGACATAAGTGTTTGTTCGATGTCTGCAGAACCAAACACATGAATGGATGATTATTCCTCTATCTGACACTGGTTCTAAATGATACTAGATAACACCTTATCTTCATCTTGAAGCTGCGGGAAAGGACTTCTTCTAAGCATCATGAGCTACACCACAGAGTTGACTTCTTTGGCCTCTTCACCAATATGTGGCCATACTAATTTTTCTTCATTGTGGGATGGCTAAGCAAGAGGATACGAAACAAGATTTTTAGTGTTCATGCCTTCCGAAATAGTCATGTCACCTGAGTGACATCCAATATAAGTGTCTGCAGTTGCTAACACTGGTTGACCAAGGATAAGTGGATATCCTCCCAGTGTAGCTTTAGGGGAACGAACCATGAAGATGATTGGATACTCCTAGGAGTCTAGGATCACCACAAGCTCTTCTACTATACCATCAGGCTTGACAGTGGAACTATCAACAAGTTGTAGGACTGTAGGAGTGGATCTCATGCTTGCAATATTCAGTTGTTGCAGGATGTCTTTAGTCATCACATTGATTGTTCCACCCAAGTCAATCAGAACCTTCTTTATGTTCATCTCATTTATGAAAATTTCAACTACAAGGCTACCTGGATCATTGTGCTTGGGAATAATTACTTTTCCAAGCATGATGTCAGCAAGCTGCCCTACTACATGGACTGTAGTGGGGTCCTTCTTTTTCCTACCTGGTTTCTTGAGGCATGCTTCTTTGATTGCTTTTCCATAGATAGGGACATATTTTATGGCCTGGAATAGGGGTATCTGGACACATATATGCTTTAGTTGATCTAGGATATCAAAACTAGTTTCCTCATTGTCTTCTTTTTGCTTGGAAACTTCTAATCTCTAAGGGAACAATGGTTCTTGTGTTGTCTACTTTAGTGGAGCTGGTTCAACAGTTTTAGTTGCATAAGGCTGAATGGGAACAAAAAAATATTCTTCTTTCTCTTCCACAGGGAGCTCAATGATAATGGGGGTGGAAGGGGCTAAAAAATATGTTCTTGAACATAGACGAATGCCACTTAAACTCACAGCATATATAGGCTGCTATTGTGGTTTATTATTTGGGTTGGTTGTGGGTTGGGCTGGTAACTGGGTAGGTTTAGGTATATTTGCACTTGGATTAGCAGGAGGGGGCATTATAGTAGGTTGTTGGGTTTGAGAAGATGGCTGCATATAGCTGGTGGTTTGGTTTGGCCATTGTTGGCCACCTCTCCATTGAGATGTTTGCTGCCAATTTCCTAGAGGTTGTTGCTAAGGTCCCTAAAACTTTTTCCAATTCCCCTAAGGTTGTTGCCACTAAAGTGAGGAATTTTGATAATTGGAACAAGCATTGGGTGGGTTATTCCAAAACTGGGGTGGGTATCCTCCATAGTTGGATGGTTAGGGTGTTGCCACTAGTTACCAAATGAATAAGAATTAAAATATGGTCTAGCAAAAGATAATGGATTTGGTGGAATACCTTGTCTTGAAGCCCATGGCCTTTTCTATGCAACAAATTAGACTTGTTCTTCCTTAGTCTGGATTGCTTTGAACTCAAGTGGGATCTATTTACTGTCAATGTTAGCTATCACCTTGCATCTTCAATCCCTCTTCTTCTGTCTACAATGAGGGAAATATTTTTTCAGCATTGTCTCTGCCTCCTCATGTTTCTTCTTAGCCTAAAGTGTATCTAGCTAAGTATCTAGATTGTTGATTATATCTTGCTTTAAATCTACCAACAAATTAGTAATTTCCATCCTTGAGACTCCACTGTTGGATGACTTTCCCATAGAGGATTGGTAGGCTCTTCCTTTCTTCGAAGCTGCCCTAGAATAGTTTTGACATATCTTCTTGATATCATCCCAAGGGACTTGAGTGATATCTCCTCCTGCCATCAAGTCTAAGGCATTAGTGCAGCTTTCATTGATTCCTCTCAGGAAAAGAAACTTTTGTGAGTCTTCTTTAAGTGTATGATGTGGATATTTCTGCAATCAAAACATAAACCTTGAAATGAAATCTTCCAAGCTCTCATCTTCCTTTTACTGCATTCTAAAAATGTCACCTCCTCCCATGTCACTACCCCTGCAATATTCCTTATATTTCTCAAGAAAATTTGTCTTCCCAAGTTCGTACAGTGTTTCTGCCAAGCCTCATAAACCATCTCAATGTAGCTTCTTTCAAAGTACTAGGAAGTAGCTTAAGTTTGTGGGCATCAGTGGTATAGTCATAACTTCTATAGATTTTATCAAACTCAAACAAGAAGGTATCAGGATCTTCTATGACAAGCCTATAGAATTTAGGAAGGACTGAAGGAGGGATATTTTTGAGGTTATCTACTTCATTTTTTTCAGAAATGGGAAAAGGGAAAGTTGGTTGGTTCTACCTGTTAGGCCTATCTCCATTTGCATCATCCATGCCTACTTGATGAAATTCCAGAATAAGGGGTTCTTCAACAGGATTTTGATCTTCAAGGGAAAATTCAGAATTGGTCAAGTCAGGGAATATATCAACAAAGGTTTGTGGCTCTTCTTCTTCTTCATCTTTGGGCAGATTTGGAAGCTCTACTAGCTGAAATGGCTCAAGATTATTAGGAAGGAATCTCCCATAAGCATCTTTTCTTCTTCTATGCATGCAATATCAATTCAGTATCAACCAACTCACACAAAGAATGGGTGGGGAAAAATAGTGGATCATAGCTTCTAACACTAAGAGAAAATTCCAAAAATACTATAGCATAAAAGCTATCAATGACTCTAAAGGACTCCCTAATTTGACACCATCCCCGGCAACGGTGCCAAAAATGTCGGCCTTCTACAATGATTTTAATAACTAAGCCCTTACAACCATGATTTAGAGATTGGACATCTGACCTAAATAGTTATCTTAACCATCATGAAGATACATTTAAATTGTCAACCCAGGAACGTGAACTTGAAATGGGTCAGTACAGTACATGTGCACTAGGAATTTCAAACTAGTCATTTTCATTCTATAACTAAGAAAGACTTAATGCTGAAATTAAATTGCATTGAAGGAAAGAAAGATTGAACATCACTCAATCAAATCTAAACTGATTATGCATAGAAGGAAGGAAAATCTAAGCATCCAACAGGAAACTACTCTGCCCACTTTGGCTATAGGAACAATCACATAATGGAATTCTAGTGGTTGTAGGAACAGTCAATGCCAGAATCTTAACTAAGTACTGAACAGAAACTAACACTAATCTAACTAAACTAAAGGGAAGTATTACTCACCAAGGGGGCCTCCTCAGATGAGTATCCTCTAAACTAATGTGAACTCGAATACTCAACTTAGAATCCTATTTCATTCATCTAAAAATGCAATTACAAAAGTATGGCTGATTATCCGCTTCTACAAGAACTTGGCGATCAACTCACTAACTCGCTAGCTCAAGGAAGGAGGATTCGAGCCTTATTTATCAACTAAATAGGGCCATCAATTCCCACTAATTAAGAGGATTCCATTTAGGGAAAGTGAGAAGAAAGTGGAAAGAGTGGTTACGCATGTAGGGGAATCCATTCCTACATGCATGCCCAAACATGGAATCAACTGCTACAGTAATGCTTGCATTGCTCAATGCCATTAAATATTGGTACAAGGTGGTTACATGTGGCTGACATGGGTATCTTTTATCATCATCCTCAGTTGACCTTCGCATGAATCCTCAACCTGACCAGCTGGTGGCTGCATTTCTCAACTTAGCATTTCAATCATGTATGCAGAGTAATGTTAGTACACATAATAATTGCATAACCGTAACCACCTTAAAGAACATTCATCAATCACATACAAGATAAATATAGATGGTCCACATAATAGGTAAATATCATTAAAATCAACAGAAATGAAATTAGTCCGAAGTGTCTTATGACTAAGAGAAAATATATAAAAGTGTCAGCATATAATATCAAAGTCTGTGGTAACTTTATAAAATAACAAGAGATTCTACCCTCCTAACTAGGCCAAAATCTAGACTCATCAATGCATAAAGGGGAGAGCTCCTTATTGGGAGGCTTATCTTGCAATGTGAACGTTATATCAAGTACAGCACTCACATTTTCAAGAGGAGGGATACACGTGAATGAAACCATGTTCACGTACTCTAATGGAACTAACTAAGATGATGTAGAATATTGTGTTAGTAAATTTGTATAATGAGAGGGAAATGAATCAGTATAAATTTGCAATTCATTATTAGCCTTGGCCATAGATTTGTTAGAATTTTTTTCTTCCCATCGAGATGGATAGTCACATCATCAATGTGGTCCTAAATCTCATGACATTGGTGCATGCATCACTCAAAATCATGCTCGTGTAATAAGTGGAATTGAAAAAATTGATTCTCGTCATACCAATCAGGATATGGCTCAGTCAAAGGTCGAGGTTATGGCAATGTCAGAACTTTATATTTTAATAACTTCTTTAAAACAATAGTATAAGACTCAAATAGTTTTGTGAAATTCCTATTACACCCTAGGCCCTTGTCCTTAGATGTAGAGACCACATTTGCAATATCTTTTTTTTTCCAGAAATTGATAATACAAATCAGCTATTAGAATGGGAGTGTGAAGACAAGCTCCCAAATTGTGCCACCATCTATTGGTACTCAAGCAATGTAACACATAGGTAAGAGAAAGAAGGATATTTCATTAAGGAAAAAATTTCTTACCATGACTTTTGTAAGTTGCCAATGAATACCTTTTACATATCTAAGTCTGGAAGAAGATAAGAAATTTGAGAGAATAGTGCTTGATATCAAGCGATAAAATTAGTCACCTTTTCTTGGTCCCCTTCCTTCCATTGGACGAGATCCGAAAAGGTCATCTTCAGCGTAATGTTAGTCTAGAACTATTGGAGGAACTAATTTACCAACTGATCAAATGAAAAGATAGAGTTGTTCAGTAAGGAATGTACCACTCAAGGGTGGTGTCCTTAAGGGATCTAGGAAAGAGCTTAGCCATTAGAGCATCTTGGTGGAATAAATTAGTGCACATAACATTAAATGTTGAAACATGCATCTGAGGGTCTCCACGACCACCATATTTTTCAAATTTCAAAATCTCCATCCCATGAAGGATAGGAGTTAAAATAGTAATAGATAAATGATTGTGTCAGAAGAAAGGTTGGAAGATAGGTTGAGAAGTATCATTGGATAATTTCACTAGTTGATTATGTATCTAACCCATATCCTATAATAAGGCATTTAAGGCGGGGTCAAAAGATAAAGCAAGACAAGTGGAACCCCCAATAGAACCACCAAATCCACCAACCCCTATACTAGTAGAGACCCCACAACCAGGACTAGCATGGACTCTAGGATTTCCACTAGGAACATTAGGATTGGAGGAACTAAAACCCAAAGGTACCTTGTTTACTTTAATGACAGTGAATGATTGAGGACCAAAAGCAATGTTAACAGAAGGGCCAATCTCAGCCATGCATACCGATACCATAGCAATCAAGATTTTTATTTTTCTTTCAACGATCTCGAACCTAAGGTCTCAAGAAATTCTAGACCTAGAATTGTATGATGGGACATGAGTGTCTATTATGTCTGAAAGGCCCCAAAGAAAACCAAGAACTACCCGATCCTTGTCCAACATAGTTCTCAATTCGTTGATAACCTTAGTAGCCCTAGCCATAATTCTTTATTTCTCCATATACTTCTTGAACTCCAAAATTCTTCTACCTAGGGAAAGAAGTTTTTTTGTGGGACCCTTGAGAGAATTTTCTACCTCCATAGATGAAGCATTAGGAGAAGTAGGAGGGGTAGGGATATGCAGAGCTTCCCCAAAAGGGCTAGAGAAGCTTGTATTTTTTCCTAAAATTATTTCATCAAAAGTAGGACTAGCAGTGACCTTCTTAGAATCTATCTCTATATGTCATAAGATCCTTCTAATAATGTTCCTAGAGAATGTAGATTGAGTCATAAAGCACATAAAGATTCACAACACACAATTCCATAACACACCAAGACACAAGAGAAAGGTATCCACCAACAAGAGTAGGGGGATTCGTCACCCTTGGGGCTCTAGGTTATGGGAGATCCCCAATGAATGAACTACCCTAAAATACCTTTGGTTGTTTGAGAGGTGTTTCTAAAATTGACTGAGCTAGACATAGAGGTTTTGAACTGCAGACCAGTTAAAGGAAAATCAGAGGTGCGGAAACACTTTCCTAATGCTAAAACCACATAGGAGACATGCAAAGACCAGTTTTAAAAACATTAAAACACTTAAGATGAACACATGCAGGGTATCAAGAGTAATAGAAATAAAATGATTTCAGAGATAACACCAGATTTATGTGGGAAAACTCTTTTGAGTAAAAAACCCACCACACCAAAAGAAAGACACTTTGTATTACAGTAAGCAAACGATTACATACAAAGTTACATTCCTCTCACTCTGATAGTTAGCTCACAATAGCACTTGATTTTTCCATGCACTCATTGTTACAATGCTTTTTTGACATATAGTCAATCCAAAAAACTCATCAACCCTTTTTCTCAGTATATCTTCTTGTTATAATCTCTCTCAAATTCTCTACCGACTTCTTGTCAAGATCGACAATATCAAGTCTTCTACCAACTACCAATTAGGGTGCATTAAATTCAGTTCTTCACTGACACGCCAAATCGATCGTAGATCAGATCCACCTGTAATCTTGCATCGAGCCACCCCCGCAATGAATTCATTGTAGATAAATTACAATTCGAGCTCTACCAATCGCCAAAATCTGATCACATAAGACTACATAATAAATCACTTTTCACCAAACTAGCTTCCGACAACAAATATTGTTTTGCAACAACGATGCAGAAAAAATCAATGATAAAATGCCACGTGTCACGCTATTATTCATTATGTCGCTTGACCGAGCAGTGATCAGTCAACTGTCATCTGGCTCAGAAAACCCTTCGCCATCACTAACAGTTGCATCACATTTTGGGCCGACAATAATCCGCTATCGCCAAAACACCAACCGTCAGCTCTATCAAGTCCCACAAGCCACATGTCTACCACTCAAGAGGTTTCAGGGCATCCAAGAGGGTATCGCCAAGATTCCCATTAGCTCACCTGAAACAAGCATCTAAAGCTGCCACATGTCCACCGCTCATGTACACTGCATGGCTTACACGGAAGCCGCTGGAGCTCCTTCGAGGAATCTCTAACGACATCCACTAGATTCCTTAGGGAACTCTCGAGGCATAGACAAGTGTCCACGGCTAGAGATTCCTTCCGCCAATAGATCACTACATAGATGATAAATTTGAGGCCAGCAAACAATCCACCAACTCCACACCCGTCGGCCCATCGTTGTGACAACCCTTGGAGTCTCACCGATTAGACTAAGTCTCAACAACTGAAGGGTTAAGCTGACCAAAAGAGAGCACTGTGCTAAAATGATAAGGTCATAAATTCGCCAAGCCTTTCTTTGAGGTCCAAGCCCATAAGTTGAGGCATATTTTCCAACAACCAGACAACTCACTATCAGAGGACAACATCATGGGAATCAAACTCCAATGTGGTGAAGTATCATATTAGGGAAGCATTGGTGTCCTACACGGATATGGGTCTGGTGGAAAGACAAAAAACAAAAAGGGCCTACTTACGACCCAACTGACAAAGTTTTACAATTTGACAAAGAGAATGCAGGAGACAAAAAGTACAACAAGAAGAATACTGAAAAGATACTCTAGTACGAAAATGACAAATAAATGGAAGGAAAATATACCACTACACCCGCACTTTGATTCTTCAACTTTAACTCCAAAAGGATGAACCAACACCTGCACACACAAAAAATGGGAAAAATGTTGGGTTGCATTTCGAGGTCTACCTCAGTCAAACCCCTATTTTGGTGTTCCTACTTCCATAGACAGCCAAATATACAATGAGATAGAGAAATTGATAAAGAAGAGAAAGGAAAGACACTATCAAATAGATTTCAAAGATAGGATGAGTGCTACTCTATAAGATAATGATGCAAATCAAATAACAAGAGTAATATAACCTTTCCTCCTGGTATCACTCAAGGTTGAGAGGAAAAGACAACATGATGCTAAGAGAATGGAGCTTCATCAACCTGCAAAGATGGTGGAGTTGCAAAAAAAAAGTGTTGTAGAAGCCAAGTAAAGAGCGAGAATCACCAAGAAGAGAGCAAGAGTGAACTTGAGAGAGTGAGAGAATGGAAGAATGATCAAGAAGTTGCAATAATTCTCATGAAGGAATGAAATAGTTGCATCAAGGAGTGAAGGAATGAGTTTGAATTTCCAAAATGGAGGTAAAAGGTCAATTTTCGTTGGTCAAGGGAGGTTAGAAGATGATAACTTCATAGCCAACCAAAGACGTAATGGTTTTGTAGATTCTAGAGGTAGGAATCACGTCAGGACATAAGTATTGTGCATAGACGTCTATGTGATGCACACACATCCTCAACAAAAATTCCTCTATGAATGTAAAAAGGCAAGGCCACGCAAAAGGAATAAGCTGATGGTGGTGGGTTTGCATCATCAAACTTATACTTTCTAAAGTAAAGGTAAAATAAATGGGGAATTTCACTAGGGTGTAAATTCATTCCATTATAGACCCTAAGAGCTTTCTTGATGTAACTCGAAAGACATATTTCTTTTGATTTAAGCTAACCTTATACTTTTTTATTCTCTAGAAGATAAAAAACAATATGAATAGGTGATCTCCATTGAGCTTTGATTTTCCTAGGATTTCATCCATGTAATCCACAATAATATCATGTAACCTATCATGGAATATGATAGTCATGGCCCTTTGATATATGGAACCAAATTTTTGACACAAAATGGCATGACTTAGTAATAGATTATTCCCCAAGTGGTTATCAAGGTTGTATTATATTGGTATTTTGGTGCTATTTAATCTGTCCATAAGGGATATAATCTCATAGCCAGTTGTCATATCTACTATAATGTCAATATTAAGATGTGAAAAATCATCTTTGGTGTAGGATTTTATTAATATCCATAAAAAAATTATACACCTTTATTCATTTGTTTCTCTTACTCATCGAGACTATATTATATGCCCACTCTTGATACTCCATAGGCCAAATGAATCCAAAGTATGGAGATTTTTGAAGTTCTTTATTAGGAAGGCCACCTTAGGATGCATTTTTCTTAACTTTTTCCAAATTGATTTAGCATCAGTTCATACCACAAGGTGGTGAATGACCAAGGATGGATCCAAACTAGGAATTTCAACATAAGACCAAGAAATTAAAACTAGATATTCTCTAACTTCCATGGATATGTTTGTCTTCAACTCAATATCTAAATAAATTATTATCTATGTCAACTCATATGCCTCCACACATATATTTATGTCTACAAATTCCTCAACAAGGAGGGGTGGCCCATATTGAAGTGGTGTAGGAGACAATAAAATTTGAAGCTTAGTATCAAAGGTGTATCTATATCAAGAGTGGATTTTGATGGTTCCTCTAGAAAATATTAATTTTTGAAATATGCATATGAGCTTGATAGGATATGAAAGCCTTGTTTATGATCCCATGGAGGATTTTATCATGAGATTGTATATTCTTTGGGATGTTCTCCTCATTCTAAATTTATCAAAGTAAGGAGGATCGTGTTGGTACCGATTAATGAGTTGAGGGTATTGTAGGTCATGTTGGATGGAAATGATCTCATTATCATGGAATAGGTTTTTGGTGACAAGCTCTTTGAACGGACTAGGAAAGAATTATGCTTCACTATCATCAAGATAAAAAGAGGTTTACCTAGCATTATCAGGAAACTCAACAAAAGGCATCATAATACTCATTGTAAGAACCATATCCTAAGCTAGAAGTTCCATCATTTACAATTATATCAGTAGGATCAAGGGAGCCTCACTCGTATAAGCCAAGAAAATTTTCTTTATAGTTTATTTTGATGCAAATAAACAAGGGAGTGTAATATTTGTGTTCTTTAAAATAAGAATCATACTAATCATCTTTGTAAATCCATATAGGATCAAATCCCTCTATTCCCTTGTTCACGACATAACCATTGAAAAGGAAGGTAGTTGGCCCCCATTTTAGTGTGATGAGGGAATACTAGACTTTTGGGTGTGGTCAACTAAAGGATTGAGGTGAGATGGGAAACTTGGAAATATTAAGGGGCTCATGGATTTTAAATTCTCTACATCCTTTATCAAGGATTTTAAATGTGGTTTAGAGATCATTGTTTGGTGGATGAGGTGGAAGATGTGGAAGGTAAGTCACTAGGGTTGATGTATGATTCAAATTTTATGGAGGAGGATTTGTAAATAATATTACAAGATGGATAATGGTTGTCATACTTTCCTTCCAATATATTAAAATATTGAAATGGGTGGAGGTCACCGATAATAATAACTTACACCATTGTATGGGAACTTAAGACATTCATGGTATGTAGATGGTATGGCTTGCGTATAATGGAGCCATGATTGACGAAGAAATATGTTGTATGGAAGGTCTATGTCATGATGTGGTAAAATTTATACTACAATGAGGCTCTTTCCTTGATTGGAAGGTAAATAGTATTGTTTTATTCTATTGAAGTTGATGATTGAACCCCAAAGCTCCCAGAAATCACCTACAACCAAAATGCCTATCATAGATAAGAGATTATAGCAATTGATTTTCTACACAACCAAGAGAGAAAATATTGAATCCACACAAGTATCACATAAAAATTTGATATTGAGATTAACCTATAATTGTAATTGAATTGAATGATATTGTGATTACAATGAATGTGCATGCTTATAAAAGCATAAAAAAAGAAAACCCTAGTATTAGATTGTGACAAGTGTCTTAATCTCATGCAATGAGACAACTTGACCCATATTTAACCCAATCTAATTAATAAAAAAGCACTCCTAATTTTAGCTTAATTTAATAAATTAATAAGGGGCTTAATGATTAATTAATTATCAAGTGATGTCCTAATTACTCCAACACCCCTGTTAAGATCAACTTAGGGAGAAGCTATAGAACCCTGATGAAGAATGCAATGATGGATGCATGGATGGGTCCCAGATACAAGTCCTGATGAGGTACCCATGTACAAATAAATGAATCTCTCATAAACAAAGAAAAAATGAGAAAACCACTTGGGAGAAAATCCTCTCCAAAAGAGTGAAAGGCGAATGAAGGACTAAAAAAGCCTCCAAACTCAATACTTCTTTATGAGGATATGAATCCCCTGATAAAGGAGTAACTCTTGTGCTAATTATGAACACCTGAAGGAATAATATGATCCACTTCCTACAAATAACATTGCTCCCCTTAGGAAGAAACATATCCATTGGTGATTGGAGAAGCCAATCCAAAAAAAGGGTGAATCAGGAATCCAAATCCAAATGATGTGTGCCTATGAAAGTGCTCAAGTGTCCACATGTAAGAAAGAGATGATATCAATCCAAAATTAGTGAAGATTGATGCAGAACAAGTTGTAAAGGTGATGAATATGGTGGGCCAACAATGATTATGTGTGTTTCAGCAAAGAGGAGATGAATTTCCTCAAAGTAATCTTCCAAATTTGTAATATGAGACTCTACAAACAAGGATGATATGTTTGCAAGATATGAATCCAAAGTAGCTATTTCTGAAAGAAGATGAATGTCCTAATGCACTAAATAAATAGGGGCCAAGGATTTGGTTATTCCAAGCTGATCAAGAACAACAAAATATGGTGATGAAGACTCAATCTAAATAGTGAGAACATGAAGAAAAGTCTATGAACTATCAGAACATGTAAGAACTATGATATACTCAATCTCCTCTAAAGTATCATCATCAAAGGGTATAGAATTTGCATATGCAAGAGGGATGAGACAATCTATAGTAGGATCCTATAGGTATGGAGAGATATGAGGGTCTTCATGGATCTCCAAAGTTTGAGTCCAAAGTGTGTGGGGATAATCTATGCCCAATACAATACACATAGTGTCAAGATCAACACTAGATAATATGATCATTGGTAATACCCCATACTAAATAACTCCATGGTGTATTTGGTGTAGGTATGAGTCCATATAGATAAGGAAAATATCAAACCACCTGAGGTGTGTCAGGATGTCATTTTTCCAAGACTTATATTTATCCTTTTCCAAGATGACCATAGAAGGATGAATAGAAAAACCCACGATACTTCCTCAAATGATAAAATCAAAGACTAATAACATCAGTACATATAAAGTAGATCAAATGATGTCATCTCATTCAAATAGATTCTTTCTAGGTGTCAAGACGTCCAAGTGATTGAAATAAATTTGAAAGTACCAAAAACTAAATAAAAAATACCTAGGGTAGATTCTAGAAAAGGTACATATATATGGATCTGAAGAGCTCTAAAATACCTTTCCAACGCCACTAGAATCACAAAAATTGGAGATACAAGTGAAAATTTATGAGCTTCAAAGTTAAAAATGAAGATCTAACTTTGATTGAGAATAACAAGAATCAATAGAAAAATATGATAATGAGACTTGCACCAATGGAAAGTGGACAGAACCATCTTTTCGACAATATATCATCTGCTCGATTTTGACACTATATGCCCAAGTTATGGTGATAGTAAGAAAATTGTTCCTTTAGGGCCAAAGGGGGCTAGGAAGGGGCAAGGAGGGGCCATATGGTAGTCCATATAGATGACATCATGCTAATGTCAGTATGAAATTAGTGAATATTTTGAGAATATTCCCTTCACTACCAAAAAAAAATAATTTCCCTAAAAATCAAGATTCCTCAGAATATACTTTTTGGGGCATGAGAATATGACAAAATATTTCATTTACGTGGCCTATTAGATTTTGGTGTCGAGTTTTAAATTACTTGTCAGATTATGGTGGGACTCCCAGAATATTCTAGGTGTCAATTTTTGATGTTGTATGCAATAAGACCATTGGGGTTTTGAATATGTTGATCGACGGTTTGTAAGGGGCCCACTGTTGGTGGGATTTCGTACTGCCAGTGAGTGGTGGATTTGACTATTGACTATCTACATGAGGGTATAGTGTGTACCCTATATAGGTATTGATACTTTCTTTTTTCTTTGAAAATCTTGTTGTTTTTTCTTTTTGATTTTTTATTTATTTTTTATTTTATACAATTTTTTCAAAAACATAATAAATTATTTGTAAAACATGTGTACTTGTGCCAATAAATTTAATGCAGCCTAAGGTTACGTGCAGGTTCGTATGGCCATATGGATTTCTATGTCTTGACCTCTGGTTGCTAAAAAAAAATTCCTTTTTTCAACTTCACCAAATTTGACCAAACGACAGGTGTTCCTTAGGTTTTCGACCATTTTGGACTCAACAGTGATGCCTTTTTTACCCTAGGATGAGTCAATTTTTCCCTCATGACTGGATCTCTCAAAATTTAGATTGGAAGTCATAGATTTGGCTCTTTGATACCATGTTGAAGTTGATGATTCAACCTCACAACTCCCAAAAATCACCTGAAATGAAAATGTCTATCACATATAAGAGATCATAGCAACTGATTTTTTATGCAACCAAGAGAGAAAAGATCGAATCCACACAAGTATCACACAAGCACATGATATTGAGATTAACCTATAACTGTAACTAAATTGAACAAAATTATGATTATAATGAATGTCAATGCTTATAAAAGTATAAAAAGAAAACAATAGATGATGATTGCATTATATTATGACAAGTGTCTTAATCTCATGCAATGAGACAATTTGACCTATATTTAGCCCAATATAATTAATAAAAAAGTACTCCTAAGTGTAGCTTAAGTGAATAAAGTAATAACGGACTTAATAATTAATTAATGATTAATTAATTATCAAGTGATGTCCTAACTACTCCAACATATTCTCTCTATATTATTATAGGTTTTAATGATGATAGTTTGAGATCCCAAGTCTTTTGTTGTACAATAAAAATTTTGTAGTAGTTGAAGTGTACAAATTTTCATATTTGATTCATTGTCTATGAGCACATAATTTGTTTTATTTTTGGAAATGATAGATTAGGTATGGAGTGGATGAATATATGATAGACTGAGGGGAGTAAAATCATTTGGAGTGAATGTGAGGTAATTTTTTATGTAAAGATGGCTAACAAGGGCCTAGAAACATGAAGGGTTAATATTATTAGGCACTTGGGATTATTGTGCGCTCAAGGATGGAAATATGAAATGAATTTTTATCAAGGTGGTCAAGGAGGTCATTGTTTTTGGGAAATTTTATTGGATGGAGTATGATCTTGGATTGTTGGTTGTGACAATAAAGTTGGGTGATTTTATTTTAATGCTATGAAATTATTCATTAGATTGCTTGATGTGTCCAAAAATAGAGTCATGGGTGTAATGCATTTTGTGGTGATGGATAGTTTTTGTATGTGAGTCCTATCCTTGATTACTTTATTGATTATTCCTAGGGAATGGGTTTTTATATATGCCTAAGACTTGATTAGGTGAGGTATGTGATGATCCTTCAATTTCAATTTCACCTCTATCTATAAGATCTTGGATATAGTATTTTAATTTCATACACTTTCCCATTCAATGATAGTAAAAATATCCATCCTCTTTACACCAAGAGGGATTTTTTTGATTATCGTAAAACTATTTTTTAAGTGGAAAGGTGACCATGTTAGCCTTGACTATTTGTTGAAAGACTACCTTGATAGATTTCCCTTGGGGTGTGAATTGTCTCTTTTTTCACTTATATTTAGGGGGTCTAAATATAATGGTGATAAATGAGGGTTTTTGGATTCTTTTTACATGCATTGAATTAGTGACCCCATCTACAACTACATTCTATTTTTTATAACAAAATTTGGTTTAAAAAAAAAATTGTTTACCATTTTAGTTTTGGTCCTTGGAGTAACATTTTATAACTAGGTTAGCAATGATTTTATTTTTATTTTTATTCTTGTTTCAATGCGCACATAAAAATAACTGACACATTAGACTTGTAGATGAAATGCCAATTCTAGATTGAGATTTATGAAAAAGATTTGTATGAATTGTTTTTGGTATTGGCGATGAAAAAATACTAGCCAAATCTCTCCAAAATTGAAGGAATGATGAAAACATTTCCCCTGATTTTTATTTGGTATTATATAGGTCCATTATTATTATCTCATGCTCCATATTATAGGGAAAGTGTGGACAATTGTTTCTACTATAACTCCAAATGACTTGATAGACCCCTTAGGTTGGTGCAAGAACCATTCAAGTGCTTTCCCACTTAGGCTATGAGGAAATAAGTGTAGTAGGTATACATATTTGTGTGCCATCACATGGCTATTCATGAAGGATTATTTTACATGTTTCCTAGGATCTCCCTTCCCCATGTATTTTTCATACTTAGGAATTTCAAAAGAGGTAGGGAATGGGACTTTTGATATGGACCAATCAAAGGGATATAGACATGAATCCTCAAATAT
This sequence comes from Sequoiadendron giganteum, assembly GCA_007115665.2. Taxonomy (NCBI): domain Eukaryota; kingdom Viridiplantae; phylum Streptophyta; class Pinopsida; order Cupressales; family Cupressaceae; genus Sequoiadendron; species Sequoiadendron giganteum. The sequence goes on along the minus strand of CM021106.1, from coordinate 35,091,362 downwards.
ATATTATTTCTTATGATGAGTTCTTAATTGGAGTCCGTTAAGGGAATCTTTCATGTTTGTTCACTCTTGATCAAAAGATGAACTAGTTGGTAGTGGAGGTGGAGAAGTGTATTGATGATTTTGTGTGCTATAAGTCTTGAGAGGGATGGAGTTTTTGTATTAGGCAATTTAAGTCATCGAGTTAAGGTTGACCTTAGGTGGAGGTTCAAAATTTAGAATAGCCATAGTAGAATTAGGGACATGAGAGGTATTTTAATTAGTAATGGTAATATGGATGGAGTCTATATGGGAGGTGTTGGGTTTAGTTCCTATTTGGGTGTCTATAGTTGATGCAACTTGATTAGAAAATAATGGATTACGTATCCCATTTTGAAGGGATGTTTGTATCTTAGGTAGAACATATTCTTGATATAAGGGGTTACCCATAATGGAAAGGGATTTTTTTGTCTTGAGATGGATTATTGTGTTGTGAATGAGGGTTGGTGTGTTCATGAAAAAGATGAAGAAAAATATGAGTTATGATCAGAATTTATCATGGGTATGAGCATATCCAAGGGATCGAGATGTACTTTGTGATCAAGTTGAGAGAGATCATAACTAGGAGGTAATTCTTCCCCTGATTCTATAACTTGTATAAGGTTAGCATATTTATTTATTTTGATGAATATCTCCATGAGATGATGTCCTTGTTTATAATTGATGATATTATTAGGATCTATGGTATACTCAGGTTGGTTGGGATTGCCATCGTCAATTTTATTGTCATCAAGTTGGCATTCATAAGGCTCTCATAGGAAAAGAAGTTGTTCTATGATAGATTTATTATAAAAATAAATTCCTTAGTCATTTCACATCTAGTGGTTTGTTGTGTGCTAGGACTCATTGGTATTGGGTTTCTATTTGTTGTGTTAGAATATGGATATGGAGGAATTTATGAAATTGGATTTATATCAAATGAGTGACAAAGGGGAAATTATTAGGAATCAAAATATTGGACTTGCGATTATTATGTCAAAAAAAGGGGATTCAATTCATAAAATGAGGGATAACCTTAGGTGATCTAGTGGATGACTTAGAAACAACTTGGATATAAAACCTAGATGGATAGGATGGTCCCAAAGATGCGAATAGATAATTAAGTGGACTATGTGAATTTGATTTTCTAAACTTTTATTTTAATGCTACACTCTTGGATATTAAGGATGGTTTGAGTTTACTTATATTTTGGAATCTACATATGTGGTTGCAGAATTCTAAGGATTTAAACTATGTGACCTATGATAACTTAAATGCCAAAAAGGATGGAATAAGTGATGGTTTGATTAATGGATGGAATGTGTGATGATGATGATAGGATTTGGATTATAAAGATTATGTACAAAGGATGGTGATGGTTTGATGATTAAGTATACCTTAAGAGACTTAGGATGTGACTCAAGGATGAATATGGTTGTGAACTGATTAAATAATGGATAACGAGTAACAAAGGGATGATTTATTTGAATCCAGAGGTATGGGATTATTGATTGGTCAATGTGATTAAACCAAAAAATGGATAACAGATATAAGACTAAGGGTGTGGTTAATATGGATAATATGAAAGGGAAAAGGGGGGTTTGTTTAGATATGAGTGATGTAGGAAAAAATTTATATCACTTATACTAGTAGGAAGATAATACATGATAATAAAAGGATGACTAGTTGAGTGTTATGGATGATGGATTTTGAATGTACAAAAGGGATGTGGCATATGAATTATGACTAAATTTTAGGAAAATGGACTAGGTGTTTGGAAGGTAAGGACTATGGTTTTTTGGAGGGAGGATGGTGTTGTGTGTTCTAAGTGTTGTGCAGGCCTCACTACAACCTAAGCTTGGCTTAGGATATGGCTGGGGCTCTGTGCATGCACATTTTTTAGTGTTTGGATATTTTACGAGGGTTTTTGTCACTGTTTGGGGTCAGGTTTGGTGTGCATGTAATTTTTTCCTTGGGGGTGGGTGTTTTTTTTGTTGTTCAGGGGTTTTTTCTATCTGTGTTGGGTTGGTTGTCTTTCCTTTTCTGAATTTTTTCCCTTCAATGGCCTCAAGTGAAGGTTTGATTTTGCAACATAATATGGCTTGTGGTATGGATTTGGTAGATCCATCTTATTTCAAGGATGTAAAGGATAAATAAATCTCAAACAAGTCTTCAGTTGGTAACAATTTATTTTCAGAGAAGAGTTCCCAAGCTTGAAAAAGTGAATGTGTGTTTGGAGAGATGTCTTGAGTGTCCTATTTTGGTGATCCAATCGAAGTCTGTTGTGGATGATGTTGCATATTGGAGCAATCATGTGTTTATTTGTAAATTCATGGGGATCTCCCTCTCATTTCTAGTCTTGGAATCTTGGGACCAAAAGGTTTGGAATCCCAAGGGTGACATGGAGATAAAAGTGTCTGCCAACAATTATTTTATTGTTGTGTTTTCATGCATAGTACATTGAATGAATTCTTTTGAGGGTGGACCTTATTTCTTTAACCAAGTTGGTCTCTTCATTAAATCCTGGCATGTGGGTTTCAATTCAGTGAAGGAGCTTCCTACATAGGTTCTTGTTTAGGTTTGTCTCTCTCGTCTCCCGTTAGATTTTTGGCACAGTGACATCTTGCATATGATTGATCTTCTTCTAGGAAAGCTGATGGCCTAGCTCAATAGACTCTAGATCAAAAGGTTATTTCTTATGCTTGTGTTTGTGTTGAAATAGATTTAAATAATCCCTTGATATATTCTCTAGAATTATGTCTTGGTTTAGGTTCTTGGGTCCAATAGTTGGACTATGAATCCCTCTCGTTAAGATGTCATTTTTATCATGATTATGGCCACTTATAAAGTAACTTCTCTCAACTTAATCGGATGGTTGGGAAAGCTAGCTCTTCTCCTAACTTGGCTCCTAAGAATGATAAAGGGAAGGCTCCTATGGTTGTTGATGTGGTAGATAAGGAGGGTTTCATCTCAATAAAGCCCCTGAATAAAGGGCAAGGCTTGAAAAGAACATTGAATGGAAAGCAATATGATGAGGTTTTTAATTTGTTTGATGCTTTAGAGGACTTGGCCTAGGAGGGTTTCCTAGTGGATATTTTAACTAGTGTAGGGTATTTGGGGGTAAACTTGTCAAGGGATAAATATTTTGACACTTTGTGCCCACCTTTAGGGGATGCATAGATTGAGCACATGACTATAGATATGCCTTATCAAACTCCTATTGATCCTATTCCAAGTGGACCTTTGGTCTTACTGGGGATGGATTCCTTGGTGGACTTGAATCATTCTCAAGAAAGGGAGGCTCTAGATGCTAGCAAGAATAGTGGGTCCCCAGGGGTTCTTGGTCTACAGTCGAATCTCTTAAAAATGGGCCTTTGGAGAAAGCTTCTAAGGCGGATTGAAAAAAACACCTAGAGAAGGTTAAATTGACTAGGGAGAATCTAGTGGAATCAAGGTCAGTGAGGACCATTGACTCCCACTTTTATCATTCTTAGAAATGATATTTATTTCATGGAATGTAAAGGGTATGAATAGTATCCCTCAACAAAAGGATATTCATGATATGATTGGTTCTCAAAGTCTTGATATTGTCTTCCTTCAAAAAACTAACTTATTTGTGGAATGTATGTTGAATAGAGCCCCTTATGTTTGGCCTCATGGTTTATGTCAATATATTGGGGCTCAGGGTAATTCTGGTGGTGTGGCTTGCTTGTGGGATCTGAGGAAGATTGTGCCTCTCTGGTGGGTTTCATGTCAATATTTTATGTATATGATTGTCTCTAGTCTGGATTTTAGGGAAATTTTTTATTTCACCAATGTTTATTCCTCTTGACCTTAGTGGTAAATCTCAGTTGTGGGCTTATGTAACATATATTTGGTCTTTGGTTCTCTTGCTCCCATGGGTTGTTGCTAGGGATTTAAATGTGGTTGTTTACCTTGAGGAGAAACTTGGAGGGAATGCCAGGCTTGAATCTTCTACTTTTCTCCTTAGTAACAATATAGAATCTCTAAATTTAGTTGATGTGAAGCCAAGTAATGTGATTTTGTATAGGAGTGAATTTCCACCCCTTGTGTAAATTCCCCTTTTGCATACCCTTACCTTAGAAAATCAAACCTGAAGGCGTAATTCCACATTAATCACCTACCTTCCATCCACTTGGTGTTTTTCCTATGTGTCGGTGGAGGAATATTTGTTGGGGACATGAGTGCAACACATGGACATCTACAGAGTGCCCTGCCACATCCCTGATAGATTCATGCCTCTAGAGTCCATAGGAACATTACACTCCTCATTGGGGAAAAATTGTAATGCCTTTGTGTTGACCAATTGACCAAAAAATGGCTCCATCTCTGCCATTTTGGTCTTGAAATGGCTATCTTATTCATTCATTCATTCTTCCCAAGCTCCTTTACAATCTCTTTAGCATTCTACTCACAATTCTAGCAATCTTCACAACTCCATTGAGCATTGCATCAAGCAAGCTTGTTACTCCATAAATTTCATCCTTGTACATCTGGTGCTACCATAGAAGGTACGAGTTTGGAGTCTTGTGAGACCTCCCTTCATCACCGCTATGGCCATGTCAACTTTTTCAAGCTCATTACCTTGCATTCTCCCTTCATTGGCCTTGATTGCCTTTGGGTGGAGGTGGTATTGCATCACTCTCTTTTTCCTTTTGTGGTTTGATAGAGTAGCATAGCATCTTTCATAGTGTTCAATACTTTCCTTTCTTCTTTCCTTTATCATACTTTCGACTTTATGGCTTTTTTGGTTGTCTGTGGAGGTAGAAACACCAAAGCAGGGGTTTGACTGAGCCAAACCCCTATATAAACCAACATTTTTTCCTCTCTTTATTTTGTATAGGTGAACGTGTGTGGAGATCGCTACTGAACTGGAGCTTTAGTGAGTTGATATTCATCGCCCTCCTCCTCATCTACTTGCTTTATCATTTACATAGCTACTTTTCATACTTCATAGTTATGTTTATTTCGTTAAAGCTAGTTAGCTAGGAAATTAGTAGGTTCTTTGGTGTTTTACACTTATTTCACTTTTTTTGGTTGTACATATGTTAGTGCACCAGAGAGACGCCAATGCGTCATGCTATCATCCTAGACCTATGATGTCATATATGGACAAAGAGCTATCTGAGGTGCATTCTGAACTCCAGAAGTTGGATAATCTAGCCCCATTTTGAATTTTGAATCTGTAGAGTGATGGAAGCACTTGAAAGTGCTCTTCATTCTTGATTCTTGTCCTAAACACCTATTAGCTTGAGTTAAGTTAGGGAAATATTCCACTCTCATCTCTCCATGACCTAGAGCCTTAGTGTCATTGGTCCCCTCTCTTACATTTTTGGTGAACCTAACGTGAACAATGTCTATCCATTTACTTGTGTTGAGACTTTTCCTTCATGCCCGGTGGTTGTTGAAATCCTAAGTTTTGTGAATGTTTATGATCATCACAACCCAATCCATGACTTTTGGGTACGTTGTTAGGAGAAGGTGTGACACCTACTGATGGAGAAGATGAAGGTCACTTCTAGTTTCACCTCCAGTTTTTCCACTAGTCTGGCTACTAACTTTACCACTAGTCTTCCTACAGGCTTTGCTAACGAGATGGGTTTCATATACGAGACCACTCATGTTCCTACCCCTCTAGGATCTCCTACAGCTTTGTTCATGGATGAGGATGAGGCTATGTGTATCCCTACGTAAAACCTTTTAGCATTAGATAACAAATTGTCAAACCTTGTGAAACATTTGGAGAGAGCACCAAATATGGTGAGAGCCGCTAGGATTTCTAGCGAGGTGAGACATTTGTTAGGAAAGGATCAGACATATATAGAGTTCTTACATGGCCTTGTCGATCTAACCAAAGCTTATATCCCCTCGTATAAGTCTAGATCAAGTACTAACCGAGGGGAAGTGCTTGATGCCTATGAGAGATAAATAGGCATCTTGATGCCCACGACATCTATATGCATGGACGAAATAGGTCCTTCGATTAGTGTTTCCTCTACTTCTCAAAAGCCTCCTACCATCAAGGCAAGTAGAATACCCCTTGGTTTTAGTTTCACCCCTCCTTCTACCCCTAGTGGTGGGGGCTCTGGTGGAATGAGTGGTAGCGGATTTGGTAAAGGAGGTGGCACTTGTCAAGGTATATTTGGTGGATGACATGGTGGTGGATTCGCTAGTCGAGGTGGCTCCAAAGGAGGCCCTACTAGTAGTGGTAGATCCAGTGGTGGTCATGATGGTGGCTTCGGAGGTGGCTCTAGAGGTGGTTCTTGTAGTGGTGGTTATGATGGTTCCAATGAGTCTTTATCATCCTCTAACCCTATTTTGAATGCTCTTCTTCAAAACATGGATCGGATGCAAAACCAATTGGTGAGCCTTTCCTAGGACTCCGCCCAACCTATTTTTCAACCTTTCTTCTAACATAGCCCATTTTCGACAGCAATTCTGAGTACTCCCTTCCCATAAGGAATGGAGATCCCTAATTTTGAAAAGTATGGTGGAAAAGGGGATCTACAAACACATGTGTCCACCTTCAATTCCATGTGTATAGACTTATTTCATCACGATGCTTTCATCGAAAAACTCTTTCCTTGATTTCTCGAGGACATAACACTCGAGTGGTACTATTCCTTGCTCGATAATTCTATATTCTCATTTGATCAACTCATGAATCAGTTTCTCCGCTAGTTCTAGGCTAACATCGGTCTAAAGATAACCTTATTGAATCTCATCTGATGTAAGAAGGGAGATAACGAGAAGATAACTGACTTCATAGCATGATAGCAAGGACTCTTTTCATAGATCTCGTATCCACTGCCCGACTCTTGATTTGTAGAAGGTGTTCATAGGAAACCTATAGAGAGCTTGGCAAGATAATGTTTTCCTTATTAAATAGCCTTCCTTTGCACATCTGTGTGTCACATTGCGAGACTATTAGCAAAAAATAGTGTTTTGCAGTTTTTGCACACACGCCTCACTGAAAGTGGGGACCCTCTTTTTGCTTTTTGGGTGTCTTCGCCCTTCTTTTTTGGGGATTCTTTGTTTGCTTGGGACCCGTGCTTTGATGTTCATCTTGCCAGTTGAAGTGGCACATTTGTGAATTTTATTGACAATCTTGAGATCTGAGTGCATTTCGGACTTTTCACCATTTTCGGGAAAATCCACCCTGGCCAGATTTTCTCGGTTTCCTTTCGGAGTCTAGAAGTGGTTGCCTTTCGACCCAGATCTAGGGAAATCCGTCATGTCTGGATTTTTTTTAAGTTCGTTGCCCTGTCGACTTTTCGGGTTTTTGGTCTTGGTTGTCTTGTCGATCGCATTAATGGCGATTATGTGAATTTTGGGGGCAATGATATATTGAATTTTGGGAAGTAATTGTCCATTTGAGTTTGTTTGTTTGCTTATCATTTGAGTTTGGAGTGCTGGAGCTTGGGGCATGTTCCTAGATTGTCCATTGCGAGGCTGTTTTGACTGTTGCATTTGAAATTCAGGTGCATTGCTCGTTTCCTGCTTGTGTTTGAAAGTTGTTTGTTGGCATCGTCAGTTCCAGTTCTTTTTTACTCTCATGGTATGTAAATTTTCTCTCCCCCTCTATTGGTTTTGAATTACTCTACTTTGTTTTCCTCCGTGTCATGCATTGCTTCGTTATTTCCTTGGGTGTGCGCGTCATGTCCGGGCATTTTGGGGTTTCTGTTGTTCTGCCAGTCCCCTAGATTGATCAATGAATATTTATTTTGGTTTTGTATTTCACTACTCTTCTTGACACTTTCTTACATTTGTTTTAAACTTCCCATCTTTGTTCGTAAGCAAGTTGTGCCTGGTTTTTCCGTGCTTCCATGGTGGAGATTTTAGGGTTCTTGACCTAGGGCATAGTCAGTCCCTCTCAAATTGCTGAGAGGAGAGTTTTACATTCATATTTGATCCTTTGGAGGTCCAGGTTAAGTTGTGGTTAAGGTGTAGGCCTTGGGTCCGTGGTTGTTTGATTCATTTTGGAAAAGGTGAGAGAAGCGTGAACAAGTTCGGGTTTTCGGTCTCTTTACAGAATTTCGCTTCCTCCGGATATCCCCGGCTTTTCCTGTTTCCTTTCCTTTTGCTTCAAAATCGGACTTTTGTCTACCTCATGAAAATCTGCTTCCTACGGATTTTCTCGGTGTCCGTGGTTGGGTCATTCTATCGGATTCCTGCTTTGATGATAATTTATCTTATTCTCACTAAAATCCGCTTCCTCCGGATTTTCCCAGATGTTCCGTGCCTTCTTCATTTTCCCAGGTTGATTGAAACTATTGCCATTTTCAGGAAAATCCGTCTTTGGCGGATTCTTCTAGGATTTTTGTGAAAATGATGATTACGTGATTATGAGGAATTTGCTTATGGATGATGTATTTAATCAATCAAATAAACTTATGCTAAGTATTTATAGGGTTACTCCTTTATTGGATTGATGCATTGAATGATATTATGGGGGTTTTTGTGTTTGTTTTGTTGGATTCCGCCTGGTCTGGATTTCCCCAGAGTCCCTCTCTAGTGTGGAATCCGCGAATAGGGCTAGAACCCAAACTTTGGAGATATGGTTTTCTAACACTTGTTGTTTCTTTTGGACCTCATTTTCGTTGTTTTTGTTTGCTTACAGGCAGGATCAGGACAAGATGTTGTTGCTCGTGGTAAGGGAAAGGCAACGGATCCAGGTGCAGAGACTTTTGCCATCTCTAATGCAGAGAAGGTGAAATTGGATATAAAAAGTAGGATTCCTAAAAGCAAGATGAATTCTATTTGGTTGGGAATCACCGATACTAATGTGGGTATGTGGGATTATGAAGATTTTAAGGTTGAGATATCAGCACAGAGCACTCCTTTGTTGGCCAGAAGAACTGTGGAATCCAAATTGGCACATGTAGCAGGTTTTCCTTCCACAGTGCAGTGTTACGAATTGGTGCTTGAGTGTGCCATAAATTATGATAGGGGGACACAGAGGATAATTGGTCCACAAGGAAGGATTGTGGTAGGCTTTAGCCCTGTATCCATTGTTATGACTTTTGATATGCCTGACAGGTCACATGTGGTGGCTTTTGATATGGATGGTGCTAGGAAATACTATGAGGAGAATGTGGTCAAATCCCAACAGGTGATCAATTCTTGGTTGGAGAAGCCTAAGTCCCATTTCTCCAAATTTCCAAAGCAGCTATTCAGACTCAAGTTTAAAAGGGAATACTACAATGTGATCACTCTTCTCAGTAGACTGGTGGGTTTGAAGAGTGTAGGGGTGTTTGAGAACTGGATGTTTAATGTCATTGCTTAGATGGAGCAGGGTATAGATTACCACTGGGCAGGTGTCATAAGTGCAGTGATCCATGAATAGTTGTGCAATGTCTTGCAAACCAAGACCTTCACCATGACCTCCTACCTAGTGTATGCATTGGCAAGATTCCAACCATACAAGGGGTTAAGCACTAGAGGTACATTTGGACAAGATGCTATATATGAGGTATATTCGCAATTGCACCTAATAGGAGGGAGCTATAGAAGAGCAAATGATGCTTTCACAATGTACATCACTAGATTGCTCCAAGGTGTAGAACATATGAGGATTTCTGATAAAGCTAAAGAATTGATAAAGAGGTATGGGGGGTGGTTCATCCAGTTTCCCACATTCTCTTACATTAGGATTCATGGTTGTCAAAGGGCTCCCTATACACTCCTGAGGTATCCTACTAATCATATTATATTGTTGGAGGTCACTAGGCGAATTTGTGACTTTGACATAATCATAAAGGGAGATAAGCATAAAACAGGTTTTGCAAATGATTTTCCATTGAAAATAGGAATGAATGAGGTATGCCCTTCTATCCAGTCTGCTCATGCTTCAGAGGAGGAGATGAGTAATTTTGGCCTCCCTTTCCATTCCAAGAGAGCAAGGTTTGACATCACTGGCGAGGCTCAAAAGAAGGCCAGTAGGGAGTATAGCCATAAGGCTAATATTGAAGATTATTGGGTCAACCTTGGGGATGAATTTGAGGTAAGGAAGAAGAAATTCTCCAGGTTACCAGTGGACCTGCTAAGGTTATATAATGTGAAGGCCATCCTTGACCAAGTGGAAGAGGATGGAAATTTAATCCAAGGTCATGTCTTGGAGGTGGTGAAAGATAAGCCAATTGGGGAGATTGACTAGTTAGAAGAAGAGAAAACAAAAGTGGACCAAATCATGACTCTGGTAATCAAGTACACCAAAATGTGGCTGAAGCACAAGATGATGGAATTAGAAAGCGAAGGTGTCCAATGCACTTATGAGTTGATGGGAGACTTGGAGTCTCATTCTGCTTCTAAGGAATCACACAAACAGGATCCTAAAGGTAAGACAAAAATGGATTCCCCTTTCAAGATTTAGGTTAGAGATGTTCAAACTGAGAAGGTGGCAAAGGTAAGTAAACAAAGGAAACCTATCGCCAAGAAGAGGAGACATGCTTCGAGAAGAGAGGCTGAAAAGGATAGAGAAGAGAAAGAAAAGGTAGAAGTTACTCCTCCATTGACAAAAAGAAGAAAGCTTGGGAAGCTATCACAAAAGTAGGAGGCTCCTAAAGTTGATAAGGGGGTTGAACCACCAGTGGTAGAAGTAGAGATTTCAGGGGAGAAAACACAAGTATATATGAGGAGGTCAAGGACTCCTTCCCCAAAGGATGTTGCAACGAAGGAGGATGTTCCAGTGACTGCTCCCATTGTTGAACAAGAAATTATCTCCATTCCTCAGGATACTGGTAGTGTACAAGAAGAACCAAAGAAGGATGAAGATCCTAAGGACTTGGGCGAGGAGGAATTTTAGGAGGGAGACCTCTATAGTGCAGAGGTAGAGATTGACAAGGTGATTTAGTCTCCCTTGGTAGCATATGCAGATTCACCAGTTGAGGAGCAATTGAACAAATCTCCTCAACAGGAGAAGATACCAACTAAAGTTCCTTCACCAGTGCAAGTTGTTGTAGAGGAGTAGTTGCAAGACAAGAAGGATCCAATAATGGAAATCCCCAGTACGCCAAGTGTTGAGAAGGATGCAATTGATGACCAGTAGGAGCAGGACAAGAAAGAAACAATGCCAACTGAGTCTACTATTCTGGGTTGGCTGAATAAAGAATTGAAAAGTAAAATGGTAATAGTAGAAGATGCTCCTCCTAATTGGGATGACTTAATGGCTAATGTTGAAAAAGGAAAAACCAAGAAGAAGGCTAGGGTTGTGTCCCAGATTGAGAGAGATGGGTTAGGCAACAGAGTGGCTCACATTGCTACCCCTGCTCTAGATAAAGATAGAGATAATGTAACTACTAGGGATTATCATGTACAGACTATTGACCTAGAGCATGCTTTTGTGGAGCAAGATATTGAGGAGTATGAAGGCTCCAGTGCCGTAATTGTGGGTAGATTGAAGAAGGTTGTGCAAACTAGACATGAGTTGGAGAGAGAGAATGAGAAACTAAAGAAGTACTTGCAGGAGTTGATGAAACCCTTGCAGTCTATTAGCTCTTCCTCTGCTGTAGGTTTCTTGCCTCAGGAAACAATTTCTGAACTTGAAAAGATGAAGGGCACCACACATGCCATAGTTGCTTGGTTGCAGGGTGTTCAAACCAAAGGAGATGGCACCATCAAGGATATCTTGTTGACTACAGCAAATGCCATGAGGTCAGTGGACTGGTTGAAGATTGTGTTAACTCAAGACAAGGAGGATATTGATCTCCTACTACAGAAAACTAGAACAATCATGGATTTCACTGAAGATAAGCTGGTAAAGAGTGGGATTCTTCCTTTTCCAAGGGTCTCTGAACCTTGGGAATGGTTTGAAATCTTGCTAATGAGGCAGAAGGCCTTTAAGAAGATCCACAAACAAGGAAGGTAGATTGAGGACACTTTGACTGGTATTCATAACAAGTGTATCTCATTCTTTGAAGTCATGACAGGAAGGAAGAAGTTTTCTCTGAAGCATCCTAATCTGGAACAACTTAGGAAATGGTGGAGAGATGTTTATTCTCTAATCAGTGAAGGTCCAGTCACTGAACATCAGCTAGATGATGTTGCAACCTACATTGTAGTTATTGACATATACTCAACTAATAGGACTGATTGGGATGGTGTGGTAAGGCAAGCAAGAGATGATATTAATTCTCTTGAAAGAAGAGTTAGGGTTTTGCTTGTACCACTTGTGGTTGAGTTGGACAAGGTATTGTTGGACGTGCAGGGTGAAGAAGATTGAGCTAAAGACAAGGATGGGAAGTAGCTATATAGGGCTACATTGAGATTTGTGCTTCCCATTATTCACATGCATTGGCCCGACCCCTTTTGACACATAGGCCGACTTGGATGAAATTGGTGCAAATGGCACATTTCATATTATGTTCAAATATCTTTTGAGGCCGACCTCTTGTGTGGCATGTTTTTATTGTAAATTCTTATTTTGGGCTGACCTATCTTAGGGATTCTCTATAAAATAGGCATGTTGCCTCATTTGAGGATATAGACATAGATAGATAGGTGATATGATTTTCATAGAGGAATAGACTAGAGATTTCATCTTTGAGCGAATTAGGGTTTAGTTTCAAGCAAGTTTTGTAACAGAAAACTGGAATTGTTGCCATTTTGGATGACTTAATATAAGAAAGGATATTGTGATTTGGTATCTATCTTGTGGAGCTTCATCTGGCATGGTTCTTGTTGTTCTATCTTTAAAATTGCTTATGAGTTTATAGTTAAATTGTTTGGTGATTCTTAGGGTTTCATACTTGGAATGTTTGCAGTGATCTCTAGTCCATACTTTTTGTAGTTAGCTAATTGTTAGCTTCTTTGCAAAGTTAGCTTGGACTAAAAATTGTGCTTAGTTCAATTATAAGGATTTGTTCATCTCAATTGCAACAGGATTGTTTGAATGAATGTTTATAATTTGAAAATCTTTAAATACCTTAGAAGATTGCACTATTTCTGTGAAATTGCAGATTTATCTAGGTTAAACAGAAAGTAGTTTATGAGAGATCGGTCCATTTTAAGCATTTTATCTTTTGGCATTTTCAATCTTAGGGTTAAAAGTAGTCTTATAATTATCTCTGAAACTTTCATCTTTTGCTATTTCTTTATTATCTGGGTTCAATCAAAGATTTCAAGTATCAATTCATTGTTTAGATCTGATAAATTCGAAATCTAGTACTTGCTTGTAGTAAGGTCCCTTTGTGATTACCAACATTTTCACATTTATCACTGAGTTGTTTTATTGCATTGTCAAGACCTGACATTAGAGACCTTAGGGTTATCTATTTTCCCATAGAGATTTACCTTTCAAGGGAGATGGGATATCATATTTTGTTTGAGTTATTGTTGTGCAGAAAACACCATCAACAAGTAGTTTAGTTCAGGGGACCTTCCTTAGGTTCCCATTCAGAAGGAAATTCTATTGTGTCTATCTTAGGAAAAGGTAAATTTGTTGTGAACGTAGTCACCGCGACTAAAAATCATGGCCTCAGATGCAACAGGAAGTTTACGAAGTTGGTGGTATCTTATTCTTCCATCTCGCAAAAGTTGTTGAAGGATAAGATCATAACTTTGGAAAACCCTCAGCCTCTAAAGGAACTTTATCTTGATTGGTATGATACGAATTCTTTTTTCCAGTACCGTCATGTCAATGGGCATGATACCAAGCATTGCACATGCCTACTTCATGAGATATAAGGTCACATCGATGATGATACCATTTTTCTCGGTGGGAATAAACAAAATGAGAATAAGTCGATAGCGAAGACCAATAGCGAGTTGTAGATCTATACGGACCCGTTTCTGTCTCATTCTGCTAATTTGATTATTGACCCCTCTGATGCTTCTCCTCAACCCTCAACATATGTTAACATGGTCTCAATTATTCCTCCCCTGCATCCTATGACTGGTTCACTAGATGTGGCATTCACCTTGTAGGACTTGCCCTTGAATAACAAGCCCTCTCCCCTATATATTCTTGATTGCCTCAATGGAAACATTGTGACGAGAGTCCTAGTTGACCCCATGAGCCAAGTAAATGTTATTACAGAGGAGATGTTATAATTAAATTCATTTCCAAGGGAGGAATATCAAGAAACAAAATCTACCATACGAACGCATGGCAATCTCTCCCTTAAGCCGTATGGCTCTATAACTCTTTTCGTCCTAGTTGGACCTAGGACTGTGGATACAACTTTTGATGTTATTCTAAAATTTGATTTGTTTAGGGTGAAGTTAGGCATCCCGTGGCTAGCTTCCATGAATGGAATCAGTTTCGTTATTCACAAGTGTTTAAATTTCTCTCATGAAGGTGTTGTGCATGTTATGCATGACACTAGATATCAGCCTTTGGTATCCCATGGGGGTTATTCATTGGATCATTTTTGGACCACCCTAGTCATTTTGCTTCCCCCTAGAATGAACCTTCTTTACCAAAACTATGTAAAGTAAAAAATCAAGGGAAAGGGACAACCGAAAGTGACCCCTCTGGTAGTGCAGTAGCAAGCCACCTCCTCTTCTTGAAAGGGAAAGGAGAGGCCTTCCCATCCTTAGGGTGCCTCTTTTTCCCCCCTTTCTGAAGAAGAATTCTAGATGACTACTCCTAGATTTCATATAAGAATTATGATGGTGCCTACTTGGTGTAAAGCCAAGATTCAGATATTGAACCTTCCTATTGTGCCTCCTGGACCTCGGCATTTCCTGTATGGTAGAGGGAAGGGTCCCTGTGGGGAATTCTCTATTTCTCATCCTTTGTGGCCTCCTATTTCTCCTACTCCTAAGGCAGTGAGTGGGAAGAGGCCTGTTGTCGAGGCATTAGAGCTGACTCCCCCTATTGTTATTTCAACCTCTTCTCAGTCTCTCCCTCTTGCTCCCATCCAGGAGACAATCCCTCCACCAGAAATGGCTATGATGGAGACTCTAATGGCTGAGTAGGATCCTTCTATCCCATCTCAGCTCCCGGCCTCTAGCTCTTAGAGTCACAGGAACCGCCTTATGCATAAGCACAAGCGTCGATGAAAGGCTCTAGCGACTGAGCAGGCCACTCTACAATGGAAGGAAGGGGGGTCAATTGAACCTATTTTAGGGCTTGCTATTGTGTCCTCCTCTCCCATCCCCTCTGCTTTAGTTCAGTCAACATCATATCAACAATAAACAACATATAATTTCAATATTGAGGCACATTTCCCAGTAAATCTCCCACTTGTCAAACACCTTGCAAGAGCAACATGAGGGTGTAAACATTTTCTCTTTAATTGCTAGGGGCCAAAAGGCCCGTAGTCTTTAAACACCATCCGAACTTCTCTATTCTCACAGGCTTAGTCAAAGAATCAACACCATTTATCAAATTCTCTACCTTAACTAGCTTCAACCTTCCATCTTTGACCATATCTCAAACAAAATGATACTCTACATCAATGTGGTTGGTCCTGACATGAAATGTTGAGTTCTTGGCTAGACATATCACACTCTGACTGTCACAATAAATTGTCACTGCACCTTTTTTATTCCAATATCTAAACACAGTCTCTTAAGCCAAATGGCTTCTTTACAAGCATGAGTAGTTGCCATATACTTCACTTTAGTAGTGGATAAAGCAACCACAACCTATCACTTACTCATCCAACTGATTGCACCACCAAATAATGTAAACACATAAGCACTAGTGGATCATCTACTATCAATATTACCTACCTAGTATGAATCCACATAACCATGAATATCAAGTGAAATCTAATCTTCAGTCATATTACTATGATAACACAAGGAATAATCTGAAGTACCATGCAAATATTTGAAGACCCTTTTAACTACATCCCAATGAACTCTACCAGGATTAGACATATATCTAGAAATAACTCTTACTACTTAAGAAATGTTTGGTCTATTACAAACCATAGCATACATCAAACTTCCAACTGCACTCTGGTAAGGCACTATGCTCATGTCTTCCATCTCTAATGGGGATGTTGGACAATCTGAAATAGATAACTTTGTTCCAACTAAAATAGGAACACACAATGGTCTACAATACTGTATATCAAACCTCTCTAAAATTGAATTCACATATTTACTTTGGCCAATCCATAGCTTCTTGTTCACTCTATCTCTTTTAATATGCATCCCAAGAATGTGTTTATCTGCACCAAGATATTTCATTTCAAATTTAGCAGCAAGTTGAGATTTCAATTCTAAAATCATACCTTTCCCTTTGCCAATAAATAAAATATCATCAACATATAATACAATAAAAAAAAATGATCACCATCAATTTTATAATAAAAATAATGATCTAATTTAGAATGCTCAAATCCCAAACTCAACACATATGTGTCAAATTTCTGGTACCACATCTTAGGACTCTATTATAATCCAGACAAATATGTCTTCTATTTGCAAACCAATTTACTTTTACCTTTCACCACGTAGTGCTCTAGCTGTGTCATATAAATATCCTCCTCCAAATCACCATGAAGGAAAGTAGTTTTCACATCCATTTGCTCAACATCTAAATCAAATTCAACAACAATAGAAAGACAAAATCTAATGGATGTCATTTTTGTAACAAGAGAAAATATCTCACCATAATCAACACCCTAAACTTGAGAGTAACCCTTCGCAACCAACCTTGATTTGTATTTCTCAATACTTCCATCTGAACCAATATTTTTTTTGAACACACATTTACATCCAACGGGTTTTCTTCCTTCAGGAAATGGTACAAGATCCCATGTATCATTCTTTTTCAAAGATGTCATTTCTTCATCCATAGAAATCTTCCACAATTCTGCATCATTCATACCTAGTGCCTCTTCTATAGATCTAGGTTCATCCATGTTAGTATTCAAAGAAAAAATGCATCTCTAATCGACTAAAAACTTCAGATTTACTCTTTAGGAAATATACCCATTTCCTTCTACTATAATCATCAATAAATGAAACATAATATGTGGATTTACCAATCGAAGAAACATCTACAAAACTAGACACATCAAAATGAATAAGATCCAATACACCACAAGATTTATGAGAACTTGAGTAAAACTAAACACGGTTTTGTTTTTCATAAATGCAATGCTCACAAAAATCAAATTCAAGATTACAATCAGACAAACCTTCAACAAGGTTTTTATTTTTCAAGGTCCTTAGACCCTTTTCTCCAATGTGGCCAAGTCTTTAGTTCCATAAAATATTTGTATCTATAGGTAAATTTGTCTCAAAATAAATATCACCCTTGGGTACCCAAAAGCCATGACCATCTATTGAAGGTGAAACCCTCACTTCTTCCACAGACTTGTTTTTCACATAAGCACTATTGCACTCAACAATGCATGCATCTGGCTTATATAATGTGCCATATCTGACACCTCTAGCAATCACCATAGCATCTCTAACCATCTTGCATCCCACATCAAAAAATACTACTTGCACACATGCATCTACTAGTTTTCTCACAAATAACAATTTTTGTGCTAATCTGGGGATATGCAACACACCATTAATCCTTTTTATTCTACCATTAGGAAACCTAATTTTAACTTTACCATGGCCAATAATGTCTAAATGAGAATCATGACCCAAGTACACCTTACCTCTATCAAATTCTTCATATTCAGAAAACCAATCTCTATCAAAGTTCATATGGAAATATGCACTTGACTCAATTAACCATGCATCATTACCTACATGAGTTGCCAAAGTTGCAATGAATGTGTCGCCATCTTCCTTCTCGAACTCAGAATCATAATCAACTTTCTTATTTTTCTTCTTCTTTTCTTCTTTACATTCCTTACGAACATGTCTAGGCTTACCACAATTCTAGCAAATAACTTTGGACTTTCCAGGAGATTTAGATCTCCCCCTAGACTTGTATTTGTCATGCTTCTCATTCTTCTTTCATTATTCCTTAGGTATTCCATGAACATTCAGGGCCTCCTTGGCAGTGATGGATACCTTCCTCCTCATCTCTTCAGAAAGCAAAGAACCCACCACATCTTCAGTCTTCAAAAAATATAGAAGTACTCCCAATAGCCATAACAAGAGAATCCCATGAATTAGGCAAAAAACAAAGCAGGATATGACATTTATTTTCCTCATCCATTTTAACACCAACTGATGCCAACTAAGCCACCAACATATTGAATACTTCTAGGTGGTTTGTAATTCATCCACTATCTTCCATTCTCAAGGAATACAACTTCTTCCTCAATAAAATATTGTTCACTAAATATTTGGCTTGATACATCTCACCAAGCTTCTTCCATAGTTTTTGTGTAGAGGTCTCTTCATGGCCATTAATTAAAATAAAGTCTACCAAGCACAATATGATTAGACCCTTGGCTTTACAATCCATAACATCATATTGAGCAGCCAGAGTAGGATTTGCAGGCCATGAAACATTCTCATCAATAGCATCCCACAGATCTTGATCTATCAATAGATCCTCCATCTTTAGCTTCCACATCTCAAAATTATTTCCAAAAAATTTCTCCACCTCTATTCTCCCTGATGAACTTGCCATCTAAAAATTCTTGCAACGAGATCACAAAGTGTCTTCTACACAAATCTAGATTAGTTCAAAAAATCCAACAACCTACAACTGAAACCAAAGGTGATCAAGCTTTGATATTCACTTGTAAGGAAGCTAAGGTATCGAAAAAACTTCCTACACTAATCTTGATAAGAGAATAATGCAAAACTTTTATAGATCTTTAACAGTTACAAAAACTTAAACATAAATAAACATAAATATCATGCATACCACGACACAGTGATTTACATGGGGAAAACCCTTTCGGGAGAAAAACCCCACACTCCAAAATCCACCCAATATATTATTTAGTAAATCACAAAGATTACAATATGCTTGCAGGGCAAGCTTCTCACAGGAGTATCATCACTTAGAGATCAAGAGACAACATGATCGCTATTAGACTCTCAGAAATCATCACAATCTCTACCGCAATCATAATAGAAAACCCTCATAAAATAGAGTTAAATTCTAGGGCAAGACAAGCCTACAAAATATGTTCCATTAGATCTAAAACCTAATAACGAATGGTCCATATTTACAATGTATCATTTATCTAATGTATGTTGGTCATTCTAGAAGTTTCCTAAAAAAATTAACATGCTCACATTTCGCTTCGTGTTGCCATTGTATACACCTATCGATGTAACTAGGAAACATATATATAAATATATATATCTCTCCTATTAACAATAAACCACATATAATTGCATGGTTGAGACACATTTTCACAACACTGTGAGCGTAAAAATCCCTAACCCTAAAAAGGTGCAGGTGTTTATTATTGTGTTGGTCGAGCAGCCTCTCTTGATATCCCTCCTAGACATCCCGCCATTCCCTAAACATGTGGACATGTTGAATACTTCTGTGGTGTTCATCACAGTTTTCTCCTCCTCCTCCACACCTCTTGCCTCATCTGTGGGGATTTCACATCCTCCGACAAAGCAAAAGGTAGAGGTTAGCCCTTCTAGCAATGGGGGGCGTAAGAGGATTCCACCTTCTTCAAAGGGTGGTCTTGCGCTAGAGTGTGTCATCCTAGTGACGAATCAAGTTTCGGCTTCCCCTAAGTTTGTCACTGATCTTGAATCACTCAGTGAGCCTAGCGGTGAATCTCAAGCACCACCTTCCCTATCTGTTGAGGTAACACATGGCACTCCCGTGAACTGCATGTTTAACTCTTTGGACGAGGTCTCGGCCCTATCGGAGATCTTTGCAAAGTCGCTAACCTTTGCTCCAGTAGAACCAAGTGGAGAAGACCTTGCGAGGCCTTCTTCCTTGGCCCTAATTGAAAGAGGGTCAGAGGGTTCCCCCCTTAACATTTTTCCCTTGCAAGCTCGTCTGCCTTCCCTGTATAATAATCTAGATTGGGAGGTTGATGACCTCATGGTTGATGAGTGTTAGGGGGGAACCTCTTCTTTATCTATAGTGTAGATTGTGTGTGTGTTTGTGTTCCCCCGTGCTTGTGTTGTGTGTTCCTAGATGACCCTTGTCACCCTCATAGGTGCTTGGATATAGGAGTGATTATGTTTCATAAAACTTCCTCTATTTGTGACATCATTTTTATTCTGTTATGTGTATTGATTTTTGACAAATTGGGGACGATGCAAAGTGTTAGGGGCATTTAGGCTTCCCTTCAATGTTGACCCAATTTTTTATTTTTACTTTGTTTTCTCGTGCATTCTTCATATGGTCTCATATAGTAGGGGGTTGAGGACAGTTCACTAAATATACTATTATTATACTTATATATATTTATGAGCAACTTTGACCCTAAAATATCATATCACCCCTATGTCCCTTGTTCGTGATTTTATTATTTATTTATTTTTTTTTGTTATCTTTCTCTCTTCTTTGCTTTAGTTTTGATGTTGTGGTATTCATGTGTTATCCCTCGTGTGTGCGACAATATTACCACGTTGACATCTTGTTATGTACCACAGACCACAACATCACTTTTTCATTCTTTTTTTTCCTCCTTAGGCTATTGTGTGTCTCTGTGTTCAACACACACCACCCTAAGGGGGGGATACCATGTCAACTTTTATTTTCAAAAAACGTATTCATCACTAACAAATATTTTCTCAAAAATATTTGCAAACTTTTTTTAAAATTACATTCTCAATAAGGACCCTTAGCGGAATGTGTTTCCTTCATCATGGGTTCACAAAGAAAGAACTTGAAAAAAATTCCTCTGAGGAGGGAGAAAATTTTCCTAAGGGAGAAGCCTTGACCTTCCCCTTGCAAGGGGACATTTTCTTCCTTTTGAATTCCTTGATGAAGTGAACATCTTTCGAAAATATGCCTTGATGTTGAATTGATTTGCAAAAAGTGATTTCTGAATTTCAAATAGCATGTCCCTTGAGTGGACCCCCTCTTCTTTTGAAGGGTTCCCAAGGGACCCCTTTCAAATATTTCCAATTTGTTGACTGTCTACTTGTTTGCCTGTGTGGCTGCTTTTTGTTTTTTGACATGTTTTATCTATGGATTAACATGTTGCTTTGTAGGTGCACCTATGAATCTACTTTCCAATCTGACTCTACGGATTCCCCTTACATTTGGATTCCTTCATGAGAGAGAACTTGGGGGAATGCCTTCTTTGTAGGTCTGAGGGCCTGTGAAGCGCTTGTGTCCTACGAGATTTGTCCATCATTAGTTTGTGGGCCTTCGATGTACTTTGTTCAACTTTGTAGTTCTACGGAGCTACGGAGTCCTTTCACTCGAACCTCCTCAGGAGAGTACATATGGAGTCCTTTGTCTACCCTGCATTTTTGAGTTTGCCAGATCGCAGTTTGTTTCTTCGACTATTCAGGTATACATTTCTAACTCTTTGATCTACTTTAACGAACACTCATTGATACTCATGCTCGCTAAAGTGGGAGAAAAATGTATAGGAGAGAATTTTCACCCCTTGTGTAAATTCCCCTTTTACATACCCTCACCTTAGAAAATCAAACCTGAAGGCGTAATTACAAATCACCCAGCCGCCTTCCATCCACTTGGTATTTGTCATGTGTGTCAATGGGGTAATATTTGTGGGGGAAGCGAGTGTGGCATGTCGATGTCTATGTGGTACACTATCATCCCTAGCAGATTCTTGCCTCTAGAGTCCACATGAATGTTGCACTCCTCATTGGGGACAAATTGCAATGCCTCTGTGTCGACCAACTGTCCCAAAAATGACTCCATCTCTCCCATTTTGGTCTTGAAATGGCTATCATGTTCATTAATTCATTCTTCCCAAGATCCTTTACAATCTCTTCAACATTCTACTCATAATTCTAACAATCTTCACAAATCCATTGAGCATTGCAGCAAGCAAGCATGTTACTCCATCAATTCCATCCTTGTACTTGTGGTGCTACCATAGAAGCTACGAGTTTGGAGTCTTGTGAGACCTCCCTCCATCATTGTTGTGGCAGTGTCGACTTTTCCAAGCTCATTTCCTTGCATTCTCCCTTCATTGGCCTTGAGTGCCTTTGGGTGGAGGTGGTATTGCATGACTCTATTTTTCCTTTTGTGGTCTAATAGAGTAGCATAGCATCTTTCATAGTGTTCAATAATTTCCTTTCTTCTTTCCTTTATTGTACTTTCTACTTTGTGGCTTTTTTGGTTGTCCATGGAGGCGGAAACACCAAAGCAAGGGTTTGACTGATGCAAACCCCTATACAGCCCAACATTTTTCCCTCTCTTGCTTTTGTGTAGGTGAACATGTGCGTGGAGATCGCTGGGAAACTAAAGCTTTAGTGAGTTTATATTCATCACCCTCATCCTCATCTACTTGCTTTATCATTTACCTAGCTACTTTTCATACTTCATAGTTTTGTTTATTTCATTAAAGCTAGTTATCTAGGTGGTTAGTAGGTTCTCTGGTGTTTTAAAATGTATTTCACTCTTTTTGGTCATACGTATGCTAGCGCACCAGAGAGATTCCAGTGCATCACGTTGTCATCCTAGACCCGTGCTACCATCCTTAGACAAAGAGCTGACTAAGGTGCAATCTGAACTCTAGAAACTGGCTCGTCTAGCCCCATTTAGACTTTTAGATCTATAGAGTGATAGAAGCACTTGAGAGTTCTGTTCATTCTTGATTCTTGTTTGAAACACCCATTAGCTTGAGGTAAGTTAGGGAAGCCCTTCACTCTCGACTCTTCATGACCTAGAGCCTTGGTGTGGTTGGTCCCCCTCTCTTATAGATTTTCACTTGGAATAATATGAAGTGTGGTAATATTTCTATCTCTGAGAGGCTAGATAGATTTATTTTTTCTTGCTTTTGGGTTGGTGAAAGTTGGACCACCAGTTCAAAGATTTTGGATTGGAAAGGATCTGATCACTAACCGATCAAGTTCTTTGTTGTTTCTTTTAGAACCTCTAGGAACCCATCCTTTAAGTTCAAGCTAATGTGGTTGCAGGACCCCTCTCTCTATGATCTTATGAGTGGTTGGTGGCTTCAAGGGAAGCCTATTCATGGTAGGGCTATATGTATTTCTTTGCCAAAAGATTATAGTATGTTAAGTATAGACTCAGGAGGTGGAATAGGAAATGCTTTGGCAACCTTCATTTCAATAAATCATCGAATCAAGTAGGGCTTGACACTATTACCCATTAGATAAGGGATCATGGTCTTACTGAAGATTTGCTTAGGAAAGAGGTTGTTGTGGTCAAGGTGTTGAAATGCACAAGAGAACTGAGAGGGGGGTGAATCAGTTGTATCAAATTCTTTACTTCTTAACTTAATCAATTTTGCTTTATCTTCAATCTATTATTAAGCGTGAACATGAAATGAAAATAACATAAACACATCAGCAAAGACACTAGATTTACGTGGAAAACCCAATGAGGAAAAAACCACAGTGAGGATTAACTCACAATATAGTAGTCATGCAATACCAGATACAAAGGCTCATTGCCAGAGGGATCACTGCCCAAGTACAAAGGCTCACTACCTAGATTAAGGGCTCACTGCCTTAGGACTCACTATCTAGAAAGAGAGGCTCATTTCCTATGTAGAATAATAAAAAGAAATAGATAAAGATCCACCACTAAGAGCTCCACACACTTCACAACTTGATCAAAATATTATGAATACGATGAAGTATTGTTGCCACAATGTGCTCACCACACTCTAATTTTCGCACTTGTCTGCACACTCTTCTCTTGCTCAAATCAAATGATGGATGGATATGAAATTCGCTACAACTTAATTGCATTTATACCATATTCAACCTCAGGAACATTCTCCATGGTCGGTTCTACAATTTCATTTACAAATTCAAACTAGGTCAGCTACTCAACATTCCCACGGTTGATAAGAATGTGAGAGGACCAACTGGATATTTAATTTAGGACCCAAACAACATCTTGGATCACACACATGCTTTCTCAAATTGATGCAAAAGCATGATGTAAGGTGTAAACACCAAGTCAGCCAAACCTAATGAAAACACGAATGATCTTTGAAGTACATGCATCACCAGCAAGATATTCACACAGAGATTTCTCAACATGCTTCACTAGTCATTTTACCATCTCTGAGAACAACTCAGATACATCTAAAAAAATTCAAAAAACTTTATTCACAGAGAACACTTCACCAGTTCAACCGGGACAACCAAAAAAAACACAGGAGATCTATAGTAGGTCTTCTAGAGTGCCAAACCACAAGAGATTTTTTCAGAACACAAAAACCATCAGAAAGAGTAATCTCCCAGATCTGCAAGATCTGAAACCACATACTAGAAGAATGTAGAGCCAAAACTTTTCTCCCAGCCAATACCTAGATAACTCTTACAAACCAGTCCACACACCGGTGAATGTAACTTTTAATCTCCATCAAACCAAAAGCTGCAACTCGAAATATACGATCCATTTAAGCTTATGAATACACCTAAAAATCTTCATAGGTATAGGATCAACATAGAAAAAGTGTGGACCACAATACCGAGCACGCTCAAAACACACTTCAACACAGCTTTCATTATTTCTCATTTTTTCTCAAAAGCAATTGGAAAACCCAACTAACTCAACCTGTACAGTGTTGACATCAATGAAAACACCACCAAACACATTCATACTTGCAACAATGTCCCCCTTTGTCATTTATGGCAACACATGATTTGAAAAACCATCAAAGACAACATACATGATTTTTAGAAGCTACAACCTGCCAAGCATAAAAATTTCACATGATTCTCTCTCCCCCTTTGACATCAATGGAAAAGGAAATTCTTGTCATACAAAGCTCTATTCACTCCTCCTAAGGAGTACACCCACATCACATATTGCAACAATGCACTTCTCTACTCCCCCTGAGGAGTAGACATTAATCATCAGTATAGAACAAAAGAGTGTGAATCCACTGGACTGATGCACCTCCATGTGCACTTAGTTTAAAGGAGGGATAGAAACCCCTAACTTCCCTCTGAGATACTCAAAAGTATCCTTCAAAAGGGCCTTAGTGAACATGTTTGCAACTTGTTCTTTGGTAGGTACATATTCAAGTCTAACTTCATTCCTCAATACCTTCTCCCTCAAAAAGTGATATTTGATAGATATATGCTTTATTCTAGAATCCATCACTGGATTCTTTGAAATGTTTATAGCACTTGTATTGTCAAAATAGATAGAATTAGGTTCATCACTCACCACACCTATCTCCATCAAAGTTTTCTTCATCCAAAGTACCTTTGTACAGCAAGATGTTGTTGCAATATATTATGCTTCTGCAGTGGATAAAGAAACTAAATCATGTTTCTTTCTCAACCATGAAACTAATCTTCCTCCAAGAAAGAATGCTCCTCCTCTTTTACTCTTTCGATCATCTACACATCCAGCCCAATCAACATTAGTGTAGGAATTCAAAGTGAGATCATTGTCCTTCAGATACCATAGTCCATAGTCTGGAGTTCCTTTAAGCTATCTGAATATCCTCTTCACAACTTTATCGTGTGCTTCCTTTGGTTGTGCTTGAAATCTTGCAACTAAACATGTTGCATGAATAATGTCTAGTCTAGTAGCAGTAAGATACAAAATTCCAACAATCATGGATCTATACATGCTCTGATTAACTTTAGCAGATTCATCATCCTTACTTAGCTTGCATCCATTTACCATAGGGGTACATACCGATTTAGAGTCATCCATCCCAAACTTCTTTGACAATTCCTTAACATACTTAGATTGTGAAATGAATATCCCTTTTTCATTTTGATTAACTTGAAGTCTAAGGAAGAAATTCAGTTCACCAATCATAGACATTTCAGATTCTTTTTGCATCTCTTCAACAAACATCTTACATACCTTCATTTCCACCAAAGATGATGTCATCAACATACACCACAACTATCAGAATCTTGTCTTTCTCAACCTTGAAGTAAAGATTGTTATTTGCGAACCCTTTGTTGAATCCTTGCTTAGTAAAGTATCTATCTAA
The DNA here is from genome assembly GCA_007115665.2 of Sequoiadendron giganteum. Taxonomy (NCBI): domain Eukaryota; kingdom Viridiplantae; phylum Streptophyta; class Pinopsida; order Cupressales; family Cupressaceae; genus Sequoiadendron; species Sequoiadendron giganteum. The sequence goes on along the minus strand of CM021106.1, from coordinate 35,065,383 downwards.
TCTTGCATACCAAGCTCTAGAAGCTTGCTTCAAACCATATAGTGCTTTCTTTAACTTACAAACCATGTCCAGTTTGTCTGACAAATAAAAAATCTTTTGGTTGCTCCATGTACACTTCTTCTTCCAATTCTCCATTCAGAAATGTAGATTCGACATCCATCTAATATACTTTGAAGTCTTTATGAGCTAAAAATGCCAAGAACATTCGAATGGATTCCATTCTTGCTACAGGTGCAAAAGTTTCTTAAAAATCTATTCCTTCAACATGTGAATATCCTTTACATTCAATTATTGCTCTGTTCCTTACTACTTCACCATCTTCATTCAATTTGTTTCTAAATACCCATTTCAAACCAATTGCATTCTTGTTTGCAGGTCTAGGGACTAGTTCCCATGTCTCATTTTTCTCTATCTATTGTAGTTCCTCTTTCATTGCTCTAACCCAACTTTCATCATCACATGTTGTATTCACAGTCTTAGGTTCTATCTTAGAAAGTAAACAAAAATTTACTTCAACCACTTTGCTTCTTGTCTTCACTCCTTCACTTTTGTCTCCAATTATCTATTCCTCCGGATGATTTTTCCTTACATATTTAGGAGTCTTAGGTGTAGGTTCCGTAATTTCTTCTTCTTCACTTTGTTCTTTCTCTTCTTTTTCTTCTTCTTGTATTTGTACATAGATAGACTCATCAGGTTCAACTTTAGTTATTTCCACTGGTTTATACATAGCATTCCATAGCTCATAAGGAGTCTTAGTGTTGTTGCCTTTGATTTAAACTTTGTTAAGAATGTAAACAGCAATGTGAATAGCTTCTCTCCAATACACATCAGGAACATTTGATTCTTTCATCATAGTTCTAGCGGACTCTTGCATAGTTTGGTTCTTTCTCTCTACAACTCCATTCTATTGTGGGGTTCTAGGAGAAAAATAATATCTTTTTATGCCATGCTCTTCACAGAATGCATTGAACTCACCGGATGTAAACTCTCCACCTCTATCAGATCTTAAACATGTTATTCTTAGGTTTGCCTCATTTTCTACTCTTTCCTTAACACCTTGAATCTATCAAGAGCCTGATAATTTTCTCTAAGAAATGTAACCCATTTCATCCTATAGCAATCATAAAGTACTTGTCACCATTCAAGCTTCATGTTAGTGTAAGACCACAGAGGTCTGTATGGATTAATTATAGCATTCTGGTAGATGATTGATCCTTTGCTTTAAAACTATTCCTTATCTGTTTTCCCATCCAACAACTTTTGCAGATTGAGTTTGAAGGCTTTATGATTCTAGGTAGATCACTCACAACTTCTCTAGAACTGATCCTAACCAGGTTATCAAAATTCACATGTCCCATCCTCCGGTGCTAGAGCCAACTTTCACTAATCTGAGAAACAAAACACTAACCATCACCACCTTTAAGTTGATAGATATTTCCATGAGTTCTTCTTCCAACTGCAACCATAGTTCCAGATCCTTTTTTTATCTCACAAGTGTTATCTTGAAACACAAGCTTAAAACTTTTGTTGCACATTTTTCCAGCACTTAAGAGATTATTCCTTAAACCCTTTACATAATAAACATCATCAGTATTATGTTTTCCATCAAAGCTAATTGTTCCTTTACCAACAATCTTAGTACCAAAATCATCTCCAAACATGACTATACCTCAATCATACTTCTCAAGTTTAGTAAACTTACTCTTATCTCCAGTCATATGATTTGAACATCCACTATCAGTTACCCAAAATTCTTCATCCTATTTGGCATGAAAAGTAGCTACCAGAATACCTTTTGATTCATCCTTCTTACACTTCGGACTAGGTTCTTTTGCACATTTCTTTTCCAGGGCTAGAAAGAAACATTCATCTTTGTCTTCCTCAAGGTCAGATTCATCATCAAAAATTCTGGCATCTTCTTTAACATAATACAACTTCTTGAACTTCCTATCCTTGTAATTATTTTTATTATCCTTATTCTTCTTTTGTGTAGCTCTATTAGGACATCTTGATGCATAATGACCAATATTTCCATAATTGAAACATTTAAAGGGCAACTTACCTTTGTATTTACCAGTACCTTTCTTCAATATCCTTGTGAAATTTGCTTCCAAATATTTTGTATCATCGTCATCTTCTTCTATCTTCATGGCTTTAAAGGTTTTTTCAATCTTCTCCTTATCTCTTGCAAATTTTCTCATCTCAAATGCAATCAAGACACCAAATAGATGTTCGTTAGTGAATGTATTTGGATCATACTGTTCTTCAAGAGCAGATACTTTGTCACTATAATTGTCTGGTAAGGTCATCAAGATATTCTCAATTATATCTTCATCCTTCATGGTACCACCTTGATTCTTGATTTCAACTGCTATAGTTTCAACTCTCTGATAATAGTCTATAATGTCTTCTCCATCTTCCATTCTCAAATTCTCAAATTTTCGCTTAGCAGTTAGTTTCCTTGACAACTTTACTCTCTCATTTCCTTCATGAATGTCTTTCAATTTTGTCCATACTTCATTTTTTGTAGCTAGAGAAATAACTTCCGCTCTTTCATTTTTAGATAAAGCACTAAAGATAGAAAACCTTGCTCCTTCATTCTCTTCAAAAGTTGCAACCTCATCAGCAGAGGAAGGATCGGTTGTAGGAATCACATACTTTGTCTCCACAGCTTTCCAAGAATTAAAACTAAGTGAAATCAGATAACTTCTCATCTGTTCTTTCCAGTCACTATAATCAGCTCCATCAAACATAGGAAGCTACAACTTGTGCGCCATCTGATCTACCTCAAGTAGTTAAGATTTTCACTGAGGAACCAGAGCTCTGATACCAATTGTTGAAATGCACAAGACAACTGAGAGAGGGGGTGAATTAGTTGTATAAAATTCTTTACTTCTTAACTTAATCAATTCCACTTTATCTTCAATCTGTTATTAAGTGTGAACATGAAATGTAAATAATAGAAACACAACACCAGAGACACCAGATTTACGTGGAAAATCCAATGAGGGAAAAACCATGGTGAGGATTAACTCACAATATAGTATTAATGCAATACCGGATACAAACGCTCACTTCCAAAGGGCTCACTACCCAGGTACAAAGTCTCACTACCCAGATTAAGGGCTCACTGCCTGGAAAAGAATACAAAGAAATAGATAAAGATCCACCACTATGAGTTCCACACACTTCACAACTTGATCAGAAGATTATGAATACAATGAAGTATTGTTTCCACAATTCACTCACCACACTCTTCATTTTGCACTTGTCCGCACACTCTTCTCTTGCTCGAATCGAATGATGGATGGATATGAAATTCGCTACAACTTAACTTGCATTTATACCATCTTCAACCTTAGGAACATTCTCCAAGGTTGGCTATATAATTTCATTTACAAATTCAAACTAGGTCGGCTACTCAATGTTCTTGTGGTGGATAAGAATGTGAGAAGACCAAATACATATTTAATTTAGGACCCAAACAACATCTTGGATCACGCACACACTTTCTCAAATCGATGCAAAATCATGATGTAACGTGTAAACACCAGGTCGGCCAAACCTAATGAAAACATGAATGATATTTGAAGTGCATGCATCACCAGAAAGATATTCACACATGGATTTCTCAACACGCTTCACTAGTCATTTTACCATCTCTGAGAACAACTCAAATACATCCGCAACAACTTCAACAAACTTCATTTGCAATGAACACTTCACCAATTCAACCGGGACAACCAGAAAAAACATAGGAGCTCTAGAGAAGGTCTTCCGAAGTGCCAACCCACAAGAGAATTTGTTAGAACACAAAAACCATCAGAAAGAGTAATCTCCTAGATTCGCAAGATCTGAAAACAAATACTAGAAGACTATGGAGCCAAAAAAATTCTCCCAACCAATAACTAGATAACTCTAACAAACCAGTCCACACACTGGTGAACATAAATTTTACCCTCCATCAAACCAGAAGCTGTAACTCAGAATATACAATCCATTTAAGCTTATGAATACACCTACAGATTTTCATAGGTATAGGATCAAAATAGAAAAAGTGTGGACCACAATACCAGAGCACGCTCAGAATACACTTCAACATAGCTTTCATTATTTCTCAATTTTTCTCAAAAGCAGTTGGTAGAACCCAACTTACTCAACCTCTACAATTTTGACATCAATGATAACACCACCAAACACATCCATAGTTGCAACACAAGTAGATTAAAGAATGCGATTTGTGGGAAGAGATCTTCTAGAAACAAAAGTCTTGTGTGGATAGGCTTCAAGAAGGAGATTGTAATACTATTTTTTTCATAACTTTGTTAAGGCTAGAAGGATTGGGAGCGTCATTCCCTCCTTTGTGTCTTCGACAAGTGAGTTGCTTACATCTAGGGGGGAGATCTCTAGGGAGACCTCTCTTTTCCTTTTAGATTTGTTTACTAAGGATACTATCTCTGTTGGTGGCAAGTAGAATTTGATCCTAGATTGTATCCCCCCCTTAGTTTCTAATGAAACGAATGTAGACCTCATGCACCCTATTTCACTGCTTGAATTGGAAAAGGTGGTGTTCAAAATGAAAAAATGGAAATCCCTAGGTCCAGATGGCTTTCCTATTGAATTTTTTTAGAATTTTGGGGAATTATTAATTTAGATTTCTTGAGGTTGTTCAAGAGTAGTATAGTAACAAGAAAATGTTGTGAAATTTGAATTCCACCTTTTTGGCTCTTATTCCTAAGAAGGAAGGAGCCAAATACCTAGATCACTTCAAACCTATTGCTCTTTGTAATGTGGTTTACAAGATTATTACTTAATTGATTGCTGAGAGATTAAAGCCTTGGCTCCACTCTTTGATTTCTAAAGAAAAAGGTGGCTTTGTAGCTGGAAGACAAATTCTGGATGGGGTTGTGATTTCTACTGAGGCTATTCACTCTATGGAAACTTCCAAGGAGAAAGCTATGTTTATCAAACTTTATATGGTGAAGGCTTATGATAGGGTTAGATGGGCCTTCTTGTAGAAAAATCTCTAAGATTTTGGGCTTTGCAAGGTGTGGATTGATTGGGTCATGATTTATGTTACTTCTTCCTCCTTTTCAGTGCTTATTAATGGTGAGTTGTCAGAGTTCTTTGGTGCTTCTAGGGGTCTTCGCTAGGGGGATCATCTTTCCCCTTACTTGTTAATCATTATGGTTGAAGGCTTGGGAAGGTTTATCAAGTCTCAAGTTAATCAAGGAATCCTACAAGGTTGGTCTTGGGGTGGTAGGGAACCTCCTCACTCTCACTTGCAGTTTTTTATGATATTGCTTTGTTGGGTATGGGCAAGATTTAGAAGCTATGAATTTGAGGAAAGATTTGGATATCTACTTGGCTACCTCTAGTCAGAAGATCAATGAAAAGAAATCTTCAATATTTTTCTTCAATACTCCTCATCTCATTTAGAATAGGATTTCTTGAATTCTTCAGTTTCATATTGGCTCTCTCCCATTGTCTTACCTTGGGATTCCCATTTTGATGGGGTCTCATCTTTGAGATCTTTAATAGGTGGTCTTGGATAATTTGTGGGGGAAGGTTAGTCATTGGACTTTTCGATGGCTTTTGATAGTTATACATGTGACTCTTTTGAAGTTTGTAGTCTACGATCTTCCTATTTATAGGTGCTCTGTGTAGGTTGCTCCCTCATGCTTTGTCAAGGAATTTGATGCTCTTTCTTGTCAATTCCTTTGGTCTAGTAATTTTTCTTCTTCGAAATGGATCCTTGTGAAATGGGACTCTATGTGTAGGTCAAAATAGGAGGGTGGCCTTGGACTCAAGCCTGTAGGTTTGAGTGGTCGGGTCTTGGCTACCAATTTATACTAGTGTTGGTACACTTGTTGGGACCAAGATTGGGCCAAAATTCTCACTCTTAAGTATCTTTTGGGGGTGAGCTCTACTAAGGTCCCTCGGTATTGCCTTTAAGGTAAAGTGTCTGTGATTTGGGATACTCTCAAAAGAGGGGCCCAACTCATCAAGAAGGGCCTCTTTTGGATTTTTAATAGAGGGTTTGATGCCCTCTTCTGGCATGATTCGTGGGATGGGCACCCCTCCTCTTGGCAAGGTTCCCTCATTTGCAACCCCTTGGTGACATTTTTCTTGCAGTTGGCTGGAGTAGGTGGAGGATTTTAAAATGGTTCATGCTCTAGGGAAAATGGAGGTGAGGCATTGGAAGGATCTATAGGATTGTTCATCAGATGATACTAAGGAGGCTCATTAGGAGCTTGCTAGGATTTTGGCTAGAAGGCTTTGTAATTCTCTTTTGGGTAGGGATATCTTGGCTTGGGGTCCTGATCGAAACTTGGAAAATACTCTGTTGCCTCAAGTTATTTGGAGTTGGATAGATAGATTTATGGGTGAGTTGGTTTTCCTTGGTGGAAGCAAGTTTGGAAAAACATATCTTAGCCCAAATTTAATTTCTTCTTATGGTTGGTAGTCCAAAATTATTGCCTTACTTGGGAAAATTTGTGGAAGAGAGGTTTTCAAGGCCCTTCTATTTGTGTCCTTTGTATGGGTTGGGAGGAGGATTCCTCTCACCTATTCTTCTAGTGCCCTTTTTCTCAGGGGATTTAGCACCTCTGGTGAGGGGCTTGGCATCATGCTTGCATTTATGCCACTTCTTTGGTGGAGATCTGGGATAGTATGGGTTGTTCTCTTGCTCATACCTCTTTCCTTAAGATTTCATGGATTATCAGCCCCACTTTTACTATCTAGAATTTTTGGCTAGAAAGGAATTAGAGTATTTTTCAAGGTGTGCAAATGGTGACAACTCAATTATGGCAAAAGATTCTTAGTCGACTTCAAGAGACTATTTCTACAAAATACGACTTGTTTGAGACTGGGATTCATACTGATATTGATATCATAAGGAATTTGAAGTTGGAGGTTGATGGGATGGGTTCCCATTTTAGTGGTAGGCCTCACCATTCCAAGTAGAAAATTCAGTGTGAGGGTAAGTGGACCCTCCACCTAGTGGTTTCTTGAAGGTGAATATTGATGGTTCCTCTAGGGGGGACCCTAGGAATGCAGGGATTGGTGGTATTGGTAGAGATGGTGGAGGTGGTATGGTGTTTATCTTTTCTGCACATATAAAGGGAAGAAAACCAATAAGCTTATGGAGGCCCTTGATATTCTTCATGTGGTGGAAATAGGGTGTTCCCTTGGTTGGAGATAGATTATTTGTGAATCCAATTCACATATTGTTGTGGAGATGTTAAATGAACAAAGGTTGGAAGGAGGTATTTGGCAACTGGTTGTGGTATTTAGGAATATTTTGACTTTGAGTAGTTCTTTGGAGATGATCTCTTTTTTTCATGTTCCTCGATAGTGGAATAGAGCGGTGAACTACTTGGCCAAGTGGGCTTTGGAGCATGAGGAGGGGTGGGATGTTAGGATTGGGGCCTTTTCCCTAGATCATGGGATGACTTTAGATAAGGTGATCTTGGAGGACAATAATATGTAATGGTCTCTTTTTTGTGGCTCCCATGGGGGACCCTGGTTGTTTCCTAGTTTGTTATGTAATCTTTACCTAATTTAGCTTCTAGCTCAATCAGGTAGAGCTGAGATAGTTTTTGCAAAATAAAGATAAAGGTACACATTCAATTCTGCTAATTTCCATTCATATGCACAAAAGTAGTTATCAAATAAATTGCAGTTCATTATGCAAATGTATACAAGAGAAAGATTGCACAATTTTGTCATTTATTGACAATTACAAATGTATGGTGTCCCACACAAGCTGTGGGAATAACTATTTCAATACATTATAAGATTTAAACTATATATTTGAAGATGAATGAAAAGAAAGAGCATATGGAAAGAAATAGGGATTTTTCATTGCCTAAATGACAAACCCCGGGTTGAACTGTTGCATCCTTGTCCAACCTTCCTCTTGCTTAGCTGCTCCAGAAGTTGCTTTGTTGTTGCTTGAAATGCTTGCATAAGATCAAGAAATTTGTGTTAGAGCTCAAGACCCATATTCTCTACACATGCTACATCAACAAGCATATAGTCCATTCTCTTAAGGCATTGAAATAGTTTTCAACATCATAAGTATCAAGGAAAATCAGAGGACTGTCATCAAATCATGAAGCATCATTGGAAGCTTTTATCTTCAGTGTTTTTATCTAATATGTGTGTTCACTGTGCGGGTATAGGTGAAGTTCTCATTGTTGGAGTATTTTCATTTTACATTACAACATGTGGAGTGAAATGGGCTCTCACAAGGGTTGAGCTCAACATGTTTCCCTCTTGGTTTAAGAGGGGAGTGAAAGTGTATGTTCATCATTACATAACAAGAAGGTTTCAATATTCATCACATGGATAGATTTTTGATAAGATTAATAAGATCATCATGTTTCAAGACAGATTTCATCAAATGTAGAATTGCAAAATGACATAGTCATGTCAGATGGGGTTCTAATGAGTTACAAAAAGCTTGAATGAAGGTAAAAGAATCATTTAAGCTAAGAATGTAACAACATGATAGTTTTATAACAAGTGAAGGAGAAACCTCAACATAAAAATGACAGTCATAATCATTGTTCTCACAACTACATAAGTACACACTATTTGCAACCTGGTTGAAGTAGTGACCTTAATGGTCAAATAGATTAATGCCACAGAGTGCAGATACAGATTATGACAATGAAGTAGTTTTATAAAACCAACAATGATTAATCCTTCATAAGTAGTCATTATATGGATAGATCTCTTTCATGGAGCAACAGTTCACAAAGCCTTGCACTTACATTCATGTCAAGGTTTAGCTTCATCAGTTGCTTAAACAATCATAGTAGCAAAGGTATTCATGATTGGATGCCTTCTAAAGACATGACATTTTTCAAAAGTATCCATATGTATGCAGTCATGAGAACAAATATGGTATCACTTGAGACAAAAGTAATACAAGTGCATAGGTTACAAATTTAGCAAGTATGATCACAATTATAGTCATGATGCAATCAAAGCCTTGTAGCTACAAGTAATCATGGTAATAAGTGACAAGGGTTTTGAGATCGAATTTCACAAGGAAATAAGAAAATAGATGCTAGGATTGTGTTCATTCAATCAAAAGTAAGAGCAGATAGAAAATACAGTGCCTTTAAAGGTTGCAAAGCAAAATCATCCAAGAGGGGCATTCATATTTTTGAGAGGACACTCATAAAGACTATCATGGTGGCAATGTACACAAAGGAGTGAAAGGTTGTTGCATAATAATACCATATTAAAGAACAACAATCTTCAAGACAAGGTCATTAGAATAAATGCAAAATAGTGAGCACAACATAAAAGGCATATAAAGATGATTCATGGTATCAATTGAAGACTATGCAATGGATCAGTGAGTGTCACAATAGAAGATCTAAGAACAGTCACAAAGTCATCATTATGATAGTCACCATGAGAGGATTTTTATCTAAGTTCAAGAAAATATTGCTTTGAAGAGCCTATAAAATTGTAGGCTTGGTGGAGAAGAATTCAAAGAAATAGTTAGATAAAAGCATTAGATCGCAGTTGCAGAGAAAAATCCTTAAATTTTCTAGTGAATCATGTTGCTCTTGGAATCCTAGATTATTTTTGATATCATCAACACATTGATGGATCTGGGCACGATATGTAGTGCATTGGAAAGAGGTGAAAAGTAAATACGCAAAATCATTTCATCAATGTTTATACAGAGGGAGGCTTACCCACCCAAGATCTTCATTATTTTTTGTATTGAAACCTTCAGATGTAGTCTCTAGATGCAAGTGACCTTAGCGGCACAATAAAACCCTTGTAGAGAAAAATTTCCAAAATGTTAAGTCTAAAATGAAGTGAAGTGTTTGGTCGAGCCTTTGTCTTTAGGGTTTTTTTGAAATCCCTAAGTGGTCAGTTACCAAAAGGCTTTTTTGCTTTTGTTTTTAAACATTTGCAAATACCTTGTATCTTTTTCCTTTTGCCTCGGTTTTAGCTTATGATTTTTGCCTTGTCTCCTAAGTCATTGACCAAATTATTCCTTTATCTTTGTATAGGTTGAAATTTGAGATTAAATTGAAATGTTAAACATTGATTTAAGTAATGTTGTTATAAATCACTTAGTTAATATTATGTAAATGCAAGATAGGGATACTTTTCTTTCAAGATATGGTCAAAGGAGGTATAGTTGGGGATTTATTTTTTATTACAAGCATATAGGGGAAGTTGGAGGAGGTTATCCAACAAGTACCAAGAATATAGGAGTGGTTTTGACTTGGTTTTGGAGGGAATTGGGAGCATTTTTAGGTGCCTTTATGATAGGTGGGGTCAAGGCTTGACCTTTTCTTCATCCATGAGCCTTTTTGGAGTGGATTTAGGGGCTAAATTTTAGGCTTTTTGGTTGTACACGACCAAGGAAGTTTCTAGTTCCTATCTTTGTGCAACTTCTTGGAAAGCATATGTAACTTCAAAGTTCATTTTTGAAGTTATTTCTTATCATTTTCGTTTGTCTACATTGTGACTTTTGAAATCCTTTTTTAGTAGAAGATAGTATTTGTAACTCATTTTGACAGACTTGTATAGTTTTTAACACCTTGGAGATCAATGAAGATAAGTAATTTTGCCTTCTTAATCTTTTGTTCTATTGTATGCATTTGAGTGATTGATACAATTACTTGTGAATTTTCCTCATCCCTTGGCTTTGTGTCTCATTAGTAGCACCTTTGTGCAGAAAGTATATGTATTTGCAAGTTATAAGTTATGTTAGATGCAAGTGATTCAAGTTGTGAAAAAACATTTTTTCCTTCTAGGATTATATGCATTAGATCCTCCTTATGAAATGCTGATGTAAAAGCATATGAGTATTGAGTTGTGCATGTTAAGATATGTTGTTGATTGAAACTGTGTGTAAAAGAAACTATGCAAGTTTGAAGATAATCATTTGGTATATCACCTTAGAAAGTAGGTTCGTTTTTATGAAATCTTTCTTACCCTTTTCCCAACAAGAAAGTAGTTTAGGTGAATACCATAAGAGCCAGCTTTCTCTGGAGGTTCTTTTTTGCTTTAGGTAACCCACAACCTAGAAAAGTTCCAATGTTTCACCAATAGGCTGAGTTTACTCAGCAAGGGTGCACTATTAGGAGACAACAGTACTTTTTCTTGATTTTCTAATAATTTTTTACCCCTCTTTTTATTTAAAAAAGGACTATGGTTTTTTTGGACTATGTGATTTGGGATGATATTATAACCAAGGTAAAATAAATTTTAGTACTAATATTGTAGATTATGGCTATCCTAAACTTGGCTTCAACTTTGTGTTTCAAGGATACCAATTGGGATTTTTTTCAAACATTCTAAAAAATTGGACTCAATTGACTTGGTATAAAGGTTTACAAACAAGTAGTTGTTATGTACAACACTCAATAACAAAAACACAACAAAAAGCCTAAATTATTCAATAAAGGTGTATCAATCCTTTTGGGCCCATAAATATGTTATCTATCAAGTGATGGATAACTAGGGAGTACAAGGCCATATATCACCTATGCACCCCTTACCTTGGAGTTCAAATCCTTTCCCAAGGTTAGCTGTATCTCCCCACCCTAAAAAGCATGTTGTGATCAACTTATAGGGCCTAATTTATATCCAATGCACAATAAGGAAGGATGAATGATGGTATTAAACTAATATTTATAAGGAATTCTAAGGGAATTCTTGAATTACCACAAGGATACATGAGGCCTAATCTATGAATATAAAAATAGACAATATAAAATATCCCTAGAGTAGAGTGTAACTCACTCTTCCCCTTCACTTCCCTAGGGTATAAATTTTTGGGGGGTTTAGCTCAAATAAAAAAATTCCCTTTCATAAAGTGTGCATTTTAAATTACCCCTCACTTGTTATACTCTTGCACAACTCTAGATTGCGGTTGTCCCCTTGGTGATAAGATCCAAGGTTCCCCCCTAAAATAAACTTGGGAAATAGTAAAAATTTTATCCTCAAGTTCGCCAAAGAGAATGAGAGGAAAGCATACACAAGATACCTATTTAGGGTTAAAAGGCACATGTATATTTTAAGTCCAAAATCCAAATGTGAAATTGAATTTTAACCTAATTTTTTGATGTGATAATAAGAAAAAGAATACGAAGCACTCAAAAATGAAATTTTCTATAATCAATTCTTTAAAATATGTCCATAACCATTGAGTTGGTAGTTTGAAGCATGGAAGTCTTCATCAAACAAAAATGATTGCATCAAAAGCTTAGTTAGAAAATAGAAAATGAGTTATTCCTATCGAAAAAAAAAAGTATAAGAAATAGATGGCTCACAATTTTATGATATTTTTATTAAAAGCACACTAAAAATGATATCATACACAAAACTTATCAATTTTTGAAGTTTTAAACTAAAAGGTTTAATTTGAAATTTCTACAAAAAAAATCTAAGAATAATACCTTTTTCACTATATAGAGCATTAAGTTAGTTTTTCATTGCCTATAAAAAATTGAAATTCTAACTAAAATTGAAAACATTATGAATGTTTGACCAAAATATGTATTTTTAAATTCAAATGAAAGTGGGGGTGGTTAAGCTCCCTAGTGGCTAGCCCCTAGTCAGCCAGATGATTGCAACTAAGCACTAGGGGATTAAGATTTCTTGGTGCTATAATTTAAGCCCCTTTTGGGTAAGGTGGACTAGGGGCCCAATGGTCATGCAACCAAGGGACAAGATCTAGGAAAGCTCCTAGTCTTTCATATGACCAAGAGCTTAAATATTGGGCCAAGCTCCTTGGAAACCATAATAATTTCTTAAGGCATTTTACAATGGATAAACCTCAAGTTCTTTTAAAATACAAATTGGGTGAGAAGGTATATGATTTTGGCAAGAGTAATTTGTGGTTTAGGTGAGAACTAATGGCGTTGAGGGGTTGAAGGTGGTTTTGATGCTATTGATTACTTGAACATAGGTTTGATGTTATTGATGGTAGTTTTGGTTGGTTTATATGGGATGAGGTAATTTATAGCAAGTAAACCCATGATTTTCTTTATTTTAAGGTAGTTTTGATGATTTTAGATAGTTTCATGAGATCTAATGGTGGTTTTAGGAGGATTAAGGAAGATTTGGTGAGATTTATTGTGGTTACTTGTTGATTCAAAATCTTTTGGTGCTAAAAATTCAAATTTCAAATCAAAATAGAATTTGAATACATCCACACACCCCTAACTTTCTATCCACATATTTCAAATGACCAAAAAGCTTAGTGAATAAATTAAAACAAACTTGTTATGTTTGTCGCTTCTTCTATGTCAACACAAACTTCAAATGACTATTTGCTATCTCGATTTTGTCCATTACCTTTAAAATTGACGCCCCTACTCAATTTTTTGTTAAGTTTAGGTGCTTGGCAGTATTTTATTGAGTTAATCTAACCCTAGTGGGCTCTGCCTAAGTTATTTTAACTCCTTACACTGCTTTCTCTTCATACTTTTTTGTTATCTTATGAGGGCGGCATGTTATTAAATTTTTATAACTCTCCAAGTAATGGAGGTGCTTTATGAAGTCTTTATACTTGAAATCTTATGTTGGTGGTTTGTACTTGAAATTTGTGAAGTTGTTTAAAAGACCACCGGTGATTGAAAGTTAAAGTAATTTCGAGTATGGTTAGGAAATTTAGTTGGTTTGAAAACCACTGACAATTCCTGCTAGGGTTTCATGAACCCCTTATTCTATTGCCTCAAAGGGTGTTATTCAAAATAAAGGCAAAAATGATGAAAGTGCAAGTTGATCTCATTATAATGTGTTTCATTAAACTCTTTCAAACTTATCATAATGAATCACAACAATGTAAAATTGATGAATAATTAAAGACATGTGATTACAAGGTGTTATATGTAGGGAAACAAACATAAGTGAATACCATTGCAAGATACAACAAAGTAATTTAAACTTGGAAATATTTAGAAAGTACAAGAAAACTAGAATATCAACAAACAAAAAAATTCATTATATATTATTAGTATTACAAAATTGGTATTTGATTAAAAATTTGAGGGCATCAAAATATCATATTTCAGGCATACAGGGAAAACATAAACATACGGATTCCCTCCACCACCTCCTAGAGATGCTCAATTTGGGCAGGTGACAGCAGGTTTTCATGGGATTGCAGATATTGGGTGAACAACCCCATATCGTTATGTGCCATCCCCGCATAGAGGAGATTCATAGCTTCCTTTGTAGCCTCATGTTGGGTTGTATTTGTGATGCAGATAGCATCTCCAAGAAGACCGGTTCATGGATAATTGTTGAGCCTTGTAATAGCCACATTCACCCTATGTAGGAACTCAAGCCTAACCAAGCATTTTGTTGTTTCCCTAGTCTCGTTGTCTAGAAGTGTGAATTGCGGTGTAAATGAAATGCTCAAGAAGTGCAACATTGTGCATATGAACGTGACAGAAATATTTCTCCCAGGATGCCACACAATACTTCTTCCTCCACCTCACTCTGGACAATGAAGATCTCCCTCAATTGGTCTGATTGTAGTCTAAAGAGAGGAATACACTCAACTTCTTCGATCACGATGAAGTCATTCATTGACATTCCATCACTCTATGCACTCACCATTTGTAGAATGCCTTTGGTTGGTGAAATGCGGTTGTGCTCATCAAATTTATAGAAATTTAGGGATGTATCTAAGTTGAATTTCATTGAGATTTGGCATACGACATGATGGTGAGTTGGCCTAAATTAACTACTGATGTGATAAAGATCTATTTAATTTTCCCAATTGATCTTTCATCTAGACAATTTTTAAGTGTGATTCTATGGTTAACATGAATTGGCCATTTAATGTGGTGCAAATAGGTGTGACATTGAATATTTTTCTAGAATTTGTTCAATTCAAGATAATTTAACCCAAATACAAATGTGTAACAATGCTTCAACAACAAATGAAAATTATGAATGCAATTTTCAATGTAGATCTAACCTAAATGACAAAGTAATCCTATTACAATGTATGATGCAATATGATAAGCAATTTTTTTATTTTTTGTCTTTTATGGTGCAAAAATGAAACCCCAAATGAACAATGCAAGTTGATGGAATGCAAAACTTAGATCTAGGGTTGAATTACTTCAGATTTTAGAAGGTTTATGATGTCAAAATTTCAAGTTCGCAAAAATTTAACATAGAGAAAGGGAACCCTAAGTTTAGTGTCTAAACTTAGGAGTAATTTCTTCTTTTTTCAATGGTACATTAGGATGCAAATCAACAAGGTATTTAGATGGAATTTCAACCATGAACATGATTCAATCAGACCTCGATCTACATATTTTTGAGCATTGGAAATGGATTGGAATTGATTTTCCTTGATTAACCTAATTAGACTATGTGCCCTAATATGAAAAATGCAAAGATTCTGACAATTGACAGACTGTAATAGGGATTTTTAGGAAGATCTAGGAAGGGTAGAGTGTTGTGTACCTATCCTAAAATTTGATATCAGTCAAATATCAAGCATAGAATTGGCTTTCAACCTTGAGGTGAGTCAACTCTATGGGGATAGGGATCTCAATTTTCTTTATGACAAAAAATGACTGAAATGCACTTTTGGGAGATGAAAATAAAATACCTAATGAACTCAGTTATGTG
This sequence comes from Sequoiadendron giganteum, assembly GCA_007115665.2. NCBI lineage: Eukaryota > Viridiplantae > Streptophyta > Pinopsida > Cupressales > Cupressaceae > Sequoiadendron > Sequoiadendron giganteum. The sequence goes on along the minus strand of CM021106.1, from coordinate 35,049,738 downwards.
ATGCAAAACTTGAAATGTATAGTTAAAGAATAGCACATATAGAAACAATGATTTTCTAGAAAATCTAATAAGGGAAAATTGATGTGTACCGATCACCAAAAGTGGTTGCAAAGTGTCATGCCAAGACAGATTCACCCTAGGGTGAATGGGTCTCTATACAGGGGTCCAAAATCTAATTTCACAGTCCTCAGATCTCGTATCTAGGCTTTTGATTCCTTCATATTCCATTATTGAAAAGTTAGAAATAAATTCTTTAGGTGACTTTCAGTGGTTTGACAACTTTTATGACAACTTTGCAAAATTGCACTTTTGTTCTAATAGTAGTCCTTCTTCACTTGCAAATTTACACACACAAAGAGAGGGTAATTTTTATTTTTGGGTGAATATGGATTTGCCTTGGTCAAACCCTGATTTGGTAATTAAACCTTGATAATGAAATAATGACAAATGAAAGTAAATTGATGAATGAGCAATGTTATGTCACAACTCACCAAACCCTTAATGGTTGCCCTTAGAGGAATCAAGCCCAACACATCTCTCTAAGGAGCTTGATCTTGCTTGAATTGGCTTGAATAATTGCTTGATTTGATGCTTGAATGTTTGAAACCTACATCACAATGTTAGCTCCAAAACATAATATGAACACACAAAACTTTGACATGATGATATGATCTTGATTGTTGTTGTATATGCTTGATAAATATACTCTTCAATGCTCTTGACAATAATATGTGTTCTTGTGAAAAAATTCCTTAATGCTAGATAATGTTGCTTAAGTTTGAATTGATAAAAAGACTATGTATTTATAGGTATTTATCTAATTTCCCGAAAATAAGATTTCGTAAGCCGACATTTAAAACTTGAATTTGAATCATTAAAATTCCACCAAAAACATATTAAAAATTGGGTCTTGGCACTTAAGGAGGCCCCATTTTCCCTTGGGCGAATGGATCTTGGGACCTAGATCCAAGACACACAATTTCCAAGGTGTTTAAAATAATGTTAGAATTTGTTTAATGTTAGTTGCCCTTTCGAAAAGCAAGAATAGTAAGGCCTAGGAATGCATATTTTAGGAAATTAGAAGCTTAATTAAGTCCAGTTATTTAAAGGGATGCAAACATAGTGTGAAAAATGTAAAGGAGTACATTTTCCTATACTACATTTATCCCCCACTTTAGTGAGAATATGAGCCCTATGCTCAAACTCACACTAAAGTAGACAAATAAGTCAAGAGAGGTATAATTGTACAACTTTTAGAAAGATGAGATGATGAGGATCAATGAGGATGATCAAGCCCCCAAGATCAAAGATCCCATGGAAAACCAACAAAGGCACAAAGAGACATGCAAATGTAGCAGCAACACAAGATACAACATCATACAATGTTAAAATTAATGCAAGAAAAAGATGAACTAGCAAGTTACATTATGCCAAGTTCATCAAATATGCTCGCATGGCACCACAAGAAAGCAAGTTGTGTTATGCTAGGTGGCCATGAAAGAAATGCTCACAAGTTCGGTATGATATACACTCAGTGATCCCAAATAAGTGAGAAACACACAAGGTCTAGTGTAGTCCAATATACACTAGGTATGTACCCATAAAACAAATGGTGATGGGAAATTCATGCCAAGTATAGAGGCTCCCATACATAAACCATACCAAAATTTATACTCCCTAATAACTTTGATAAGGTGCCACATATGACAATTACAAGGCTAGCAAGTTGTGTTATGCTAGACACTCATGAAATAAAGGCACCAGCAAGCAAGTTGTGTTATGCTTAGCAGCCAAAAATTTTGGTTTAAGATAGTCAAAGGGGTTTGCCTTAGTTCTAGGGATAACTTTAAGAAACCCCCCCCCTCAACGAAGGTGTAAAATCCTAGCGAATCTTTCCTTTTATTTGAAAAAAATATTAATTTTCCTAGCGAATCTTTCTTTTTATTTGATAAAAATATTAATTTTCCTGGCGAATCTATGCACATTATTAAAAAAAATTAAAATCCTGGTAAATCTCAATGAATAATTGGTAAAAATAATAATCATAGTGGCAAATCCTAGCGAATAATCACTAAAAAGATTGATTACAATTGTGAATCTCTCCTTTAAAAATTTGCATAGTTGGTTAGCACAATTCCCCCATATTTCTTTTGTTTTTTATAATATTGAAGTAGGGGCCCGGGGGTGACAACCACTGGTGGGGTCAAGGGGCAGTGCCCCTTGCGGGGATCAAGGGGGCAAAGCCCCCTTGTGGGGGTTGAGGGGGCAACACCCCCTCGTGGGGTCTGAGGACAGTGACCCTGATGCACTCCTGAAGCACGAATTCACTATCGAAAATACATTGGAGCACACACAGATTAAGTTCTTTTTAAAAATATCACTTTAAAAGTAAGACTAAATAAAAATTAAAAATGTTACCATCAATTAGCTTTTTAATCAGATGGTTGTAGGTCGATTCCACGACCTAATACGCACGTTCCTTTTAAAAGGCTTGTTGAGGCCCGAAATTTGTTTTGGGCCACGATAAGATTTAATCATGTGGCCCAAAACAAATTATGGGCCTCAACAAGCCTTTTAAAAGGCACATACGTATTAGGTCGCGGAATCACCTGCAACCATCTGATTAAAAAGATATTCGATGATTTGATGGCAATAAATAAAAGCCCTATTCAAGGCTATAATATCCCTGAAATTAAATGGTAATTTATTATTGTGGCAATATTGCCCCAAAATTAATGGTAGGAATATAATATTATTGGCGAATATAATTAATATTTGTAATTATAGTATAAACTATTGGCGAATTAGTTCCAATGACACATCATTTACATGGTGAATCAAATTAGATTTATTAGTTTAAAAAATAATGCATATGCAAATTAATCGATACGAAATTAATTTTTTGTAAAAACCTGGTGATTTAGTCTGCATTTTAGCTTGTATTATTCACCATTTTTGGAGATCTCGATTTCTATTATTCACCAATTGGCGAAGATTCACCACTAAAGTTTTCCCTTCTTAGTTCATTAAAGGTCTCACTTTAGGGAACATCACGCTAGATATCACCATCAAGAGAGGACTAGTCGAGAGATAAAAGATTTTCACCTTAGGGAATGCAATCCATAGCATTACCACTAAGAGGAATGTCATATGCCAAGAAAGGTCACACTCTTGAAGGAAATAAAACCTAATGTCACCAAAAATAAGACACATCACGTGAAATAAGAAGACCACACTTTAAAAAAGAGGTCACAACATCAAGCAAGCAACAAGTGAGAAGCATAATGCCCCCCAATTTAAAGAAATTGCTAAACACCATGTTGTGAGCAATTACTTTAAAGTAGAATATGATAAATGCCAATAGATGAAAGAGACATGAGAGATTATTCTAAAAGACCTATGCCAAACATATGTTTCCAAATAAATCTACATCATGAAAAGGAGTTTTTCCCCCATATACAATCCTAAGATAACACATAAGGGATCCATGGATTTGGGGTCAACATATGTCTTTATTATAGTGATATAATCGAGCTCGGAATCATCATCATTCCCCAAATAAATCATGGAACAATGAGAAAAATTGAAGAATGACACATAGAGAGTAAAAAAAAGGAGAAGCCTTTTGGGTCAACATGGAAGAGACCTAAATGTCTCGATGCTTTGCATCATCCCCAAAAAAAAACACAAGACAAATGAAAAAGACAATGGTTATGACAGATAGAAGAATGAAGATACAAATAGAAGAATGTCAAAATAGATTCACTCCCTTTGTATCCTTACACCAACAGAGTGACAAGGGTCATCCAAAGTAGGCTCACAAACATAAAGACACGCCAAGTAGCAAAGTATGGGGGATCCATTACACACATGCAATCACATAAAGAACATGAATAGACATAAATCTAGTATGAAACGTGTGAGCTGAACTAAAGCAATTCGTCTACATCCCAATCTTGTTCATCATATATAGAAGGCAGAGGACTAGCCAAAGGATAAATAACGAGTGTCGTACTAGGACAAGGCTATCTAACCCCTTGCCCCCAAAATGTAGGACAAGGATGAGCCAAGATAGGTGATGAGAATGTGCTCCTTGCAATTTAGAAATGATGTGCATTAGATGTAACACATGTAATAGTGAGTATGCTATGATTCTACAACTATTACATGGCAAGGATTGAAGTGTGTGCATTATATTCAATGATTTTATATTCACGTAGCAACTTTTGTAAAACACGATACTCATTAGTAAGATGCCCAAGAGTTCTATGATATGCATAGTAAGACATGTTTGTATTTTTTCCATGTTTAACCTCTTTGATAGGTGGTAGTTTAATCAATCTTGTACTGAGAAGTTGATCCAATTGTCATTCACTCTTTATTATAGCATGTAAGAATGGTAACTTCTTGATTTTATAAGGCTTGGGTTTCTTACTTGATTGGGAAACTTGTTGAGGTGGAGGATCTAAGGTTACATGATCATGGTCATGAGGTCATAGTTGGTGTTGTGAAACAATATTGTGAAAGAGAATACCTTTCCCATGAGGAGAGGTAGCAGGAGGAGGAGATCCTTGATATCCTAGTCCCTTGGTATCTACTAATGGTTGTTGTTCTAGCCATTGATGGATTCCATGTTCATTAGTTATCTCGCATCCTTGTTTGCTTAAAATTTTGAAGCCTTGACCATAACTCTCTTCTAAGTTGATAGGTGTATTGGTAAATCGGTGAGCATAGGATAGAAGAGTATCACTATCATCCTTGTTAATAAGTTCTTTCATGATTGACGGTTGAGGCTTGTTTTGTGTTTCAATTTTAGGATACAAAAGGTTGATCATATCAAGTGATGGGATGGTAGGAGGTGTTGGTTGTTGCATGGATGGATAAAAGGATGCATCATTCCCAAGGTTGTGTAGGGAGTATTGTATGAATCGTTGCATACTATCTTCATCTTGGCCTAAGATGTCAACCTCAAGAGGACATTCATTAGGAGGTGAAGATTCATGAGTGCTATCAATTGCATTAGAATCATCTCCAAATATACAATTTGAAACATCAACCAAGGATTTTAAGGTCATCCATGTGTTACCAAAACACATCTCCATAATGAAGTTTAATGTAAATTTTCACATCTGAAATGATAATTGATTGATTGTAAAATACAACAACCTGAAAATGATGTCTTTTGAATGCCAATTTTATGTTTGGAACATGCACTTATTTTGACCAATTAACTTGAATGCAAACAATTTTAGAAAACTATAATTCCAAAAACTAAAATTGAGATCTATCAACAACACTAAATAAAGCAAATAGAGAAATATTAATGCCCAAAAATTTAAAAATGACCTATATAAGGACATATTCACCCTAGGGCGAATGGGTCCTTGCACAGGGGTTGAAAAAATTAAGACCTAGATTTTGGAGTTGATATTTAAGGTCTTTGATTCAGGTTTTAAACAGACACTTTCAGTTACAGATTTCCAAAAAATTATGATGAAATACAAGTGCAATTTTGATGATAGAAAAAAGAAGCAAAATGACAAATTTCTAGATGTGATTTTATTTGAATTTTATAATGTAAATGATTGAAAAATGCTAATATTCATACTATTATGTAAAGTGAATGCAATATGTATGCAAATTTTAAAGGATGCAAAATGCAATTTTAAAACCCTAAATAAAATGCAAACAAATGCAATTTTGAAAACCCTAAATGAGATGCAATGCAAAGTAATGTAAAATCCTATATCTATGGTTTGAAGGCTCTCCACATTAGAAAGCTTATAGTATAAGAATGTCAGGTTCACCAAAATGAAACAAAGAAAAATATAAGGAGGTGAAATGGTTCGCCAAAATGAAGTGACGACCTAACAAACCCTCACTTTTTCTAGTTTCATAAGAAAAGAGAAATCCTAAGGATGGAGTTGACTTTCAATCTTGAGGTGAATCAACTCTATGGGGATAGGGATCTTGGTTTTATTCATGAAAGAAAATGATAGAAATGTACTTTTGGGAGATGAAAATAAAATACCTAATGAACTCAATTATGTGATGTAAAACTTAAAATGTAGAGTTAAAGGATAACAAAAATAGAAACAATAATTTTTTGACAAATCTGAGAAAGAAAACTGATGTGTACCTATCACCAAAAGTGGTTGTTGAGTGTCTTTCCAGGACAGATTCACCCTAGGGTGAATGGGTCTCTGTACAGGGGTCCAAAATCTGATTTCACAGTCCTCGAATCTTGGATCTAGGTTTTTGATTCCTCTAGATTCCACTATCAGAAAGTGTAGGTGAGTTTTTGTGGCTTGACAACTTTGACAACTTTGCAAAATTGCACATTTGATCCAAATTCAATCCTTCTTCACCTACAAATCTTTACACACAAAGAGAGGGGAAAATGTTTGTTTTGGGTGAATAGGGGTTTGCCTTGGTCAAACCCCGATTTGGTAATTAAACCTCGATAATGAAATAATGAAAAATGCAAGGAATTTGATGAATGAACAATGTTATGTAACAACTCACCAAACTCTTAATGGCTTCCCTTAGAGGACTGAATTCTAAGACATCTCTTTAAGGAGCTTGATCTTGCTTGAATTGACTAATTGCTTGATTTGATGCTTGAATGCTTGAAACCTACATCACAATGTTAGCTCCAAAACATAATATGAATAGACAAAAAATTGACATGATGATATGATTTTGATTGCTACTATGGATGCTTGATAAATTTTCTCTTCAATGCTCTTGACAATAATATTTTCTCTTGTGAAAGTTGCCTTAATGCTAGATGATGTTGCTTAGGTTTGAATTGATAAAAGACTATGTATTTATAGGTGTTTATCTAATTTCCCAAAAATTATATTCCATAAGCCAACATTTGAAACTTGAATTTGAATCATTAAAATGCCACCAAAAACATTAAAAAATGGGTCTTGGCACTTAAGGAGGACCCATTCGCCCTTGGGTGAATGGGTCTTGGGACCTAAATCCAAGACATATAATTTCCAAGGTGTTTAAAACAATGTTAGCATTTGTTTAATGTTGGTTTCCCTTTTAGAAAATGGGAATAATAAGGCTTAGGAATGCATAATTTAGGCAATTAGAAGCTTAATTAAGTCCAATTAATTAAGGGGAGGCAAACATAGTGTGAAAATGTAAAGAAGTACATTTTCCTACACTACAGTAATAAATGACAATTCCAAATGAAATTTCTAGATATAAGATGGAACAATTGACTGATTCTAAGATGCCAAAATTTGAAAATGATGATGTTGATGTCATTTTGAAACAAAACAATGCAATTTTTCACTTTTTGAGCTATATGCAAGATGCCTAAATGAATACAATGAACACTTTCAAATCTGATTTCTTATTTAAATGACCTAATATAGATTTTTAAATACAATTGGAACATTGATCTGACATATGATGACTGAAATTAACCCTATTGCAACCTATAATGCAATATTATATGCCATTTTTTATTTGTATGCCTTTTATGATGTCAAAATGAATGTCTAAATAAATAATGCTAAACCCAGATCTAGGATGAATTGCTTCAAATTTTAGAAGGTTTATGATTCTAACCTTTCATGTTCACCAAAATGAAACATAGAAAAAGTGATCTGCTCCCTAGGATTTGAACTCTAGGGTTAAGCACTTTTTTTAAACATTTCATTGAAGGATTGAGGTAGCGGGGGTTTGATGAATTTGGACAAGGTATAAGACTGAATTACAACCTAAAAGGTTAGTCAACTTTCCCTTGATCAAATATGGAATGAATTTAGGGATGAAATTCAATACAATGACTAGGCTAATGATGCAAATTTTAGTTCTGATGCAAATACAACAAACACAAAAAGTCACAGACAAATTCAGATTACACAAATGGAAAAAGCAGAACACTGTGCACTTGTGATATGAATCTAAAGTTGATTTCTAAGGACTAGGTTGCCCTGGGCGACTATGTCCTAGCAGAGGAATGTTAGCTTTGATTTCACAATCCTCTAGTGCTAGATCAAAGCCTTTTTTTTCCACTTGTCACATTGTCAGATCACTGTCAGATATTACTATAACTAAGTTTTTGTTTGTTGTTAAGGTGTAGAGTTTGATTGTAATAATGGATAATTGACCTTCAAACTTCTCCCAATCTTCTTCAGATCTAAAACCTTCACATTCAAAGAGAGAGAGATGGTTGTGCCATATAGGGGCTTTCCTTAGTCAAACCCCATGTTAGTGTTTCCACTTCCATAATAGCAATGTCAATGATAAGGAGCCTATCATTTTGAGGGATAAGGCTAAATGATAAAATGGAATGATGAATCAACAATGGAATGCAACTCATCACTCATCAATGGGTTCCTTGAAGGACTGAAGTCATACAAATCTCCTCAAGGCTTGATTTTTGCTTGCTTGATTGGATTGAAGACCTACAAGGGTTAGATCTAACAATTTGATAACACATATATGAACAAACTCACATACACTTTGACATGATTCTTTGATGTTTAATTGCTGCAATAAATCTCTAAATTCTACTCTTGAGTTGCTTGATTGCTTGATAGTGTTCTTGAATTCCAATAATCTTCCAATTAATTTTCAAATGATGCCATAACTAGATATTTATATGTAATTATTCTGATTTCCTAAAAATTAAATCCTGACAACCAACTTTGGACATTTGAAATTTAAATAATAAAATACTGACACTGACATAATTGATTTTGGAGACAAAATAGGGGGACTAGGCTACCCTAGGTGACTGTCTCCCAACCCTACTTTTTTGGAATTAAGATTTTAGGGACAAAGTATTAGATGAATGCATTTGTTTTCTATTTGAAATTTGTTGGAAAATGATAAAAATAGGCCTCACAATGCATAATTTAGGAAATTAGGCTTACAATTAGGTCCATACACTTAAGGGGGAGCAAAACATAGTATGAAATTTTCAAGGGTGACAATTTATGATGCTACAATTCCATAACCTCCCCTTTAGAATAATTAAATTCAATAATGCAATTCCTCTTTTGTCTAACCTTAATTTTACTCATAGCCTCTTCATTTTCGATTGTTTAAGTGAACTTTTGTCACAGACACTAGTGTGACATGCAAACATCTACATGTTGCACAAACATCTCAAAAAATATTCCTAACTACATAGTTGTTGGGAAGTTGCACTTCTTTCCTACCCACAATGTAATGCCTTTGTGGCTTGCAGACGTGTCAAAAATATCCATTTGCATGCCTTTTCTCTTTTCTACTCAATTTATCTCTCATTCCATCCATTCTATTCAATCTCGCATTCACTCTAGATCATTCTTTCACTCTCTTCACTCTTATTCTCTCAATATATCAAGTTTTCTTGCTCTCTTTCTCTCTACACCAACACTTTGGTTCTCTCGGCATGTCTAGTAGGTTGCATTCTCTTCCTTTTGGTATTCTCATTCACCAAAGGAGGGTAAATGTGATCTCTCTATTCCATTATCATATTTATTTTGATAGTTATTTTTATTTTAACTAGTCTATCATCTTTATCTTTTCTATCAATTTTATTTTCTATTATCTTTTTTATCCATCTATCTAGTTGTTCGTGGAGGTGGGAACACCTACGTGGGGGTTTGACTATGGAAAGCCCCTAAAATAGCCCCAACATTTTATTTGTCTCCATGTGTGTAGGTTTAAAGTTGGAGCATTGTGGGAGGCTTCATTTGTAGGACCTCACGTGAGTTCTTTTCTTATTTTTCACTATTATTTTTTATTTTTTTCTATTTAATATATGTGTTATTTCCATCATTTCTATCATTTTTGTTAGTTTAATACATCTTTAAGATTTCAATCTCTGAATAGTCAATAAGTTCATTATTGTCTCTATTAGCAAATTTTGTTTTGGTCCATATGAGACTACGATGAATCACAGGGATGTCTACGCATTGCACTATCATCCTTGGCCAACAGCCTATCTGTTTTCTCACAAAACCTTTGTAACTTGCTCATTTTGTCTTTGAAGTTCTTACCCTCAAAACTTGCATAGAATAATAAGCCTAAAATAAACTTCCTTTTGTCCTTCTATCCCATTCACCTAAGCTTTGATCCTTGAGGTATTCGAGGAACACTCGCTCTTAGGGGAGGGGGTTTCAAATTTCCTCCTCTACAGTGCATATCAATTATATTATAGTGTTGACACACCCTTTGCTCTTACAAGGTTGTTTGAAAAGTGGGAGAATGTTATGAATGGTTTCTGAACATTGCTCTTATTGAAAAGTGTAATTTTTGGGCTATAAAGTTAGTTTTTTTCCAAAATAAATATATTTGGGTTGTTCAACATTGCCAATGGAGGTTCCTATTGCATAGGTATCAAAGTTGAGGTCTACAATCTATAAAAATTGGCCCAAACCTCTTGAATCAAAATTTTTGGCCTCCAAAAGTTTGCACAAGAAATAAAAAATGTGTTAGAAACATAAAAGAGCTTTAAAAGAGAGTTACATTTGTTGACCTACTTATGACACATATGCCACATCATAAGGGATCATTGGTTGGAGATAATGGAACAAAAATAGAATACCCAATTTGGTGAATGAATTATAATGATATTATGACATGGGAAGGAATATATTGTTTTTAGCTTGAGGACTTATCTTGAGATTTAGGATTTGGGTGCCACTTTTTGAGTGGTTTTAGCTCATGATTTTCTAATTACCATTTGATGACTTCATATAGTATCTCTTATACATTAAGTGATTGCGATAGAGGTTGTGTGTAGAGTTTTGTAGATATTGTTAAGCTATTATAATTCATCTAGATCTCTAGTTGGTGATACTACTTTGAAAGCTTGTTATGCAAGTGTATTATAATTGTATTGTTTACTAAATAATAAATTGGGCTACTTTGGAGTGTGGGGTTTTTCTCCTGAAAGGGTTTTCCTCGTGTACACATATCTTATGACATATTGTTTATTTTATGTTCATGTTTTTTTTTTGTGATTGTTAAAAGATTGAAATACACATAACACGCTCCTCATAATTTTAGTGTGAGAACCATTTCTATGTAGCTTGCTTCCTTTCATTAGAGAGTAGAGTAGAAGGGATATTTTTCTCTATTTAGCAAAGAATGTAGAGATGAAATAAATAGATTGCAATCTCTAGAGGAAAGAAGACCACTACATTTGAAGAAGAGATTGTAAAGAGGAAAGGAGTTGTGTTGAAATCCTTGTTGTAATAAGTAGAGAAGAAGGCTACATGGAGCTATATTGTAGCATAAAATATTATATGTACAATCTATAATAAGCTTTAGGAGTTTAATAACATTTAATATATTTGCATTATTGTTACTATTTGTGTGTTGAGGTGTATGATTAAGTGTGTAGGTTATAAATATTGGTTACCCTTAAGTGGCTTCTCACTCCTTGATTGCAACACCTAGATAGGTTGACTTAATGACTTGTGAACAATGATTAAAACTAGTAAAAAACCATGGCATGTGCCTATTTGTCACTAAGTATGTAGATATCAATTTGATAATGAATGATCATATGTGATCCTTGAATGATGCAACAAGTCGTGAGTGTGAGTTAGATCCTAGATGTCTCCTAGACATATTTGTTTAGTTTCTCATAATAAATTAGGGCATGTTCTTTATACACCACCCTAGAATATAGTTTGAAATATTTCATCCTCAAGTTGATGGACAATAACTAGTTGGAAGGGCACAACACATACCCAATTTTAAAATTTGAGTTTAAAAGTACATGATGTGTGAATATAATCCTATAACTTGATTACATAATCTAGCAAAATTCTACACTCTAAAACTTGTTCACCTCAATTTCTAGTATTTGAATTCATGTAATGATATGCGACCTGTTTACAAACACCTTTGGGAATCTATTGTATTACAAGGGTCAAGTTCTCAATTAAACCTTGATGGATTGACTTTATGAATTTAAGTGAAAGATTGAAGACGTCTAGTACACATACTTGATAGACCTAAGATGACATGATTTGATAATTTTGCTATGTTGTTCTCATATTAAGATATGTGTTATATGTTGTTGTGTGTGCACTTTTTTGTTTTGTTTATAAACATATTTTCTTTACTACATTTCCCTTCATATAGGTTAATAGTGAAAAGTCTTATGCAATTTTCCTTTCATCTCATAAATGCTATATGACAAGTTCTTGGCTAAGTCTTAGGAGATCTCTAGCATTTTACTATGATTTAAAATGAGTGAATGAAAGTCATGCCTATGCAGCCAACAAAATACACGTTTGATGTATTTATTAATTAATTGAAAATAAAAAATGAACGTATAAATATAGTCAAATGTGCATCATTTTATTAATTAATTGAAAAAAATAAATGAAAGTACTTTTTATTTTCAATTAATTAATAAATATAGTCAAATGTGCATCATTTGGTTGTTAATTAATATCTTTAAATATATTAACAAAACACACAAATCAACACAAATATATGCTATATCCAATCACAATGAATAAAATCTAATTTGACTTTAAATTTAAAAAATAAAGAATTCATACATATAATTATAAAAGTAATTGCACTCACAAATTAATTTAATCTAGAATAACAAAGATTAAAACTCTTAAAAATTAATGATATAAAATATATAATATTAAAAATCAATTCATATTAAATATTACTACTTTTATAGTAATTATTACTCAAAACAGAAACATTAGTAAAAGAAAAGGGCACGGTTAAGCAACTTTCTGGATTACACTTGGCACAGCTCTCAATCATGACGTTTGAGACTAGTCAGTCTCCTAAGCCACTTTGACAGGTTTAAAGTTTTAACTTGTAACAAAAGCAATTAAGAAAAGGAAAATAAGTTTCAGCGCGTCTTATTCATAAATAATCATGGCCAGGGTCCCAAAAAGTTTAAAAGTCTAAACTAACGGGGTCTTCCCAATATCAGCAACTGGGTATAAAAATTAAAAAATAAGAACGTTGTAAACGCTGAAAAGCAGCAGCTTATTCATCCTCCGATGGCAGTGCAAGATGGAGCCTTGTGGGCGTTTTCTGCCCAACTGTTTTTTAATCACACTGACAAGAATCGCAAAAAAGATCATAACACGTTAAATCATCCTCAAAAACAATTATAAAGATTCGCTCATGATAAAAAATAGAAATCTAAAAAACTCTTGCAGAAATAATTCACATTTTATTACAAGAGCAGTACACCCACAACGTCATGTCTGAGAATACTGTTTACTGCAACATGCACGTCAAGTGTTTGACAGAAGTCCTCAACTATTTGTTGGACAAATCTATTTGCATTCAAGTTGGGAGATTAGCTAGGTTTCATTTTCTCGCATGAAGCCCATCAGCAATGTTCTTTTTTCCACTAAAAAATCGATCTGTACGCGCTTTCTCGCCCTTTGAATGATTGGTTTTTATTTATTTATTTTTAGTAGAAAAAAGTTGCTTTCAGAATTTTTTGCAATGGGTATTTCGTCTGTGTAAAATATATGGATGGTCATGGTGTTTTTAAGAGACAATGTGATGCCATTTTGGAATAACAATGGGAGAAGATATATGACGGTGGTGGGTGCAAAGTGGCAAGGGAAAGGTAAGGCACAAGGGGGATCCGAATCTCAAGTTTTTTCCCACTGAGCAGGCTGCCACAAGATGACAAATTTCAAACTTTTTTGAAAGGACAATGTGTAATGGATGGAGCATTGTAAGTGGAGGAGAATTCATGACTTGAATAGAAATCCCTTAGGCAACAACTGTCGTACACTAACCGCTTCGGGTTTTTAGTCTGGAAGGGTGATTATGGTCTGAGAATTGTACCCTGAAAAATTCATTTTGGATGAAGTCAAAATGGCCAACCATAAAGGGAATCAATGTGGGTGGTTGTCGAGAATGGAAGGCTGTGGAGGAATTTTTTCAGAGGAAAAGTGATTATAAAAGGTGATCTTGAGATAGTAATGTGGGTCTGGATTCTCAAGGTTAAAAACATACTCAGGCCAAGACCAGAGTTATTATGAAGGGCAGGAACCTTGGTGATAAGAGTACCCTACAGAGCCAAGGGAGGCTCCTAAGTTTGAATTCCGGCTGGACCATGTCTTACAATAGAGGTGGAATTGAGAGATGAATCACTACTATGAAGAATATTGAAGTATTTCCTAGGTAAGTTGAATTTGACATAGGATTGATTGGATCTGTGAACAAGGAGAATCTGTGATTGTTCAAACTCAAGCATTTTTATATGCAAAATGTTATGGCAGAAGGTAATAATTTGAGACGGGTTTGATAGGATACGTGCAGTTGTTCTGTGATGCCAAAGAATGGAAAACCCAAAGAAAAGTTGGTATTACTTATGTTGACAAAAGAGTAATTTGGAGATGACCAGGGAAAAGACAATGCAGTTGATCTAAAGGTCTCCATAGGAAGCTTCAGTAGTGAGGAGAACTTGGAGTCAGCTAACGAAATTTCGCAGACAAAATGGATAGGCAAAGGGGTGATTCTGAACAAGGCAGGATAGGAGAATCCGATGATTCTATTATGGATATGGGTGTTGGATTGAGTGGCCCTCTGAATATTCCTTGTGCTCAAAAACCAGGGCGAAAGCGTGCGAGATTTGCAGACTTTCTCAAACAAGATGATGGTGACGAGGACCAAGAGTTGATAGAGATCACGTTGGATGTGTGTGATGATTCTGTTGCAGTTCACAGCATTAAAGATGCGGATAATGCAGCAGAAATTCCAGATATGTCATTGCTGGCAAGGAAATTGGAACATAAGACATCATTTGGATCTTCAGTTATTAATACAACTTCTGCAAAAATCAAGCAAGTGTCACATGATATCATGCGCATTGCATCCCTCACTTCAAAAAGAGGCCCACAACCTAGGTTGGATAGGACTGTATCAGGGGCAAAACATGCATTGAAAGGATTAAAATTTGTCAGTAAAACTACGGAGAATGCTGATCGAGAAGCTTTGTTGAAGAGATTTGATGAGCTTGCTGTTAATGGCCTGCTGTCCCGTGCAGATTTTGGTGTATGTATTGGTAAGAAGCCCATTTTTACTTTCATTCCTGTCTATCTTCAAGTTTTCCCTCCAACAGAGAGAAATTATATTTGTGGGTACTGTTTGTCAATGTAGGGATGGAATCCAAGGAGTTTGCAGGGGAGCTTTTTGATGCCCTTGCTCGAAGAAGAGGCATAACTACAGCTGCAATTACAAAGAACGAGCTTCAGGAATTTTTAGAACAGATATCTGATCAAAGCTTTGACTCCAGACTGCAGACCTTCTTTGACATGTAAGGAATTCTAATCCTTCCCTGCCTAATTTACTTATCCATTCTTCAGGTGCCAATTTCTAACCAAATGTATCCTCATATAAGAATCAATGTTCTAGACAGAGTTCAAAATCTAATCAATGTTTTATGGATGACGAAGTAACAGCTGAAGTGCTAAGGATCTGTAATGTTTTAATTGCCAATGTTTGCAAATATTTGTGTAACATTATCCAAGTTTGTGTGCAGGGTGGACAAGAATGCTGATGGGCGTATCACAGAAGAAGAAGTGAAAGAGGTTATCATGTTAAGTGCATCAGCTAACAAATTGTCCAAGCTTAAAGAGCAAGCTGAAGAATATGCTGCATTAATCATGGAGGAATTGGACCCCAATAATGTGGGTTACATTGAGGTATTCATACAAGTTTGAAACAATCTTGATGGAATTCCATTGTTTCTGTCATTTCTGCCATTTTTTGAACTACCAATAAATTTGATTTAACAGCTTCAGCAACTTGAAACTTTACTGCTGCAAGCTCCAAGTGAATCAGCTGTAAAGTCGGGGAATTATAGCCAGAGTTTGAGCCAGGCTCTAAGTCAGAAACTTGCACCAACAAAGATGCAAAACCCAGTTCAGAGATGGTCTCGAAAAACCAAGTATTTTCTTGAAGATAACTGGAAGCGGGTGTGGATTATATTACTATGGTTCTTGATAATAGCTGGGTTATTCACATGGAAATTTATTGCGTACAAGAACAGGTCAGTTTATCATGTGATGGGTTTCTGTGTATGCACAGCCAAGGGTGCTGCGGAGACTTTGAAGCTCAACATGGCTTTAGTTTTGCTTCCAGTGTGTCGGAATACCATCACATGGCTTCGGAATAGAACAAAATTGGGAATTGCAGTCCCATTCGATGACAATCTCAATTTCCACAAGGTTAATTTTCAGAGATTTGATCCTCTTCTTGTCACAATTCAATCTTCTTTATTTTGTAATAACTGCTTTTATTTTTCAAAGTGAATCATATTTGTCTTTGCACTATGCCACTATCCATTTATCTGCAGGTGATTCTGTTAGTCAAACTTTATGGTCAGTTTTGAATATATCTGTCTTTGTGATCATATGATTGGTTCTGTTTCTTTGTGCTATTACTTGTTTTTCCTTGTTCTTGAATGCTTTCTAACAATAGAAGGGCTAAAGCCATTTTAATGCCGTCATTATGCAGGTAATTGCAGTGTCTATAGCAATAGGAATTGTATTTCATGCTGGGGCTCACTTAACCTGTGATTTTCCCCGTCTGCTGCTCACTTCAAAAGAAGAATATGAGCCCATGAAGCCTTTCTTTGGCATTGATAAGCCACCAAATTACTGGTGGTTTTTAAAGGGCATAGAGGGAATCACAGGCATTGTCATGGTAGCTTTGATGGTAATTGCATTCACTTTGGCTACTCCCTGGTTCAGGAGGAACAAGGTGAAACTTCCCAAACCATTGCAGAGACTCACTGGATTCAATGCTTTTTGGTATTCACACCATTTGTTTGTAATCGTTTACATTCTCTTGATCATTCATGGAACTTTTCTGTACCTCACACATGAATGGTACTTGAAAACGGTAAGCAACAAAATGCTTTGTATTAATTCATGATTTGGGATTGATGTGAATGGGTAATTTTTTAAATGCTTATTCACACTCATTCAATGGATGTGCATTTTCCTTGTGATTCTTTTGTTTCAGACATGGATGTACCTTGCAATTCCTGTGTTGTTGTATGGAGGGGAGCGGATTCTGAGAGCTTTCAGATCTAGCTCAAAACCGGTGAAAATACTCAAGGTTTGCTTTTGCATATTTTCTAAAATCTGCTGCTCATAATTTATAGCCATGCAGTGTAAAATAAAACCTTATTTTTTTTGTTGGCTATTGTTTTATGTCACTTTTGTAATTCATTTGCAGGTAGCGATATATCCAGGCAATGTCTTGACACTTCACATGTCAAAGCCTCAAGGGTTCAGATACAAGAGTGGTCAATACATGTTTGTCAATTGCCCTTCTGTATCACCGTTTGAATGGTAATTGTATTTGCCCTATGAGCTCTGTTCATCTGAACCTTAAAACCATGAGAAGATGAAGGCATTATGTTTCATGAACCGTTTTTTTTTCGAATTTGCTTATAGGCATCCATTCTCTATAACATCAGCCCCAGGAGATGATTACTTGAGTGTTCATATTCGCACACTGGGTGACTGGACTCGGGAACTTAAAAATGTCTTTGCAGAGGTACATAATTTCTCATGTCTCTTCCTCTTTCAAGCAGTACATAGTATTTTTCTTTTTTTAAAACTGGAAGTATCATGACTGATGGCTTTTGTTTTTCTAGCAGGTATGTGAACCTCCCATGACTGGGAAAAGTGGCCTGTTGAGAGCCGATCATATGCAAGGAGAAAACAACCTGAGGCAAATAAATCATCAAGCACTACTTATCATTTTAATCTTTTATGTATTTTTTCATCCAGTAGACATTTAATATGGTTTCCAAGACTTAGGTCAGATAATCGCTTGTGTAACAGGTTCCCAAAATTGCTCATTGATGGGCCTTATGGAGCACCAGCTCAAGATTACAAAAAATATGACGTCTTGCTTCTCGTTGGGCTTGGGATTGGAGCCACACCATTTATTAGCATCCTCAAGGACATTGTTAATCACATGAAAGTATCTGATGAAGAAAGAGTAAGTTCCATTTGGATATGTCATTGTGCTTTTGAATAAATCCATTGTTTTTTTCTATTCTGAATGTGTAATATCTGAAGGGTATGGAGAATACTGGGAGACAGAAGAAGAAACCTTTCAATACAGCCCGTGCTTGCTTCTACTGGGTCACTAGAGAGCAAGGATCATTTGAATGGTTTAAAGGAATAATGAATGAAGTGGCAGAACTAGATCAGAAGGTATGAAGCATGCGGATTTTACTTCTATGCATCTATTTGTGAAACAAAATTGTTTAATGGAGAATGGAATGAATCACTTTCAGGGAATAATTGAGCTGCATAACTATTGCACAAGTGTTTATGAAGAGGGTGATGCTCGGTCAGCATTGATAGCTATGTTGCAGGCTCTAAATCATGCCAAGCATGGTGTTGATATTGTATCTGGAACCAGAGTAAGGCAAACATTTTAGAAATCTCTACATTCTTACATTGACAGCTGCTTGAAATATCATTGTCATGATGTTTGATAATTGATTCAATTGATCTTACACAGGTTCGCACACACTTTGCCAAGCCCAATTGGAGAAATGTCTTCAAGAATATTGCTCTAAAGCACAAAAATGCTAGAGTGGGTATGTTGTTCTTCAACCTGACCTTATTTCAATCTTCAGATGGCTATATATCAAACATTTCTAGCAAACCTCACTCTGCTCTTTGGTATGCACTCAGGGGTTTTCTACTGCGGTCCTGCTGCTCTTACTAATGATTTGAGACAGCTTTCACTAGATTTCACACGTAAAACTTCCACCAGATTTGACTTCCACAAAGAAAACTTTTGATGCGTAAGTGATGCAATCATGTCAGTTCATGTCTTTCTGTCTGTATTTTAGGAGAAGCACTTCAAGTAGTTGAGTTTGTTCTTACATGTCTAGCATTATTATCCATTCTCTTAAGAGCAAAATTTGCTCTTTTCTTACAACTCTTTTCTTGTATATTTTAACATTAGTTCCAAACGGAAACAACAAATGTCATACGCTAGTATGGATTTATACTTTTCTTCCATTATTTGCCATGAACTCTGTCTGCTATGTTGCATTTACAGTTTATGTTGATTGGCACTCAACACTTGTTACATCTAGGCATTTATGTCTGGATTAAACTCCTTATCATTTGTTATTTTTGAAAGCTTTCATAACTATAGTTGATTTGTCCCTTCACCCTTCTGCCCACCCCACCTCTCATTCTCCCTCCAATTTCAATAAGGTACAGTGATATCTAGGTGATTCTCTAGTCATTTTGACCTGTTATTGTGAATCCTGCACCTGTTTGAGATCAGAAACAACTTTGGACGGCATTTCAGTTACTACTAAAGTGATTCTTCTTGGGTTCTTATCTATTTTGATAGTAACATTATTATCAGCATGTGTTTCTCCCCTAAGCTCATCTTTCTGGTGTTTCAGTTTCTTTTTTTTCAGAAGGTAGTTACTTTCATAACTATCAACTTACTAATCACCTGTAGTCCTTTGTATAGATTGTACTTAGAGATTTCTGTAAGATTTTTGGACTGAACAGTTTTATAGTGCGAATTCCTATGCAAACTGGTCTATATTTTGCACCCTTTATTTTCCTGGCAAGACTATGATTTTCAAGGAGGAAGATAGAAACAATATATTTTATAACCACTGGCAGATTTCAGATAGATCGAGATGAACGAAGAATGTGACTAAGCTTGAACAGCGATTCCAAGAGAATAAAGATTATAAGTTCTGCTGTATCTCAAGGCTGAGGCTTAAACCTTTTCTGGTGTAAAGAGAAATAATCATTAACAACTCAGGCTTTATCACATATTTATATAAGCAACTTGGTTATCTCTTCTTTGGATTCATGACTTGAAAACGTGAGAGAAACTCAATATAAACTTACAAAGCATAATATTGAACTGTTATAATTTAGATTTTTGTTACAACTTATGACGCTTAACTCACTTTGTTAATTTAACTGACTCTTATCAATTTTTTGCATTGAATACATCAGAGTATCAGAGGATATATGCAGTAAAGTCCTCAACACAGTAAAACCGAGTACATAACATCTTGTGACGAGTTCACGAACAAATTTTAGTATTCCAAATTTAATGTACACTCATAATTCTGCCAATAGTTTAACTTTAAACATATCTTATGTTTGTTATATCAAAAATGCAAAATGAGTGATAAATATTGAGAAGCAATATGAAAGCCATAATCTAGCTGGATCTAATCATAATCTTTAAAAATGTGTTACAAAATAAAATCACAGCACATAAATAATCTATGCTGATTAAATAAATGCAATATATAAGCATAATTTAACTTAAATTAATTGGATGATTTCAATAAATTTATGAAAATTAAATTTGCAGGTCAGGGGCATTTAGCTCTAAAACTAATGATGGAAGAATGATGTTGAAGCTATGTAGAATCAATTTGTCATTATTCAAAAATAGATGACTTTGGTTTGACAAATGCCTCATAATTTGTATTATCCTAAAAAAACTGCATCCCTTAAATTTGAGCTCAATAGGTTTGATTCTAATTATAAATTTTGTTTGTTGTGCTAATCTAATTTGGGGCATGCAAGAATGATCTGTCTAAATGTAAACCTGAAAATGTACTCACCTTCACTTCTTCGCTATCTAAATTTGTTAAGGTGGTGTTTAATGACACCATTTAAAGGTTGTTGACTCAATAAGGGAACAAGTTTGGGTCATGCAAGAATGATGTGTCTAACTGGAAACCTGAAAATGTACTCAACTTCACTTTGTTGCTATCCAAATTTGTCAAGGTGGTGTTTAATGACACCATTTAAAGGTTTGTTGACTCAATAAGGGAACAAGTTCTCCTAGGTCTGTTAGAGTAAAGGTTTTAACTTAATTATGTTGATTAAGTTACCTTTATTCTCTTCTTAAGATTTCACGTTAGTTTGCATAAAGTGACATTTAATAATTATACATTAAATGTTTTCCTATTAGGGCTTCTTTTAAGGTTTTTTTCTATTAAGATTTTATTAGGGTTTGCATGATCTCCTTTTTATAAAGATTGATCTCATTGTATTTCATATCAATTCATTCTATCATTCTCTCTGATATATATATTTTCAATTTTCAAAGAAACCTTGTTTGTTTGTCTCCATCTCTTTTTTTGTGACAGGTTATTTGCATGCAGGTGATCTTCGGAGTTTGTAAAGTTGTATTTTCTCAACTTCTACAAGGTCAAGCCCCTTTGATAGGTTAGGTCAATGGTGATGAGTATCAAAAACATTTACTAACATGCAAATGTGATATCTTTTTTCCTTTTGAAATTGAAGTGTGCCCTAATATTTTTAGGTGTGAATTAATTGCATGTTGAATGCCTTTAAATACCATGACAGAAACATGTTGTACAAACGTGTGCAAAGTTGGCTCATAATAACTAGTAGAAAGCAGGGTGGAGGGGGGAGGTAGGCGACAAGGGAAGTTGGAATGTGAATTTGAAAGTTTGAGTTTTGAGGTCAATGGAACCAAGTCATTTCCAATTAATATAGAAATGCACAAGAGAGATAAGAGCGAATAAGGGTGTAATAGTGATGAGTAAATGGAAAATGTATGGGAATTCATCTAAATGAAGGTAAATAAAGATGGATAGGATTGGGCCATGAGCCAAATCAAGTACTAAAGTATACATCTTGTTGATTTGTTATTGCATTAATTCATGTCATCAAGGTGAGAACAAAACTAAATGGGAAATGGAATGGGTATGCGAATTTCACCATTATAAAGCAACCTTGAGTACAAAGATGATGTAGGGAGAGCAGTAAAGATATAATATGTATGTTAGTGAGAAACTTACCCAAGAAGGATCAAGTACTTTGAATGAGTTAGTAGAGAAACTTATCCTTTGAAAGGCTTGAACCATTGTATGAAGTGTCAACTATGCAAATTGCAAGTGAATGCTTGGTTTGGATTGGTATAAAGGTTTTCATACATTGAATTAGATTGAGTAAAGTTAGGCACGATTAGTTTTTTTCCTAGCTATTAGATTGGGTAGTGGCTGATTTTCTTGACCTAAGTTAGACAAAAAGGACAAGTGATAATGACAAAATGGGAAAAAGTGCAATGTGAGAGGTGGAAGAGTATTGTGAGTTCTAATAGGGGGATCTTGGTTGTGATTGCATCATTTTACCTTCTTGTCATACAAGGTAACAAGGACTAGAGGTTGACATATTGATGGAAACAAGTTATTAAGTGATCTTAATAAAATATGTTGTATGCATTTTCCATCTTAATCTGCCCGGTTTGCCACTTGTGTAGCAAGCCAATATGTTGGGACTTGATGAATTTTTGTGTTGATATACGCCACAAGCTAAGTGCAATAGTTTTTGAAGAATTCCATGATGACCAAGTTAAAGGCCATCACAAGGGATGAACGACTATGTAAAAGACTATGTGAGTATGACTTTAGTGGCCTATTTTACACAAGGATGTGCATGACTATGCTAGGAGCTATGATATTAGTTTGTGCACAAGTAAGCCTAACCACAAAAATGAGCTACCTCTAAACTCAATCATGGCTTGATAGCCATTTAAAAAAGGGCCATTGATTGTATGATGCCCATCTAACCTAGCACCCACCAATCTGGTGCACACTACATTATTACTACCAAAGATAACTTGACCCATTAGTCTAAGGTTGCACCAATGTGCAACTACTTAGTTGAAACTACATGTAGTTCATATTTGAAAACATAATAACAAGCTTCAATTGTCCTTTAGCCTAATCAATTATTAAGGCAATCTTCATTAAATTGATAGTCCAAGTGTTGTTTTGTATTTTCATAATTTGACATCATTAGAGTATGTCATACTATCCTCAAGTAAATGAAACTATTGAGGCTTTTAGGAAGATTTTGGAGATCGTCCTACTAAAGGTATGCAATGTTGAATGAAATAATTGGGCTGTACGTGTGGTCCTTTGGGCTTGTCGCACAACATCCAAAAGCTTGACTAGTTATACCCCATTTCAATTAGTATTTAGAAAGGAGGTTGTGGCACCTATATAATTATCGACATGCCAAGTTTATGCATCACATAGATTGTTCATTTAGATGATAGTTTATCCAAGAGTATGGGAAAATAGAGGCAAAGAATATGGCATAATCATGATATCAAACAAAAGGAATTCAAACCAAGAAGCTTAATATCATTGTTTGATAATTGCTTTCAAAAGCACCTGAGCAAGTTGAAAGTTTGATGATTGGTACCATATATGATTAGTACAATCATCTCAAATGGCTTTGTAACTTTGGCTACAATAGATGGCAACCCACTAAATGGTAAAGTAAATGGTGCTTATTTTTTTACCATATGTCGAACATATGCAACACAACTATGTATAACCTTTATTTAGCTTTTATAAAAGAAGGTAAATATTGATAAAGAGGGAGGATAGAGTGAAGATTTGTGTGTGTGCTCTTAGATGTTTAGTTTATACCTTAGTGTAAAGGGAGAAGAAGAATAGAATCAGTGTGGTGGATTACAATGAAGTGTTGTAGAATAAGAGTACATAAGTCAAAATATAAACACATCAACATTCATGTTGATGGAGCTTAATTTTCAAATCCTTGGTCTTCCATTATTGTTTGTTTTCCCTGGTTATTTGGAGAGTGTCTGAAGAATGGATTTATGCCTTGTTTCCATGAGACCTTCTATTCTATTGTTGGGTTGGGTCTATTTCATCGTTACTTTTTGAAGGGGATCTTTTAAGAACAACTTATGTCCTATGCGATCGTCTAGGCATGACCCCTTTTAATATAAAATGAAATTTTTTGGCTAATCTTTTATTCACCTAAGTCTAAACCGGTCTGTGCTTTATCTGTTAAAAACAACCTTATGTCATCAACTGTCGTTGCCCTAGGCGGTGTCCCCTTCCCCTTCAATTTTCTTAAGTATTTTAATGTTTTGCAAGGGTATTTTACCGACCGTTGCCTGCCATCCCGCGATGATGTCACTGCTCGCTTTTGGGCGATAGCAATATCACGGGCAGACGCCACGTGTCTTAAGCTGCCGGTGCTGAAGGAAGTAAATAAAGTGATTAATTTATGCATTAAATTTTAGGGTGCTATTTGGAAGGTTACTAAACCACATGAGATATGTACGTGCTTGTAATTGACGGCGATGTCTTAATCTTGGTGGAAAAGCTGCTCAACAGATATGCATTGGTGCTACCTCATGTTTTGATCGTTGAGATCGTAGATGATGAAGATTGACGGTTGCCCGCTATCGCGTGATCCTAAACCAAGAGGGGTTTAGTGATCGCGGGCGAGTGCCACGTGTACTCTTTGAAGCTGCATTTTATGGTGGGCCCTTGATGATGACATGGAAGTATTGTCAGCCTTTTTGAAGACAACCGTTCGATGGCCTGACAAAAAGATGAGATCGACGGCTAGATTTTAAACTTGCATCAAATGTAATTGAGGTTGTTGGCGCGACACACAAGTGAGCTTTAATGGTGGATGAGACGTCTGCTCGGCTATTTCCATCATTTCTAAGTATTTAAGTTTGTAATCATATTGCCATAAAGACATTCAAGTGTTTGCAAAGTGATCCAGAGCTAGAGATAGAAGTTTTCAAAGCAGTTTCAACACGGGTTTGCTTTTCTGTGTGGCGCGAATTCCGTAAGTTGATTTTTCTTACCACTATTTATGTTTGAACGTGATTCAAGAAGAAGGTTGCATTGTGTTGTTGGTGATTCTTCTTGATTACAATTTTAGGGTTACTGTTTCTTCTGAATTGTGAAAATTATAAAGCTCTGCTGTAATTCCATTCTGGGTAACCTTGGTTTGTCTACAAATTCGTTTTTGAGGAAGCCCTAGTTATAAAAATGGCACCGCCAAAGCAGCATTCTGGCCGTATAGATTACATACATAGGAATCTTTATGATGATTTCCTAGACCAATTCCCTCTATCAACAAACGACAGGAAGAAAGGTTTGGTTTTGATGAATGGGACAGCCCTAGGTGAGGGACTGAGATGCAAGGACTACAACATTACAGATGCCAGAATACCTGTGATGGGTTTGGAGTTGTTCAGGAGATGGTATGGGCAGCGCAATGTATCTCACCCTTTTTCTAACAGTTGGAGATACGACATGGGGAAGCTGGTGGTACCCAATGTCTTCCTGGATATTAACCTAATTAGGGCAGTAGCTGCACGGTATGACCCTGTCACACGAATTGTCAGGGATAATGATGGCGGCATTTTATTGAATGTGAACGCTGATACAATTCATTGGGTCTTTGATTTGAGTGAGTATAGCCCATTTTTGGTTCGAATTGACTTTGAGGAGATGAAGTAGGATTATGCCAAATTTTAGCCTCTTTTTAGGTCAAGATTGCTTCCTCCTCATTTGGCCAGGGCAGGCAGTTCAACAATTCACATCAGCCCAACTGACAGGGAGCCTTTCAAGCTAAGTTGTTTTGTTGATCATTTCTTGGCAACATTCTATTCACTTTGCCAAATCATGGGTTTCAACCCTAACACTATGATGCCCATTGCTTATATGTTCGTGGGGGCTCAGATCCAGCACCCTAATTTTTCTGTGATTTATGACTATGCTTCATTCCTTGCTAAAAGGATACATGAGGGTTTGTTGAAGTTGCACAATGGAGATTCTGGTACTCCTTTCTTTTGGTATTCTTTGTTTATGCATATGTTTTTGCATGAGAATGATGACTTCTTCTCGGAGAAAATGGAGCTAAGGTGAGATGTAAATGGAGAGAGACTACCAGTATAGGCTTGGAGCACAGACATGTCTGGTAACAAGGGAGGTGCTAGTTTTGTGCAGTTTGATAACTGCTTTGCCTCTAGGTTTAGGGCTAAATTGGTAGTGAATGTGCCAAGAATTCCGGAGGATTTGCATGATTTCCTCATACCTAAAATGAGGAAACCTCACTTGAAGGTATGCCACAATTGGGGTGACATTATTCTGTACCCTGTGAGTACTGTTTTGAGGGTTTATGGTTTTCAGGGAGCTCCTCATATTCTCCCTTATAATGTGCCATCAAGGATGGGGTTTGCAGAGGTGATGTGGCAGTTAGGCTGCATTCATGAGGAGAATTTGATAGGAAGAGGAAAAGGGACTTTGTTCCCTAATTATACGGTGGTCTCTGACTTTGTGTTCTCCAAGGGAGGATGGGTCCATTTTGACTGTTATTTTGATGAATACCATTTGAAACATGGATCCAAAAGGCAACATGACCCTGAGGGATTCTTTGCCCTATTTAGGCAGAAGATTAAGGGTGCTAAATTCATCCATGTTTTCAACTTCCCTGAGGATTTAATAAGAAATGAATTTGATTTGAACTAGCAAGAATTGAATAAGGAGAAGTGGATTGCATATGAGAAAATGATGGCCATGGTGCACAAACTGGATCCAAGATATGATCCACTGATGGAGTTTACTCCATTTTATAAAAGAATTGATTTTTTGATGGGTAATTTTAAAGAAATCATGAATATCCTAAGAACCAAGAAGGCTAATTTAGAATTAGACCTCGGGATTCAGGAGTCAGAGGTGAGGCCTGAGGAAACAAGGCCAGTTTACTAGCCACCAGTGGATAGACCTCTGTACAGGAGGAGGAAAAATACTAGCAGTGATGAGGAGGTAGGAAATAAAAAGGGAAAACAAGTAATGAAAGCATCATCATTACCGAGTCATGGGATCAGAAAACTTGTTGGGATAAAGATTATAGATTTGGATTCACCACCAAATAAGGATCATGTGGAGCTACCCTCAGAGCCAAGCCCTAAGAGGCAAAGGATTGAAAAACCACAGGAGGTTTTGGTGGATGAAATTATTGTAACTGACCAAGAAATGCAGGTTGGTATCCCTTCTCCCCCTAGATCAGCACAATTGATGCTCACTAATATGGATATAAAGGGGCAGTATGTGCAGGATGCTAGGATGGAAGCCTGCAAGGCATTCATGGATGATGATGCCTTTGTGAAAACTCCTGTATTCTTGCAACTGATTTGGAGAATGAAGTTAGAAGAATATCAAGATAAATGCAAGAGCAGAAGAGAGTCAAGACCTGATAGGTCAGACCAGGAGAATGATGATGAAGTGAAGGCTGAATTGATGAACAATTCAAAAGCATCACTCCTGAAGAAGGAAGGAAACTGGTGACCCAAGCAGGTGTCTTACTCCTCCCTGAATGGGAAATAGCTGATGCTGTGGCATTCAATGCTATTATGCAATCCAAGCATCCTATGCAGAACAATGAAGAAGAGGTCAAGGCAGCCCTGCAGGATTCTACCTTTAGTGAAGAATATGAGACATTGGCCATATGGGCACTGGCACCTCAGGGCAGAAAACCAAATGTGGCTGATAGTAGCCCAAATCTAAGAGGTGGGCTCATTATCAAAAGAGCTTATGAAACCTCAGTAACAAAAGCTACAAGCCTGACACTGAATGTGGCCAAATTGGCCCAGAGGACAGCAGAAAGGGAAGAGGCTGAAAAGAGAAATTTGATGGGAAAATATAATGTAATAATAGGGGAATACAGTAAAATGCAACAAAGAAATGTTGAGTTATAGTCTGAAGTAGACAGGTTAAGGTATGGGCAGGTAGGAGAATCTTCAAATGCTCCTGCTGTCAGAGAAATACCTACTACTTCAGGGTCATTACCCCCTACTGTCCCAATCATTTCTATCCCTAGGTCCCCAATTCAGACATCAGGTCCTAGTCATGTGCCAGAGCCGATTCAAGAGGAGATGGAATACTCTGTGGATCCCACCAAAAAGCAGATGATGAGTAAGATCACAGAGTTGCGGGCCACCCTAAAGGCTAGTGAGAATGATGTCATGGCCAAACACAATGAGGTGGTGGACACTGTGTTGAGGCATTTGAATGAGAAGATTGATTCTAGGCTGCCATTTGTTCATTCTTTATATTCTTTATTTTTGACTGGTTTGCAAAATATTAATAGAGATCGGGATGTTATTTTACCCCTGGTTGAGAAGTGGATCCCTCATGCCACTGACTTAGACATTATGTTTAGGGCTTCTAAGTTTGATACAAATAATAGGCCTCAATTATTAAAACCTACTCAAGGTTTTCTGAAAACATTGAAGGGATTCCAGGCTCTACCTGATGACTTGGGTAGGAAAATTGGAGAATTAGTAAAAAGTTTTAATGATTGGAGTGATACCTTTTTGCCCGATATATTGGATGCACAAGGAAACATCAAGACATTGCAACGGTGGCAAGAAAGGACAGAAGAAGTTATCACTGCACAAATCAAATTGATTTGTGATGACTCAGATCATGACTTGTTAGTAAGCAGCATGGACAAAATAATTAATACTAGCATGTTTCTGGAGTCATTTGAAAGAGAAGCCAACCAGGTTGCGGTGAAGTTCACACCTTATAATACTAAAGTGACAGAGGTGGTGAATTTTAATTAGCCCACGGATGAAGAGTATCAAATTTGGGTGGACAAATATTTGACTGAAGAGGAGTAAAACGGTATCTACTACCGGAGATTAACAGCTCAGCAGTTACGGTATAACTAATTATGGTTGAGATTCCATGATGGCTTTGGGCGCAGATTTTGAGACGTAACAAACGCAGCAGCTATTGTGTAATGGACAAAATCAAGGGGAAGATGCTCTAGGACTTGGTATTTTCATCATGGTTTTGAATGAGCTCATAGCGGTCCTATCGATTAATGACATGTGTAACTTCTGGCCCGATGCTTGTTTGCTCCTTCATTTCTATAAGAAGGATTTCAAGGCCAGAAGTAGGGGTTAGCAAGCCAGATATTTTTGAAGGTCGAGTCTAGGTCTAGTCGCAGAATGCATTGTATGAATTTCATTTTGAATGTAAAGGCAATTTAGGTTTGGGGTTCTCTTGTAATGGGTGTTATGTCTATAAAATTTTGATGCTCATAACAGTACTAGCATTTGAGCTATGATGTTATATTTCGAGCTCTTGTCTCTCCTGTATACAAACATATCATAATTTTGAATAAAATAATCAAGGATTATGATGTTCATCTCATTGTTGTGATGTGTATGTTTATGTTTTAGCTTTAATTCAAAAAATTAATTAAAATGCTTGGATGGAATCATAGATGGATATGTTTGTAAAAGGATTTGGTAAAAAGTATTGGGCTGGGATAGGGATTGACAATACTGTAATGCAATATTGCCAGGGATCATATGTGTTATGTGTTTAAATCTATTGTCGCTTTCTGAATGTTTGTAAACTTGACTCCCCAATGGTATATGGCACTGATCTAAATTGTATGAGTTTATGAAATCATGTTTTTGTATGTCTTCACTTAGGGCTTGCTGCCAACTTGCACTTAAAATGACTATCATAAGCTATGAAATGATGTTATAACCATCTCATGCTCCAAATGGTTGATGTTACTGATGAATGGCCAATTCATTTCAATCTTGTCTCATTCTATTGAGCTATTAAGTGAGATCATTTGTGAACTTTTAATAACATGTTTATGAGTTTGGTGCAGAGATCATAAATAGGTTATAGGGATCATCCTCCCAGGTCTTGCAAAGACCAAAGTGTAGGAGGTATTTGAATATTAAAATCCTCGTCAGTTGGTCCAGGTCCTCTGAGTTGCCTTGATTGGAAATTTGGCAATTCCATAGGTAGAATAGGAGACAAACCTGGTTTACATCATAAAAAACCACCAACACATGTCACACACATAATACTCAACATCAACTACCATACATTTATTGTAAATAATTGCAGTGCAATATCATTAATACATTTTCATTTCATGTGCAAACTCTTCTTATATACAACCTCTCTCTTCTATTTCAATCTCTCATGTATCTCTTATTTCTATTCTCTCTTAGTAAAAATACAAACTTGTGTCACACTTTATAAAGGAATTGGCCAACAACAACAAAAAAATTTAAACTTCGACCACACAAAAGTGGTCTTTATGTTTTGAATTTCAAAATGATGTATACTAATGAAATGTAGAACTCTTGATGAAGTTTATTCCTATAATTTTTCAGATTTTAAAAAAAATATTTTCATTTTTTTTTATCAATTTAAGAACAGATTTTGGAATGCTAAATATTTCAAGAAAAAGTGACGTTCAGTTGATGTCAAGAAAAAAATTGAAAAAAGCTCCATTTTCCCCTAATTGTTTTTCTCCAAATAGGTAACTTCAATATCAACTAAAAGAAGGGTAATTTTTATATTCAAACCAAAAAATAACAATACAAAGCAAGGGCATTACACTGCCCTATCAATCTCTAATAGTTGGTCCAACTTTTGTAACAAATTTGAGGGTAATTGACCCCTTTCCACAATATTCCAATCTTGCAAATGATCAGAAGCCCATTGAGCCAAACAATTTGCAACCCCATTCCATTCACGTGGAATATGACAGAAAGAAACAGAATCCAAGCACACAGATTAAGAAATTGTTTTATAATAACAGCCAACTGCCAATTCACATTGTCTAACTACTACCTCTTCAACAAAGTCACTACCACCTGAGAATCAAATTCACAAATGATCTGTCTCCACCCGAGAGAATAACCACGCTCTACAACACATAAAATGGCAAGAGCCTCCATCACATTGTTAGTATGCCAACACTTATAAACAAAAAAGATAAACTCAACAATCCCAAAACTAGTCCACCCCAACACCTCCAATACTAGCATGGCCGGGATTTCCACAAGAAGAACTATCTGTGTTGATTTTTCAACACACCCTCGGGAGGAGGACACCAACGCCCCTCCCTATTTATCTTTCGAAGAGGATAGTGACATCTATTTCTCATAATCTAACTAGTACTCTGAGTAGCCCCCCTCTAAAGAGGAAAATTGAGACGAGTACAAAAAATAGCCTCTCCAAGATCCATACCCTCAACCAAATCACACCTGGCCACAGTAGTTTCTCCCAACGAATAAAGAATCCTCCCCCACAAATGTTGGATAACCATCTTCGCATCTTGAAAAATCCGGTGATTCCTCTCTAGCCAGATATGTCAGAAAATAAAATTCAGTCCCAAAGCCCAAGCAACTTGAAGAAAAGAAGTCTTAACATGGGCTTTCTCCCACCAAGCAAAGAAATCTGTCAAAGAAGAGACATGCCAACAAGCTTGGCTCCACACAGCCCACCAAAGGTGCCAAAGCCTCCTAGAAAAGGAACATTGGAAGAAGAAATGAGAAACACTCTCTTCACTATTACAGCACAAAACACACATCAAGGGACCCTAGAACCCTCTCTTGCATAAGTTATCCTGAGTAAGACACTGATTCTGGACCACTAGCCACAAAAAAATTGTACTTGGGCCAAGAAAACTTATTCCACACTTGCTTCCACCAAGGAACCTACATGTCCCACATCACCTACCTAACTAACTCACCATAGCCTGTTGAAACAAAGTACTTACAGGATGAACCACTATTACTCCATGCCAGAACATCTTGTCCCACCATGGAATTACATTCTCGTGAAGCAAGAATCTGAGCCAACTCTTGCCTATCCTCCTCTAACCCTCATGATGGCCAATCTAAGGAGTGCTTCCATCAAAGGCTAGCGGTTGGTTCAATGTTCCAAACAGACTTATAATGCTCAACCATAGTCCAACCAACAGCAATAAAATGATCATAAAGAGACTAAAGGTGAGGGTAAGCAGAAAGAATGAGAGGGTGACCATCCCAAGAATCCCATCAAAAAATGGCTTAAGAACCCAAATGACATATCCAAAAAAACCCCTTCTTAACCAATTGAGCCCTTGATTTAAGGGTATTCCAAATCATAGATCCCCTTTCTTCTAAAGGGAAACGAGGAACATCAAAAGTGCTAACGTCCTTAAAATAGGTAACTTCAATATCTACTACATGGAAAAAAAACAAATTTTGATGTATATTTTTCTTGTAATAACATTTTAAAGTCAAACTTACCAGAATTTGATAGTTTTCATTTGACGTCAACTATTGTTTAATTTTTAATCATTTAAAAAAAAAAAAATTATGCCCTTTTGAAGAGGATTCTCTCCTCTATTGCACCATATATTTTTCAATTTTTTTAATATGTTTTACTACTTTTTTTAATTTCTAATCGACCTTTTTTTAACTTTAAAAACCTACTTGCATTATTTTAAAAAATAGATATATTAAAACTAATCAAAATATAAATATATATATATATTTAGATTCACCACTCTAAGCTCTACAAAAGGGTTTTTTTTTTTTAAATCATTCTAACTGAAGAAATACTTAGTTGAAGTTGAAAGTTTCAAAAAACTATGAAAAAAGTTGAGTTGGCTGCCAAGTAGGATGCCAACTAGACAATTTCAGTCAAACTGTTTTCGGTCGAGAGGTTTTCAACTGAAACCCTTCCAACCAAAACTTACTTGGTCAAAAGTGATGATTTGATAAATAATCAGATTAATTTTATTAAAGAAGAGCCTTGCTCTTATAGACTTTACAAACCCTACAAATTCGGGAGAAAATTTAGTTAACTGAAAGAGTTAACTAAATGTAATTGAAAGAGTTTTAAACTAAACAGATAACTGGAGCAAATGAAAGCAAAGAGTAAATTAACTACAGGTTAAATTATGACTAATTAAAGAGTAAATAAAGCTAAGATGACCATTAATATTACATTTAATATTTAATACCCTCTCTTAATAGTCATCGTACAAACGAAAAACTAAGTCTACCCATATTGTGTTGGTCATCAAAATACATAATGTGCAGACTCCTTTTGCTCAGTCTACTCCACTTGGTGAGCACTTTGTTGAGATGCTTCCTAGTTGGGCTTCTCATCAACCAACTGCTTTCTGCAATACATTTGTATATGACCAATCTTCTCACAGTAATGGCAAGTAAAAGACTTCTTGGAGCCCTCCTCTAAATTTCCTCATCCTTTTTGTTGAGTGGAATTGCCTTTGCCAACGTCCTTGGCAGTAAATTCTTGTTCAACAGTAAGAGACTCGTTGATGCTCCCAAACTGCTTCTTCCACCTATCTTGCTACAAAATTTTGTTGCACATCTCATCAAACTTCAAGTCAACATTGGTGGATGTAATGTTGAGTGTTTCGATGAAGTGCTCGTAGGAACATGGAAAAAATTTCAAAGTGATTACCACCATATCCTCCTCTTCTATCTTACGACCAATGGTCTCCAATTGATCGCAAATATTTTTTATTTTCATTAAGTGCTCCTACAAAGACACTTGGTCATCCATCATAATAGAAAAGAGCATATTCTTCAGAAAGAAAGACCTTCCCTTGTCTGAGGTCTCATGAAGATATTTCAAATGCTTCTAGATCTCCACAGTAGATTTACCAGATGGTATTTTTGGTAACATGTCATTGGCGATAAATAATTTAAGAAGCGTGACTGCCTCCCTATTACTTCCATCATACTTGTCTCGATCCTTCCCAACAGCAATGGGATGAACTTATGTACGAAGAACAAGCGCATCCAGACACCAGTACTCAAAGATGGCAAGCATCCTTTGCTTCCAAGTGTTGTAATTCTTTTCATTGAACCTCTACAAACTTTCCAACATAATATTGGACAAAGATGTCATCCCTCTTGTTTGCCAAAGCATGAACAACGAAGTAATTCAAAACTTTGTGTAAATTTTTGAAGAATTTTTTTTAAAACTCTTTTCAAATTTTTATTTTCCCAAAAAATTGTCAAAACTAGCTAAAAAAACTTTTCAGGTTGCCATGAAATATCAAAAAATCACGCGAACCTAGCACAAATTTCAAGGCACAGATTCCAAGACACCCAGAAAAATTTGACACCTACCCAGAAGTCCTCTCGAAAAACCTACAAAGAATCTGCAATAAAAAAAATCAGCTTGAAACGGAGGATTAAAGCCCTAGCCGATTTTGAAACCCAAAACGCCAAGCAAAAGCCACAGTTTGCAGAATGTTGGCTAACATGCACTAAAAATCACGTCCAAAAGAAGGGAATGAAAGCGTGGGCAAAAGATCTTTAGAAATCGCATCTTGGAGGGCATCAAAAACATATTTGAAAAAGAGACAAAACGCAATCCTACTCAAAAAGAAAAAACACAACACACAAAATGCATCCAAAAAACTTGAATGCATGATTTCATTCTGTAAAACGCGGGTTTAAAAATCGCACCCAAAGACCAGAACACGACCTGCAAGAAAAAACAAGAATTTACGGCCCTAAAGTGATGCGAGTTTGCACAAAACACGAGCAAGAAGGACGTGGCCAGAGCAGGTTCAAATCATGACCTGAAAATGATGAAAAAATGCATGCCCAAATACAAAAAAATCATGGCCCTAAACGCATCCTCAAGAAAATATGTGGCTAGGAGATTAAAGTCTGCATGCCAAAAACTCAGGGTCATGTGGCTTCTAAAAGCTTAGAAAAAAATTGACTTCCTCATAAACCAAGAAACACGATTTTCAGACGCGAAAACTTGCCAAAAAAAGACCACGATCTCTAGAAAAAAATGTGACTTAAGGAAAATCGCGACTTCAAATAAAAAGAGAAAAAAACCGTAATTTTTCACTTCAACAAACCCTCTAAAAATTCTAACCAGGTTCTTGAACCTGGAGCTCTGATACCATGATTTGATAAATAATCAGATTAATTTTATTAAAGAAGAGCCTTGCTCTTATAGACTTTACAAACCCTACAAATTAGGGAGAAGATTTAGTTAACCGAAAGAGTTAACTAAATGTAACTGAAAGAGTTAACTAAACAGATAACTAAAGCAAATGAAAGAAAAAGAGTAAGTTAACTATAGGTTAACTTATGACTAACTGAAGAGTAAATAAAGCTAAGATGACCATTAATATTACATTTAATATTTAATAAAAAAATTGTCAATTGAAATATGTAAGGTCGAAAACATCCATATAAATACTTTTTTTTTTCATTTCAAAGAAATTCAGGAAAATACAAAGGAAGACTTATTTCGACAAAAGAAGATCTATTTTTGAAGGTACATTGATCTTCAATTTGTAATTGATTATGTCACTCTTTTCATGGGTGCATTTGAAGTTAGTTTTCACTATTTGTCATTTGAATATGGTTGAGAACTAGGGTTATTAGGTTATTGTGTAGACATACAAGGACCCACAATTTTGGATCATTCAAGTGCACCTACAAACTTGTACTATGAAATTTGCAAACATATGCTTCACTTCACCTAGTGTGGTTTAGATAATCATTATAAATTTTAGATAACCATCTTCTTGAGGCATTAGTCATGTCCTCATTTTATGTGGTTTTGCACAATCATGTTTTCCCTTGCACCTATTCTCTTCTCTATGTTTCATTTATTTCTCTTGTGTGAGTTCCATCCCTTGTTCTTGTGCATAACTCCTTGTAACATGATCTACTCTCATGTGTTCACCCTATCCTTTTACATAATGTTCCTCACACTCTCTCCTTCTGTGTCAATCCTCTAGAATCCCAAAAACACCTATTCCTATATTGGACTATAAAAAGTCCTTATCCAACCTATTGTGCCCCTACATTAAACTCCTTAGGTGTGAAATAATATGAATCCTTATTCACAAATGAGATGAAGTGGTAGTTTCACTCTTCAAACTTCATCAAGATTGTCTCATCCTTGCCTAGACACTCATACTTTAGCATGATTAATATGTTTTTTTTCCTTTTTTTTCCCTCAACCTCGCCTACATGGCATACACTAACCTCCTCTATCCAAGTCCATTTCCTTCAATTGTTCTCAACTTTTCACTATGATATCATGTCATGTTTTCTCCTCTTTGACCTTATTCTCCATCCTTACTCCTTCCTTTGTCCAACCTCCTTTACTAGGGTTTGAACACTTCACTTATACCTTGTTTTTGTTTGATGTAATTTTGTGGACACCTTTGTACCTTCTTGAGGTAGTTTCCTCTATGTTAGTGAACTTTTCTTAGGTTGGTAGTTCTTGTAGTACTTATGTGTTCCATTCTCCTTCCTCTTTTCTCTTTGTTGAGGATCTTCTTGCATTCTCTTTTATTCCCATGCCCACTACTGAATTGGATTTTATTGAAAATAATGTTGATGCCTTTTTATGGATCCTCTCCTTCGCATGTGACTACCTTGTCCATTTATATTTTATCATCAAAACTTGACTAGATCTTTCCAAACCTTATGTTTGTCATTTTTCCCATGCTCTTGCATCAGTTTGGCACATCTTAGGTTTACTTGACTCGATTATGTTATACTTGGAGATCAAGTCCCCTTCTTGAAAATCCATACTTGCATGCTTTTCTAACTTCTTAATGCCCTAAAACCAATAAAAATCATCTACTTCTTATCCTTTTATGGTGCACGTACTATCTTCCTCCAAAATTAAGGTTTAACCCAAATTTCCTTTGTTAGCCCTTTTTATTCATACATAATCACATACCCTACATTATACATTCTTTCTACTTGTGCAAGTTTAGGTTCCCCTTTTCTTGTATCCTTTAGTTCCTCATTGCTAGATGCTTCATCATGTGATTCAATATTAGATCTAGCTTATATTTCTTGTGAACACATTATTTCTGATCTCATGTGCTATCTAAATCTAATGCTTTATCCCTATCTTCTTTGAATACATTAAGGGTTGTGATACATGTAACAATACCCCTTCTTTGAATACATAAAGGGTTGTAATACATGTAATTTAATACCCCTTCTTCATCTCTAAACTATTTTTGTAGTTCAAGGATCTCCATGATGCCTTTTTAATGATGATCAGATTGGCTTTCCTTATCACATGTGATATTGAAAGTTATGAGCATGTCTTGTCAAATATAATATGAGCCAGTCATCTACACATTTAGGTATATCGAGCATGATGTTTCTCTTCCTATGTTTTATAGTACTCGTTTTATTACAGATCCACATATTGATACATTTAACTTGGTGATAGTAAGTGATATCATGATCTAGTGTATCTAGTGTATCTAGTTATATGCTAAATATTTTCTTAATATATACCAAATATTCTCATGATATGTTTGTAATTTATGTATTTAAAGAAATTTTAATTGATGAATCTTTATTGTGGTTTAATTTTAATTGATGAATAGGTTTATTGTGGCTATATATTTATCATATGGTTGGACATGTTCTTATCATCTTATATCACTATAGAAATAATATGAGTAATGCAAACCTTATATTTGAAAATAAATTCAAAATTTGAGTATGATGATGTTAAGATAATATGGTTGTAATCTTCTTCGGGACAAATCCTTTCAAGATAATTAGTTAAGACCTATTTTTTTTGTCTTTTCTTTATTTTTATAAATGTTTGTGTTATTTTTTTATGTTGATACAAAGATACTAATGGTGTACATTGATACAAGTGGATATGAACAAGTGGTGTGTGGTTCATGGGTAAGTGCACCAATCTGTGACACAATTTTGGCTCTTAAGATGCCACTTTTTTTTCTGAAATCAGAAAAATCTGATTTGCACGAGAAAATGAAGATAGTTACGCTCAAAATTTCAAGATGCGACAAGCACAAAAGTTGAAGTGCTCGGAGTCTAGTTTCTAAGCTACAATTTTTTAAAAAAATTAATGAAGACTAAGGGTCTCAAAAGGGGGGGGGGGGCAAAATAGGTCTTGTTTTTATCAAAAAAATAGCATAGCGCCTGAGGGCTCACCCCTTTTTGATTAAATTTTTTTTAGAATTTCAAAAATCCCAATAGTGAGAAATTATCTAACACCATTTAGTTTATCCTCCTTCTTTCGGATAAATTTTTTAATGAATATATAATATTTTATGAATTTTCAAAGTGGACACATCCTGAAAAGCTGAAATTTGACGGTGCTCCCCCCCAATGTTTTTGCAAACTAATCAAAAATTGATTTTTTTTTCATCATGTGTAGGATGGAGTCTAGTTTCAAAAAATTTAATTTGTTTCACATTCCGATGAACGTTTAAAAATCTATCCTAAACCTAGCACATGTTGGTTTTTGACCAAAAACGAAGGCATTTACAATAGAAGCCATGGATCAAAACCTTAACTAAATCAAAATGAAAAATAATTATATATTTAGATAGCTAAGAGAGAGGTTAACGTTATCACGGTCTTTTATAAAATTTCATTGAAATATGTGCAAATGAGACGAGGAGCACAGATGAAAATATGAGAAAATTTGGCAAATCCTATTAATTAACACATCCAAAGCAAGCCATTTGGCGAGCGCCAAATGACCTGCTTTGCACAGAACTAGAATTTTCCCTCTTTGGTGAACAAATTTCACAATGCTTAGAGTGCACAATTTATGATCGTAGATGGATAGTCGAGGTTTTACCTTTCATACCTTCTCTAACTCATTACTGTTACTGGATAACTCTTTATCCCTCTAAAGTCTCTATCTCTCAGGTCTCACTCCTCCCACGTGACCTAAACTACTCTCTCAGTCCAATCCCCTCTCTCAAGTCTCTTTCCCTCCCACATAGGTACCTAAATAAATCTCTCACTCCAACCCCCTTTCTCACTCTCCCTCTTTGGTCTTTTTATCTCTCTCACTCCATCTGCCTCTCTTAGGTTGTTTTCTTTCTCTCTCAAGTCTCTCCCTCCTACCCCCTCTCCCTCTCTTAGGTTTTTCACTCACTCACTCCATCTATCTCTCTCCCATTCCCTCTCTCTCTCTCACTCTATCTCTCTCCCTCTTTCTCACTCTCTCTTGGGTATCTCCATCCCCCCTCTCTCTCTCACACACACACAGACTCCCTCTCTCTCTCCCACTCCCTCTCTCTCACTCTCTCCCACTCTATCTCTCTCCCTCTCTCTCAAGTCTCTCCCTCCCAACCCCTCTCTCTCTCAAGTATCTCCATCCTACCCCCTCTCCCTCTCTCTCACTCTCTCCCACTATGTCTCTCTCCCTCTCTCTCAGGTCTCTCCCTCCCACCCCCTCTCCCTCTCTCTCTCTCTCTCAAGTATCTTCGTCCTACCCCCTCTCCCTCTCTCTCTTTGTCTTGAGTCTCCCCCCTCCTACCCCCTCTCCCTCTCATGAATGCTACCTATCTCTCTTCCTCCTCCCTATCTCCTCCCCTCTATAGAATCTCTGACTCTACTCTCCATCTCTCTCAGTATCTCCTCCTACCTCTCCCTCTCTCTCTCAAGTCCCTCTCTCATGCCTTTATCTCTCTCCCATATCTCTCTCCCTCTCTCTCTCAGTCTCTCCCTCCCACCCACTCTCCTCCCTCTTTTGTCTCTCAAGTCTCTCCCTTCTATCCCCTCTCCTCTCTTTCCAAACCTCTCTTTGTCTCTCTCACTCTACTCCCTCATCTCTCTCCATATCTTGTCTCTCTCTCTCTCTCCTCCTCTCTCCCTCTCTGGGGATGTCTCCCTCCCACTCTCTCTCTCTCCCTCTCTTGGATATCTCCCTCCCACTCCCTCTCTCTCTCTCTCTCCCTCTATCTCATGTATCTCCCCCCATCCCCTCCATCTCTCTCAAATCCCTCTATCTCGAGTACTCCCTCTCCCTCCCACCCCCT
The DNA here is from genome assembly GCA_007115665.2 of Sequoiadendron giganteum. Lineage (NCBI taxonomy): Eukaryota > Viridiplantae > Streptophyta > Pinopsida > Cupressales > Cupressaceae > Sequoiadendron > Sequoiadendron giganteum. The sequence goes on along the minus strand of CM021106.1, from coordinate 35,010,244 downwards.
CTTAATCTCTAAAGTCTCTCTCTCTCACTCCTTGTATCTCTCCCATACCTCTATCTCTCACTCCCTCTCTCTCCTAATCTCTTAGGTCTCTCCTTCCCACCCCCTCTCTCCCACTTTGTCTCCCTCTCCTTCTCTCTCGGGTGTCTCCCTCCCACCCTCTCCCTCTCTCTCTCTTTGGTTCTCCTCACTCCCTCTCTCCCTCTCCCTCCCTCTCCTCTCTCTCTCTCCTCTCTCTCTCTCTCTCTCCCACTCCCTCTCTCTCTCACTCCCTCTATCTCTCTCTCACTTTTTCTCTCTCCCTCTCTCTCTCACTCCCTCTATCTCTCTTCCACTTTGTCTCTCTCCATCTCTCTCTCACTCCCTCTATCTCTCTCCCACTTTTTCTCTCTCGGGTCTCTCCTTCCCACCCTATCTCCCTCTTTCTCTCTCTCAAGTATCTTCGTCCTACCCCATATTTCTCTCTCTCTTTGTCAAGGCTCCCCCTCCTACACCCTCTTCATCTCACAATGACTCCCTCTATCTCTCTTCCACTCCCTTCCTCTCTCACGCCCTCTCTCTCTCTCCCTCTTCCTCTCCCTCTCCCTCTCCCTCTCCCTCTTTCTCAATTATGTACCTCCCACCACCTCTCCTTCTCTCTCTCTCTCAAGTAGAGGGTTTAGGGATTAAGGGTTGAGGGTTGAGGGTTGAGGGTTGAGGGTTGAGGGATTAAGAAGGTATGGGGGTTGAGGGATTAGGTTTTAAGGGTTAAGGGTTGAGGGTTGAGGGTTGAGGTATTACGAGGGTATAGGGGTTAAGGGATTAGGTTTTAAGGGTTGAGGGTTGAGGGTTGAGGGATTAGGGTTTAAGGGTTGAGGGTTGAGGGATTAAGAGGGTATGGGGGTTGATGGATTAGGGTTTAAGGGTTAAGGGTTGAGGGATTGATGGATTAAGAGGGTATAGGGGTTGAGGGATTAGGGTTTAAGGGTTGAGGGTTGAGGGTTGACAGGGTATAGGGGTTGATGGATTAGGGTTTAAGGGTTGAAGGTTAAGGGTTAAGGGTTGAGGGATTAAGATTATAGATGGGTTGACTAATTAGGGTTTAAGGGTTGAGGGGTGAGGGGTTGAGGGATTAAGGTTTAAGGGTTGAGGGTTGAGGGGTTGAGGGATTAGGGTTTAAGGGTTGAGGGTTGAGGGATTAAGATGGTATGGGGGTTGATGGATTAGTATTTAAGGGTTAAGGGTTGAGGGGTTGAGGGATTAAGAGGGTATAGGGGTTGATGGATTAGGGTTTAAGGGTTAAGGGTTGAGAGTTGACAAGGTATAGGGGTTGAGGGATTAGGGTTTAAGGGTTGAGGGTTAAGGGTTGGGGGATTAGGATTGTAGAGG